>CM042955.1:38855087-38960087 GCA_023678885.1 Pogostemon cablin
ACATGCTATCAAAATAGACTCATTTTTGAGTCTTATCTGATGAATATCAATGAAAATCAGGATAATGATAATTCAAGATTCAAGATATTTGATCAAAATACTGAAAACCTTGACAAACCTCTTGCAAATATTCTTTTTGATCCAAATCGATGGAATCAACCATTTCTATACATTAAAAATAACCGATTTGAGAAGGCTGTCAGAAACAAAACATCACAATATTTTTTTACATATGTCAAAGTGATGGAAAAGAAAGAATATCTTTTACATACCCTCCAGGTTTATCAATTTTTTCGGAAATGATAAAAAGAAGGATATCTCTGCCTACACTCGAAAATTTTTCATTTAATGAACCTTGGGTTTATACCAACAAACAAAAAAGGAAAACTCTCAACAACGAGTTCATAAATCGAATTAAAGCTTTAGACAAAGAAGATCTTTATTTGAATATACTCGAAACAAACACTCGTTTGTGTAATGAGGATTCTACAAAATAATATTTATCAAAAGGTATGATCATTTTTGAATGGATCCTATCGTAAAAGAATCTACAAAAAACCTGGACCCTTAGAAACATTGATAGAAACTATCATAGATTCATTTGGGATAAATCGAATTAACGCTATACTTCTCCCAAATGCTGATTACCAAGGATTTGAACAGAAAATAAATAGATTTGAAAAAAAAACCATTATCAACAGAAATTGTTGATTTTTTAACTTTCACGAGTAAATTTGGTAAAGAATCAGGATCTACGAATCTTAATTCGAGATATCTTTATTTATTTTCAGAAGGAAAAAGAAATTCTGAAAAAGGAACAAAATATCTTAACTCTATATTATTATTAAATTGAAATAAAATTGTAACTGGTGTTAATGGTCAAAAAATTAGCAGAAAGTCGATTAGAATAAAAGAAATCAATAAAAATATCTCTCGATGGTCATACAAATTAATCACCGAGTTCGAGCAACAATCAAGAGAATATCAAGAAGACATACCAATAGATCATCAAATTCGTTCAAGAAGGAGCAAGCGTGTAGTCATTTTTACTTCTAATAAGGAGAATATTGATCCTAATACTATGAATACTACTAGGTCCGATAAAATAAACGAAGTGGCTTTGATACGCTATTCACAACAATCGAACTTTCGGCGCGATATAATAAAAGGTTCTATGCGCGCTCAAAGGTATAAAGTTATTTTAGAACTATTTCAAGCAAATGTGCATTCCCCCCTTTTTTTTGGAGAGACTGCAAAAATCCCTTCCTTTTTCTTTTTATATCTCCGGGTTGATTAAACTAATTTTTAAAAATAGGTTGAATAAAGGGGAAGCATTCAAAATTGTAGAATATACAAAAGAACAAACAAAAAGAGAAGAAAAAAAAGAAAAGAACAAAAGAAAATAATAAGCAAGAATAAAGATAGCAGAGGCCTGGGATATTCTTCCACTTGCGCAAGTAATAAGAGGTTGCATGTTAGTAATTCAATCTATTTTGAGAAAATATATTCTATTATCTTCATTCATAATTGCGAAAAATATTGTACGTATATTCCTATGGCAACTTCCTGAATGGTCAGAGGATTTACAAGAATGGAATAAAGAGATCCATATTAAATGCACATATAATGGTATTCCATTATCCGAAAGAAAATTTCCAAAAAAATGGTTGACAAACAGTATTCAAATAAAAATATTATTTCCCTTCTATCTGAAACCTTTGCACAAATCGAAACTATGATCCTCTCAAAAAGATCTAATGAAAAAGAAAAAAGAAAAAGATGATTTTAGTTTTTTAACAGTTTGGGGAATGGAAACTGAACTTCCCTTTTGTTCGCCCCGAAAATGACCTTCCTTTTTTAAACCCATTCTAAAGGAATTCGAAAAAAATTGCAAACTCGAAAAAGAAGTATTTTTGAGTTCTAACAGTTTTCAAAGGAAAAACAAAATTACTTCGAAAAGTTTCAAAAGAAACAAAAAATGGGTTATCCAAAATATTCATTTTATCAAAAGAATAATAAAAGAACTTTGAAAAGTAAATCCAATTGTATTATTTAGATTAAGAAAAGTAGAAGTATATGAATCAAACCAAATTAAAGAAGAAAAATATTCCATAATAAACAATCAGATAAGTCACAAATCATTTAGTCAAATTCAAATCGCATCTCCAAGCTGGACAAATTATTCATTAATAGAAAAAAATGAATAATCTGGCTGATAGAACAAGTACAATTCTAAATCAAATAGAAAGAATCAAAAAAGAAAAAAAGTAACTCCAAGAATAAATAATCTTAGTCTTACAAGTTATAATGCTAAAAAATTAGTAAAACAACAAATGTTAAAAAGAAGAAATGATCGATTAATCTGTAAATTATCCCTTTTTTTCTTTTTTCATTGAAAAAATATACACAGATTTTTTTAATCTATCATTAATATTCCAAGAATAAATATAGATGTTTTTCTTAAATTAACAAAAAAAATTCTTGATAAATACATTTACAATAATGAAAGAAAACATGAAAGAATTAATAAAAAAGAAAACTCCAATTCCGTTTATTTTGACTTTAAAAAAACCACTTGATAATGATAATATTAGTAATATTAAAAGCATTTCATCTATTTTTTATGACTTATCCTACGTTCCACAAGCATATGTATTTTACAAATTATAAAAAATCCAAGTTATTAACTCGTTAAGATCTGTTGTTCAATATCAAGGAATCCCCTTTTTACCTGAGCCTAAAATAAAGGATTCTTTTGAAACACAAGGAGTGCTTGATTCGAAATTGGTAAATAATAAACTTTCGAGTTATGAAATGAATCCATGGAAAACTTGGTTAGGAGGACATTATCAATGCCATTTATCTCAGACCAGGTGGTCTAAATTAATACCAGAAAATGGTGAAATACGTTTCAGCAGCGTCGTATAGCTAAAAGGGAAAATTTAAGCAAACATCATTCATGTGAAAAAACCCCATTAATGAATTCCAAAAAACAAAAACTATTTGAAGTATATTTATTATCTAATCAAAAAGAGAATTTTAGAAAATACTACAGATATGATCTTTTATCATCTAAATTTATTAATTGTGAAAGGAAAACAAAATGCTTTTTTTATGGATCTCCCCTTCAAGGAAATAAGAACCAAGAGATTTCTTATAACAATAACACGTCTAAAAAAATCTTTTTGATATACTGAGGAACATCCCTATGAAAAATGATCAAGGAAGGGTCCATATCGAAATGTCGGCCAATATAAAATATTTTGATTGGAAAATTTTAAAATTTGATCTTAGATAAAAAGTAGATATTGAGTCCTGGATCATAAACGATACCAATAGGAATCAAAATACTCAAATTCATACTAAAAATTATTAAATAATTTCTAAAAAAATTATCTTATTATTCCAGAGATCAATCTACAAAACTCCCACAATAGATTTTGCGATTGGATGGAAATGAATGGAAAAATGCTAAAGCATCCCATATCGAATCTGGAACTTTGATTCTTCCCAGAATTTGTATTACTTTCTAAGACATATAAAATGAAACCTTGGTTTATACCAAGCAAATTACTTCTTTTAAATTTAAATCAAAGTGAAAAGAAAAAGATCCATGAAAAGGAAAAGAGAATTTATTCGATGCTATCAAATAAAAAGCATCGAAATCAAGAAGAAAAAGAACTCACAAGTCGATGAGATCTAAGCTCCATTCTCTCACAACAAAAAGATATTGAAAAAAATTATACAAGTTCAGACATGAAAAAAGGGAAAAAGAAAAAATAATCCAAAAGCAACACGAAAGCAGAACTCGAGTTATTCCTCAAACGTTATTTGCTTTTTCAATTTAGATGGGATGAGGCTTTGAATCAAAGAATGATCAATAATATCAAGGTAAATTGTCTCCTGCTTAGACTGATAGATCCAAGAAACATTACTAGATCCTCGATTCAAAACAGAGAAATGAGTTTGGATATAATGTTGATTCAGAAGAATTTAACTCGTTCAGAATTGATAAAGAAGGGCATATTGATTATAGAACCCATTCATCTGTCTGAAAAAAAAGATGGAAATTTATTATATATCAAACCATAGGTATTTCGTCGGTTCATAAGAATAAGCATAAAAAATACCAAGAGCAAATACATGTTTCTAACAATAATTTTGATGAAATTATTTCACCATATCAAAGAATAACTGAAAATAGAGACAAAAATCATTTTGATTTCCTTGTTCCCGAAAATATTTTATCCTTTAGACATCGTAGGAAATTGAGAATTTTTATTTGTTTAAATTCAAAAAATAGAAATTTTATAGAAAAAAATTTGGCATTTTGGAACGTAAAAAATAGCAGCAAAATTTCACATGACAATAACCATCTTCAGGAAGAGAAAAATTAATTAATTAAATTAAAGCTATTTCTTTGGCCTAATTATCGATTAGAAGATTTAACTTGTATGAATCGTTATTGGTTTGATACCAATAATGGCAGTCGTTTCGGTATGTTAAGGATACATCTGTGTCCACGATTGAAAATTTGTAGATAATACACATTTTCCATATATCCTATACCCCATATATACATAATATACAAAGGGTATATGAAAGCAAACAAATATAAAGATCGCGTGTCTTATCTCATATTTCGTTTTAGTATCCAATATGAAAGGAATAATATTTCAATTAGATCTCGAAATAAATTAGCAGAACCTTCTTTATTTTAGGTCTAAATTCTTCGATTCAAAAAGGTACAACCTTTTCTATTACTATCTAAAACCAATTTTAAATTGGATTGATTTGAATTCAGGAAATTAAGAATTCATAAATAAATTTAGATTAGATTATTGTATATACCACATTCAAATTAATAGCATTATTATTACTGATCGGTAAAATCCATATTTGTAAAAACCGAAAGGGTACTTTTTTATGGTAAAAAATTCATTCGTTTCAGTTATTTCTAGAAAAGAAAACAAAGAAAGCGGGGGGTCTGTTGAATTTCAAGTATTCAGTTTCACCACTAAGAAAAGGAGACTTACTTCACATTTAGAATTGCACAAAAAAGACTTTTCATCTCAGAGAGGTTTGCGAAAAATTTTGGGAAAACGTCAATGACTGCTGGCCTATTTGTCAAAAAGAAATAAGGGTCGCTATAAAGAATTAATTGATAAGTTGGATATTCAAGAGATAAAAATTTGTTAATATGAAGTGTGATACCCTTTGAGCTTAGTTGTTTAAATTTTGATGAACTTTTTTTTTTTACTTTCCGCAATGCATGGAAGAATGACTCAGGAAAAACTTATGATTGCACAAACTACAAGAAAAGACCTCATGATAGTCAATATGGGCCCTCACCACCCATCAATGCATGGTGTTCTTCGACTGATCGTTACTCTCGATGGTGAAGATGTTATTGACCGTGAACCAGTATTGGGTTATTTACATAGAAGGATGGAGAAAATTACAAAAAATAAAACAATTATACAATATTTGCCTTATGTATCACGTTGGGATTATTTAGCTACTATGTTCATAGAAGCAATAACCATAAATGTGCCCGAACAGCTAGGCAATATTCAATTACCTAAAAGAGCTAGCTATATCAGAGCTATTATGTTGGAGTTGAGTCATATCGCTTCCTATTTGTTATGGCTTGGTCCTTTTATGGTAGATATTGGGGCACAGACCCCCTTCTTCTATATTTTTCGAGAACAAGAATTGATATATGTCCTATTTGAAACTACTACTGGCATGCGCATGATGCACAATTATTTTCGTATCGGAGGAGTCGCTGCTGATCTACCTCATGGATGGATAGATAAATGTTTAGATTTTTGCAATTATTTTTTAATCGGGGTTGCTGAATATCAAAAGCCTATTACACGAAATCCTATTTTTTTAGAACGGATTGAGGGTGTAGGCATTATTGGCGGAGAAGAGGCACTAAACTATGATTTAACGGGACCAATGCTACGAGCTTCCAGAATACAATGGGATCTTCGTAAAGTTGATCGTTATGAGTGTTATGAGGAATTTTATTGGGAGATTCAATGGCAAAAAGAGGGGGATTCATTAGCTCGGTATTTAGTGCGAATCAGTGAAATGACAGATTCTATAAAAATTATCTAACAGGCTCTGGAAGGAAGTCTAGGGGGACCTTATGAGAATTTAGAAAGCCGCCACTTTGGTAGAATAAAAGACCCTGAATGGAATGATTTTGAATATCGATTTATTAGTAAAAAGCCTTCTCCCACTTTTGAATTGTCCAAGCAAGAACTTTATGTAAGAGTTGAAGCACCAAAGGAGAATTGGGAATTTTTCTGATAGGGGATCAGAGTGTTTTTCCTTGAAGATGGAAAATAAGACCATCGTGTTTTATCAACTAGCAAATTCTTCTGCAGTTAGTTAAAGAATGAAATTGGCTGATATTAGACGATACTAGGTAGCATAGATATCATTATGGAGAAGTTGAAATTTGAAATGATAATTGGTACAACAAAAATAGAATAGACTAACCTTATACCTATATTTAATTTCCCCTTTTTGATGCATGAGGAAGCAGACAATTCAAAGATCGGAGAATATTCTTTAACACATACACGTCACACCACGATGATAAAAGATAATTCACTTCACAGCACGGCTAAAAAAAGAAAGAGCTTCACTCGTACCTTCTCTCTCTTCCATTTTAGATGGCTATCAGGGTCCCGAAGGCATCCTTGCATGGTGCATATCAAATGATGAAGCCAAAGGAGAGAGAGGCAAAACCCAAATTATGGGACTCCAAATAGACTACCCTTATACCCATATTTCATTTCCCCTTTTTGATGCATGAGGAAGAAGACAATTTAAAGATCGAAGAATAGTTCTTCAACACATATAGTTCTATGATTCAGAGTATCCTCGGTTGAGCAAGGAGCTAAGGCAGCTACTTTCGAAGTAACAGATGAAGGCGAGGCCGCCTATTTCTTATGGCAAAAGGCGCTCCCTCCTCCTAACTCCTTCCACTTCTCCCAAGGACAGGGTGTGACATATTTCGCGGAAGATCAAGTTGGTGATCCGTGTGAAAGGAAACCTTCCCTCGAGAAGATCCCTCAATTCCTCGACAACACCTTGAGGTGTTCTGTGCACCTAAGTGCGAAAAGACTTTGCAAGAACCGGGAGGGCAATCTTGTCTTATGGCCTTCACCTCCCGCCCAGACCAGAAGCATAAGCAGCTAAATCTAAAGAGGAGAAGTTGTAACTTCACCATCCTTAGCAGCCAAAGCTCCATCGTTAGCTTTCTTGTTCTAAAAAGACCAGAGTCCGACACTTATAGAATAAGTTTTCTTTACTACGGGCAAGTGAAGGCGGGAAAATTCTTTCTGGTAGGCGCAGGAGAGCATGCAAAGTATGACGCTTTTTTCAAATCTTTGATTTTCCCCCAGACCAAGGATTTTCTGTTTTTCCTTACCGGGTTCTGAAAGAAGAGGGGAAAGAGTTATTAATAGAGTGGGGGAAAAAAACAAGTCTGATTACGCCTATTCCTAATCCTAAATGGAACTTCTTTTGCCTTGACTCATCTGATTTGCACATTTGTTCACACACTACGTGGTAGCTATTCGCTCGAGATGATCCCCCGGGCTTCGGAGAGTCCCTCATTCTCAATGCAAGCTAGCTCTTAGCCTATCATCCTTAGAAAGCAAGCTGTCTTTACATTTACAAAAATCATTCCCCCGGGCAAGGACTGAAGCCAGTGCTTCAAAGTTCCTCGGCTTCTCGAAGGCAAAAGAAGAGGTGGTAAAGTGGCGATGAAAGAAGAAAACCTGGCCTACCCGACTTAATGGTCCGGGGACCTTTTTATGGAACACTTCGCTAACAATATAGTCAGAGTTTAGCGTAATTCCTATATTCTTTCATCAACCTTAGCCATGAGCCTGCTACATCGTCTTGACTTGATTCTTAAAATTCTAAGTAAAAGTAAGGACTACCTATTCGATTATCAAGCACTTGACATCCTATTTAGCCTAGCGCCCTCTATTCTTTAACAAGAAAAGCAAAGACCTCATCTACTGCAAGGATGAAGAATCCCAGGGAAGCATGCGTGGGAGGAATCTCAGCGGTCTCTGCGCACTGTAGAGAGGGGATTTTAGTGATAGGTTCTATAGGAACTGGACGATCCTATTTAGGAAATAACCTCGCTCTCATAATACCCGTACTTTATTAGACCTGGATGCTCGGCTTAGTCGATGCTTTTGCATAAGCGTCTGGCTGTATAGCATAATTTTCTCCTTAGGCGCATGTCTCAGCAATAACAGTTGAGGAAAGATGGAACCCTCTGAGACTCTGGCACGACTTTAGACAAGACCATGTCTCCTGAACCCAATCGAGATGAAAGCAACTATATAACCTGTGAAGGGAGAAGTTTATTAGTTACTTGAATACTTAGTTAAGGTAGTCCATGTTACACGTTACTCACCCGTCTGCCACAGGAAATGGTCAAATGGATTTAGGAAAGCTCTCGATTCTCTTCTTTTTTTAGCCGTCACTCTCTTTCTCATAGTTGCAGGCTATCACTCAGCAATGTTGGAAAAATGGATCTCTCCTCGTCATTGCAAGTCCGCAAACATAAAACTCTTGCTTTTGGGACTAGTTAGCAGGGGACATGAGAGGGGCTAGGGTAGATTCGCCATACTCTTCTGCTCTACCTGTTATGTTGTTTGTTGCTACAGGCGATTAGTAGCCGCAATGGTCCGCTGTCCGAGTCTAATGTGCGATGCGATAGAGCGAAAGCATAAGTATGCGGCATGAAAGAGAATTTCCAAAAAATAGTTGACAGACGGTATTTAAATAAAAATATTATTTCCCTTATATCTGTAACCTTGGTACAAATCGGAACTACGATCCTTTCAAAAAGATCTAATGAACTTCTCCTACAGCTTGCACCACATAAGGGCCTAATAACTGAATACTTTTATCTGTAAATACTGCATGTTTGATTCCATCCATAAATTGAACCTTAAAAGTCCGATTAGCAAGGTTGGATGGTGATTCGCCCATCTGCCGGACTGCTTACCCTTCAGGCGCGCTTCCATCTCGTTCTCCTGCTTCTGATTTCATAATTACTTCTAACTGGGCATTCACTGAACAAATCTGCCCAGGGTTCCCCATCGGGAATGGAGGATTCTAAACCGAGATGAACCGCTATTGAATTCTGATCATGATCTGCCAAGAAGGCAATCTTTGGTTTTGATTCAAGATATTACCGAACTAGGTGCTATTATTTTATGATGGTAGGGACGATTGCTTATTTGGTTTTTGCTCCTTACGTCGTGAAAGGCGGGTCAACATGTTTGCATTTGTCTTTCGTGCATCCCATCATAAAGAAAAAGAGCAAGTGCTTATCCTCATGGTCTCCTAAGGGTCTTGCCCTAGGCATAACCAATAGACAAAGAGTCCCAACTATCGAATCAAAGCAAAGAGGAACGGAGCTATTTTCCCCAGGCAATGTTAGAGAAGAAAGAAAAAGGAAAGTTCGCTCTCAATAAGAGTCTAAAAAGCTCTGGCAGATAAATATGGGAGGGTGGAAGATTAATGTTGGAGGTTGAGAGAGAATATCAGAGACTTGCAGCTGGCCTAGAAGAGGCATAAGGAACTTCGAAAACAAGTGAAAAGGGCGGTTGAGAAAGATTTTGTATTGAAACCCTGGCCCAGTCTTTAGAGCCTCGGTGATTAATATTTTAGAATTTCACCGGGATATAAATAGAATAAGGATATAAGCAAACCATTGAGAACCCTATAGCCGCTCCACCCACAAAAGCTCATCTGATGAATTCCCTTTGAGCGTTAACTGAAGCCCTTGCACCCACTGCATCTTCGGATGCCATTTTAAACGAGAAACCACGATTGATCATATAGGGTCTGAAGAGCCCTTTCTATCTCTTCAAAAGGAGAGGAGTCAAGGGTCGCCCTGGTGTCGACTCTTTAGTCTTCACTAGGGGCCAGCCTTTAGGATTCTTGTCATCCTGGCCAGCATTATCTCTAAACCACCATGTGGTGGTTTGGATGGCTGCAGAGAAGGTGTATGGCAAGAGAGTAGTCTTCAAAGACTATGCTATTTTAGGTGACGATATTATTATCGCCAATCCAAAAGTAGCTGAAGAGTATGAAGTCCTAATGAAGGATATAGGGGCTATTATAAATAGATCTAAATCCCTTGTATCTCACTCAGGCTGTTGCGAGTTTGCAAAGAGGTTCATAACTGATAACCATAGAGAATGCCGGGATGTAAGTCATGTCTCCTCTGCTTGTGTCATTTAAGCCTTTAGCTCAATCACAGTGGTCCTCTTCTAGGAGGCTTCGGTCCCTCTTTTTTTACCTTACTGGATGATAGATAAGAAGCGAATAAGCTAATGAAGATGGCCAAAAGGTACGTCTTACCCTGGGAAAGAATATGAACTATGCTAAGAAGGGGTTTTATTTTGGCTATTTAATATCCTGCTCTCGGTAAGAGAGTAGGCGTAAGTTCTCGAATCTAGCTATTTCTTACCAGAATGGATGTCTTTGAATCTACTACAGGTATTAGGTTCAAATGATAAATGGGTCGTGAATCAATACCTGCCATTCTTAGGATAAGAGCCTCAGATAGAACAATTATGAAATATGTAACTGTAACATAAACCATGGCATTCGATCTAGAGGATGATTGAACAGTTAGCTAAACAAGAATAACGATTACATCCTTCTGAGTGAGCTCCTACTCGTAGTTAGAAATAAAATCAGATGATGCCCTCTTAAAGAGCCGGATTAGCCTGCTGCTTATTCTTTCGAAGCGAATTCTATACTAACATATTATGTAACACCGTCTATTGCAACCAGACCATCAACTGTGGATACGCAAACAAGAACCATGGCATGAGATGAATTTTCCTTATTATAAAGCAAACCGTAGGTCCCAAGGCACCAATATAATCTGAGTGCTTACTCTCCACTCGCTAAGTTGTTTTATCTATCTACTTCTTTCAAAGAAATAGAGATGTTTTAGGGTAGGGATCAATGCCTCTAATGAAGGGATTAGAAGTAGAGGAGAGCGAAGGAAAATCCTTCATTGCTTGAGTTCCTGACTGAGGTGCCTATACTGTGAGTATGCCCTCCTAGGAAGATGAAGTCTGCTCGAGACCAAAGGGGCTTTTTCGATAACGTGCATCCCAGGCTAGCAAGAAAGGCATCTGCCGACCCGGGGTACAGAGTCCCATGCCCTATGACGTAAGAGACTGTAGACATAGGTTCTGGGGCATCCATTTGTCTGTAGCCACAACGAAAATATTGAGGACAGTAGGCTCAGTCCAAAAAGAGGGAATTAGGTGGGCATATAAGTAGGCACTAAAGAAATCGGCAAGATCCCCTTCCCCAACCTACTGAATCCGAATAGAAGTACTAAGAAAGACTAGAAGCCTTCACCCAAGATTATAACGAGGTTGGTTCCAGCTTCTATAACTTCTCTTATCCCGATCTGTGCCAATGGCAATTGAAAAAATAGGTAAACCTGAAGTAGAAAAAAGAATACAAGCACTTCGCTCCTGATCTTCATACATAATAGTAGGATTTTAACTCTGAAGTTACAGCTTTAAGCTTCAGTCTTCAAATAGGAAAAGGGCATAGTTTCAGTCTACAATGTCCTGACTGGGGCTTTCCCTCTGAAGTTTGCAACTTTCTCATGAGGGTCCTTCTTTCCCGAGAAAGCATCATCGCCTTTCAATCTTCTCCAATGCCTGCAGAAGCAAAATCTGCCAATGTTTATCTCAAATATGGGGCAGGGGCATTAGAGCATGTGTTCTAAATAGGATCTACATACATAGTAACTCAACCCATATTCCCCTCAGTTCGGAATGGTTCTTCATCGTCTTTCTTTCTCGTATGTTGGAGGTTCTTCACTCCCACCTACTTTTGTGTGGAGGAGGCCCCATCTTCTCTCTTTGACTTTCTCCTGCCTAATCGGTAGAATCCACTGCTCTATCCAGTTTTTCGTACGATAGGTGGTAGCATCACTCGATCACAGGAAGCCTATTTACCGCTCTCCTTAAACTAGGTCTTCCTCAACATTAATTTGAGTTAATCTAGTTGTCTTATGCCAGATATGATTTTAATATACATATTAGCCAAGCTATCTACGAAGTTGTGCCTACCACCTATGATCCACTAATACATAAGCAACTGCGCTCTATCGCCTTAAGGCAGTGCCTCCTATCACCTGCCTATGTGCTTGTCTTTACTACCTACCCATATGGAAAGAGGGAAGCCCCTCCCCAGTCAGATGCATACCGAAAAATATAGTATACATACTAGGAGAGAGAGGGCATCCCTCTTCGTCTGAATTCATCACCTTCGCTTGCTCCGTAGTTTCTAGGTGTAGGATGGCTTCTTGACTAAGCCCCGTTTGCTTAGTTGTTTGCTCCTCAGTTTGCTAGGTTGTTGGCTTGTAGAATCGATATGGGCTTGGTGTTCTAAGGGCTGCTGCCCTACTTCTCTACCGCGCTATAGCTTTTGCACTATGGCTAGTTAGAGAATCGCTTGCTAGTTCTGCTCCAAAAGCACACTGATGAAGTTCCCTACTTGAAGCCACTTTCTAGTACTACTAATAAGCAACAGAACTACATGATCAAAGCACCCCACTCCCTTCACTATTGGTTCATCAATCCTATCAAGAAAGGTAAGGATTGAAAGAGTTTTTTTCCTATCTGCATAGAGCTTTCCCACCTGTCTGTTAGTTATGGCTCACTGGGTGGTTGACCACCCCTATTCCAGTAGTTCTAGATGAAGGCACATCACATTATTCCTATCCTTCCCGACTATTGGCCTGTTCTTTTGAATCATTAGAATAGTATTCATCCGTAGTACTGGAAATCTGATAAGAGTTCTATGTCGAATTGGAATGAAGAGAAGGGAAAGAATTCGATGTCAGCCCTTCTTTCTCTCCATCCAACTATTCTTTATTTAATATGTCTCCCAACCAGCTCTTTATATCAAGGCTGGTTCCCCTATGTATGAATGGGGCTATTCACCTTTAAACTACGATCAATGACCCTATTCTGGAATGAAACAAATGAATCGACTGAAGGTCCACAAAGAAGAAAGAAAGATAACAAGAAGTCATGAAAGAAAGAGTTTCAGTGATGTAGCAGCCCCTCTTATCTTAAATAGCAAGCCCTTATCTTCATTTCATTGATAGGCTTTCCTCTTCGATCCCATCCTATGAGCCCTGCGAGCTCACAAGTCGTCAGTGATGGTCAGTCACTCGAAGAATTTTATCGACTGGCCTGAACTAACCAGAACGCAGTGATGAAAGGCAAAGACTACTGTTTAGCATATAGATAAGAGAAGACGGGGTTGTCTCTGTTACAATCGTTTATAGTCCTTGTCCTAACATTTCTGAAAGCTTAGTAAGAATCGTTCTTGTTGGCATTCGATTATTTGGTTAACGTGAACCGTTAGAGTTCCATGCATTTCTAAATCAGCAGAAGCAAGAAACATAGAAATGTATTACCTTTCACCAGGGTATGTTGAAGAAGATGAAGAATTCTCGCCGGTAGCCTGCGCAGCCTCACCGTTTTGCGTGTATCACACGTTCAGTTCTGAGTTCCCTACAATTTTATAAAAATCATGGAATTTGACGGATAGTAGTAGCAAACAACCTTCTGATCTTCTGCTGTATTCCCAAGTCTAATCTCGACGTCATGTGGGTGATGATATTCGAGATCTTCTTAATCTGTTATTCCCTCTACCCTCTTCACGTGTTAGGCGTGTCTCACTTAGGGTTAGAATAGCAGAGATGAATTATATATGGTCTACAATAGGGACCTGGAGGAGAAATTAGAGTTGGGCCTCCATTAGGCTTAAGTATCCAAGCTTAGCCTAAAACTTATACTTAAGTCCAATAATAATATAGTCCACTAAAATATTATTACTGCACTGCTGCTCCAATTCCAAAATTACATTATGGGCTCCTTCTTATTATGAGCCGACAATCTCTCCATGTTTAAGATATACAATGTCCATTAATTAATTAAGTTACTGAAAACTCCATTAATTAATATCTCATACGAAAGTAGTACCACTCAACCTCATTATCATGCCGGAATAAATCCACCTGCAGAGTTTACATGATAATCCTTATGAGATCCTCAAGGGGACATCATCAACCTATGACGGACATGGATTCCTTCTACAATCAACAGCATACCGTAGAGACAATACTATTTCCCAACTCACCAAATTTGTTGATTTAATTACATGTAAATCTCACCCATTGATTAATTAAAGAAATACATAGTGCCTTACGTGTCGAGGTTATTGTATAAGGATTAAGAGCACGAACATCCATAATAATTGAGATCAAGTTCTCCTATATAGTTAATATAAATCAAACAATATCAAGCGGTCCTGCTCAATACTCAAAGTGCACTAATGTGATTTTATAGTCAAGACAAACTAATATCAAATCATACTACAACCATCTCGATAGAGAGTCCCCGTCTATCTCGGTTGTGAGCATATGTTTATACTTTATAAGAAAACCAATAATATGATCTTCCGCGTGTTGTCGTACAACATATTATCTACAGTAAAAAGTAAGTGGACTATTGCATCGACATATAACTAAATTATAAGACACAATCATATGATTCTCATTTCAAATAAATTATTATTACATTACTCATACTAAAGCTAGACTATTAGTATACAATCTAACAGTTCTTACCATATAGATAGGGGAGGAAGTTTTTCTTTTAATGAGAGTGACCTTTCAAAGAGAATGCGATAAGGCCCTTCTTAAATGGATGGCTCACTCTCTCTCCTTTTCTAGGACATTAACTCTAAGGGAAAGACTTTTTCACCCTCTATGGGCCAATTCAATGCTCAAGTTGTTATACCAGTCAAGTTTCAATATCTAGTCAATTAAGCAGTCTACTTTGACCAAGCTCTTTCATTTCAGTAGTGAAAGTCGTTCTAACAGACAAAGACCAGAAGAGAAGCTCTGCTAAAGAAGGGACTTATACTAACCAAAGGAAAAGCTAGAAAGAAGATAGGAGAGATATTCTACAGAAGTCATACTAATATAACAATATTCTCTTTCTTTTCTATCAAGCTGAAGAGTCTCGCCCGCCTTCTCGCAGGAACCATCACAAGGCAAGGAACTCAATCCTGTTTCTTCAACCGGAAAGCTCTACGACTCAATAAATCCCCTCATCACGGGATCTATGTAACTACACCCTTAGCTAGTCTATCTCTATGGTCCATGGAAAGTGGTCTCCTCTTGTCATCCCGGAAAGAATCTCTGCTCTGCTTGTTCACTCCCAATAGGCTTAAACTGAAAAAAGAGTATGCCAAACCTTACTTTCCTTGCCTTACTGTATTGAAAAAGTGCCATTAGTTGGAAATGGAATCCAAGCCCAGGGAAGGGAGTCAAAAGGTTCTGAAAGAATGTAAGCTAGGCAAAAGAGAGAAAATCCAGTGAGTTCTCTCCCCTTCGACCAGGATCTGCCTTAGCTTGAAGCCCTACAGTCACTTAACTCTATCTCTCTGAAACCGAAAAAGGGTCAACCAGGTCATGAGCTACCTTTTGAGCTGGGAGAACTAAGGCATTTCCCTACTGTTAATCTATATCTCGAACCACATAAAGCATAGTCATTTCTATTTAAGGGGATCTACTATTCTTTTTATGTAAAGATTGGACAAAAGTAAAGTGATTCAACTCAAGTACAAACCGCTACCCCATTCCATCCTCTTTTTCGACTTTAGCAGGTCAAACAACTCATTATCTCATGTCAACAGTGCTTTCGTTCACTCAAATAGCGCATTTGTGAGCTCCAAGTCCAAGAGCCTATCCGGTACGAGAAGTTAAGGGTGAATGTGAATTTTTCTTCTTTAGCAAGAGTTGAATAGCCTCAACAATTCAGTCGAGCTACTTTGTTCCTATCTTGATTGACTATTTCACTCCTATAGCCGCCTTGTTCTCTGTTTGTTCATAAAGTGCCTGACACAGACGCAAAGTCATGACAACCAGACTAGACTAATAACGTTACAAGCAGCGTAAGGAAAAGTCTGAATGCTTTCTGCAAAGATTTTGTTTGTTAGTCCACTTTGACAAGAAAGTGGGAAAAACTGGCGGGAAGTGAGTTTCTAAAAGGACTCTTTTAAACCTTTCTTCGGGTTCCTGCTTCTTCGCTCGGTGACAAGGCAGTGATATCATTGTATTCTTTCAGCTTGGATCTAGCTTGAACACAAGCAACAATTTGCTAGACTACTCGATTAGAGGATTAGCTTTGCTTGTTGCGAACTACTGTTCTTCATTTACCTTAGTTATGTGTGGAGTCAACGGAGACACTTACACTTATTGATTGTACGTACTCACCTTACTCCTCAATCCGTACTTCACTTATTGACTCATTCATTAGTAGTTGGAGTTGGGTAATGTTACATTGAGGCCTCACTGGGCTGGTAGTTATTAGGTCCTCTTAAATGTCACGTAGTACGACAACACTTTACGAAATAAAGAAAAGAAGTGAGCGGATTATGTAAAATCCCCTACCCATCCCTTGCAAATGATTATTTGTAATTAGCAGGTTTGGAACCCTATACAAGGGGCTGCTTTGTTGATAAATTCAAACCACCATGCCAAACATCGGGATCGTACTCACTTCTCAATAATGGATCGTCTGGAGTTCTTTCTCGCCAGGTGGAAAAGCGCGTACAGATTTCCTCCCAAGCAAGGGCATTATCAGTTCGAGCCTCAGTAGCATGCTCGTCTGTGAGCTATGCTAGTTCTATAGAGTAAAGGCGCACAATAATTAGAGAGAGACTGGCTTGGCGACCGCGTCACGGCTATTCCTTCTATACTACAATTCGGTGGAGGAATTGTAAGAGAATAATTGAAATCCGTGATCTAACTCAATATCTTCAACGAAATCTTCATCTTCTCTAGTTGATGATGCATATTCATATTGAACTTAAACTAATGTCACTTGATCAACAACTGCCTTCTTCCACAGTAGCTTCCTCTCCATCCTGAGGCGAGGTAGCTCTAAACTCAGGTTTGCCTACCTCAACTAGAGAGGAGAGGGGCTTCAAAGCCTTAATGAAAGCTAGAAATATCGTATCGCTAGAAAACTAGTCATATCAATAATGGTAAGTGGTGACAATATCGAACAAGATGAGGATCTGTTCGATTGACTTTCCATTTCCGATTTACAATAGATGCATTAAAAACTCTTTGATGTTTACATCAAGAATATGTAGGGTACAGTAGTTCCATCGACACTACTGTAGCCAACCTTTAATTAACCATAGTGGACCATTCTTCAAAATCTTTTCTACCGTCAAATAGAGGCGCTGCCCTTGGCTTCCTATCTTAATAAGAAAACACCACTCAAATAAGGATTGAAAGGTAGCTTGCTTCCAAGCCACAATTCTAGATGCATGTAGTCGTAGTAGTCGGTCTAGAATGCATCTGTTATATACTAAACTATTTCAGATGAATGGGGAATTACGTCACTCTTTCATCTACAGAAAAAGGGCTAGGAGCTCTCTCTTTTATGGCAAAAATCTCTCCACACCAATAAATCGAATCACAATGGATCGAAACCCCTCTTTTCCTTCCAATTAGTGGGATTCTATCTCTTACTTAGGAATTTTTGGTCAACCCCAACTACACCTTCCTCGAAATCAATACTTTTTACAATCTTCACGGTACTCTCTCTTTAGTAAAGACTTCTTTCTCACGAACTGACTTCTCGGAACGTCAAACTGATTCCAATCCTGTCCACTGGGGCTAAGGTTGTCCAAGCAATTAGGCTTAACCCCCTTTCTCTTAGATCTAGCCCTTCCATGCCATGAATTCAAAATGGATGAGTCCTATTGGAATCAATCAAGAGTCCGAGTGAGGAGCTGAACCATGAGAAAACCTTTTCACATTCACTCGACGGAAAGATCTTTGAACAGATCTTCCATTGCAAGGAATCTTCAACCAAGACTCACCAGTCACTTTACTTAAAAGGCTTAGCCAAGAGCTAACACAAATCTTTTCTTTTTTTGATTGCTTTCCATTCCTCAAGATGACTAAGGTAAAGAAATCAGAGCCTACCTATACTCGTCTATGGTCAAATCCCAGTCTATGTCCAGTTCAGGCTTCAGAGTAAAAGGAAAGAAAGGTTCCCATAGCGTGGTGAAAGAAGAGTATTTGTACTAGATCAACTATTACCTTGATTCTTTATTCTTCGTGAAGTGGAATTCGGATGGATTGATTCTTTTTCACTAGTAACTATAACCAGGAGCCAATCCAAGTCGCTGCTTGGGTGATTGGTGCTTTAACGAGGCAGGTAAAGATATCAGAAATTGATTTGCTGCGGGTTTCTTTCAAAGATTGAGCAAAGAAAGCATACTCAATAGTGCGGGGTTGGCATAAATCCAAGTCTATGCCTCTTCAGATTGCTTCCTGATTGATATTATTTCTTCTTTCTTTCTCGCTTGGGGCAAATAGAATAGCATTCCGAGAAGTAGACTTTCCATTCCATCTCTATTATACTGAAAAGCCTAGATACGCATTGACCCGCGAATTCAATCTCGTAAGTGACCTCCTCTTTCCCCTTCTCAGTCCCTTGTTATCTCTTTTAAGCCTGCCGTAAGGGTGCATAGCGGTACTAGCAGTTCAATCTCTTTTGCAGTGATGGATGGCACAAGAATCCACGACTTTATTGCGGTGATGCCATTGACTTTCTGCTTATTCTTGCCTTCCTCTTCCCTTGCTCGACTTCTGAAACCTTTTCTGCTGCAGTAGTAGTCAAAGCTTCTTCTGTACTAGTGATAGAGCAAATTCTATATAGGAGGTGGCTGAAGGCCGTTGGATTCTTAATTCATCTCCACACCTCTAATAAATTCATAAATAAGCAAGATAAACATTTTCAATTCTTAATGCAACCTATGTTTGCGTAAAGGATCTCCCATGCAAGTACCACGCTTTCTAGATCCGAGCCAAGACTTCTATGATGAGTTGTGGTCTTGGATAAAGGACGCGAGAGCTCCATCAAGGGAAGGTTTAGGCAGGAACCAAGCAAAGAAGGAATGTCAATCTACTTGTTTACAGTCAGGAGTCAACTTTCGAATTTCGGCTACCCAACTCTCGCACTACTTTAGGAATGCCTTTATTGGTTGGAATTGAATCCGAAGGTCTATTCTCCTCAGTTGATTACGAAAGCTTTGTTTAGATTATCTCTCGTTCTACTCTTCTAAGGGTATTTTAATCATTATCCTATGAGGCTTTTTCCTTTACTGCAGCCGATGAATGGTCTTTAACGGATGCAACTATTGGTGGTTGTTCTGCTTCAACCGAATCAATAGGATCTACTGTGTGAAGAAATCGTATACTGTGATTACTTAAAATATTCAAAACTGGAGTCTTACTGATTCTATTATTTGGAAAGATTCTTCTATAACTCCTCAGAGTCATACATTGACTAGCATTGTGGACAGCTCACAACGGGACCTAAGACCGTTACATGAGTGGTTTTATTAGATGTACTGTTCAATCAAAAAAGAATTCTTTCTAAAGGAAGAATATTCTGTATACTTCGCGCTAAAAGCACTAAAAATGGTATACAGAAGCAGCTCAAAGGGGAATCATCTAAGAGTCAACACTTTCAGTAGGACAAGGTCCATTTCGCATGGGAAAAATCATTTCGTCTATTAGGTAGGCATTCGATGCATCAACTATGGCAGTTCTGTTCCTTCCTCCAAGACCGCATATTCATCTGAACCTTCTTCCTTACCTTAATAAGACTTGCTCTTTAGCTTCGACTTGGGATGTGCCTGTGGATGCTATTAGGGACGTGGCAAGGCGACAAAGAAAGATATGTGGCCATTGGTACTTACGTACGGATAGTGCTCACTACTACAATGGATCAAGTAGACCAGAACTGCGGAGGTGACTCGGTGAAGTTTTTGAAAAAGATATGGGTACGTCCCGTGGTAATAATCTTATTTATGCCAACCGTCCTTAGTGGGTTAGAGGGATTGCTGGCGTGCCCTCTCACAATGCGGCATGCTATGATTCTGAAAAAGCGATCCTACTTTTCCTTTATTCAAAGCTCAATCCCAACTCTCTTATCTAGTGCAGAATCTGCCCTAGAGCTATTGCCAGATTTCATCGCAAATCGAGCTGCAGTTCTTCTTTCCCTTCAAACCTAGCTAGGGAATTGGATTTTTCCAATGTTGGGGCTGATCCTATTTTGATTTTAGAGTGGTCGATTCAGAATTAATGGATCGAATGTGGACTTTTTTAGAAATTCAAAGAACAAGGCAAGGCCCCTAGCGATAGGGGGAAAGAAGAGTGGGTATGCGGGGCTTCTTTCACTTTACTTTAGTAGAGAATAGTAAAAGGAAAGTCATAAGGGAACTTCTCATCGAAGGAGGCAGTAGGAATGAAGGCTTGAAGCAAGACACAACTAAATGGAATAAAAATGGGGGTTCCCGGTATGGTCCAAGTACGAAAGGAAAGAAGCTAAAGCTCGGGATTGGATTGGACTATCAGTCTCCTATCGAAATCCTAGTAGTTGATAACCTCATTCTAGTTTATTCTCTTGATTCTGCAGTTGGAATTGAATACCGGGAGAACTCTCTTGGGGGAGTAGCTGGCCTAGCCAGATGCTTCACGACTTTCCTTTAAAGTCGATTTTTTATTTTGTTATCTCAGAAAAAATAGATGATTCGCTTCCTGAATTGGAGAGCTGAATTGATGTATTTAATGAATCCATTGGGACTGATGGGGCTCCAACCCGTAGCTTTCGCCTTGACAGGGTGGTGCTCTGACTGATTGGACTACAATCCCAAGAAAATTAGGTGTACAGCCTAAACATTCTTCTTCTTTTTTTCTCTTCATTCGAACCATTTAGATTCACCGTGTTGTAACAGAGACACAAATCATGTACTATATACTATATTCTAAGAATATATATTTCTAAATGTAGTAGCCTCATAGTGGACTAATTCATGAATTGAATCATGACTATATAAGCTATTCTGATATGTTGAGATTCCATATAGATGAAATCGTGGAAGTAGACCTTTGCTTTCCTTGTACCAGGCAAGAATTCGTCGTCCGATTGAATCTACTTGTTCCTGGATGCTCTATAGAAATCTATCGATATTCCTTTTCTCGACCAATAAAGCTTCATTCCAAATCATAACATCAATCTATTTTTTGAATGTTCATTTTTGTTATGGTAATACAATGTAAGAGGTTGAAAATCAGGTTGTTTCTGATGATGAAAAGAACTTTGATCTTACGTGAAATTTATACAAACCCAAAATGTCCATAATCTTAGAAGACAACTGTCGGTATCTGATGGTCAGATACCTATGGTCGGTATATCTTTGCAAGCTCAGACGGAGAGAATAAACGTACTCCTCGAGGGCTGCTTAAACCACTTTAGTGCAAACCAGAAGGACTGGAGGTTGCTCAGTGCTGCTATAACATAACATAACAACCAAAAAGCTCTGCGTCGAACTTCAGCACCTTTGAGTTGGCCACTGGGCACTCTGACGCCCCACACCATTACGACAGGCCGGGGCTTGCCCATCAGCCCACTTTGATTTGATAAGAGGTGGCAGGAGCGCAACGACCTAGCCCAAACCTACTTAAACATCCTAAAGGCTTGGCCAGGTCAGAAAGTAGACCTTGTAAAAAAGCGGATAGTAGAGGTAGCCCATAGAGTCAAGAGACCAGCTCTGTGAAAACTCACCCCTATTCCATGTGAGTCAGTTGACTTTAACTAGACCAGACCCACCCAGAGAGGAATGTGCCCACGAGGGCACCACCAGAGGAAAATAATGTAAAGTAGAAAGGAACAAGGTCTTACGACACGATCACTATATCTTTTCTTTTTCTTTCCTCTATGGAAAGAGGGGTTGATACGTGGCATGGTATACTTGATCATTTAGTCAACGAGACGTACGTAAGTCGACATAGCTCCATGTATATCTTCTTTAGAGCTAGAACCAATCAATAGAACAAAATGAAATAATAGTAAGCCTAGGGCGACGAACATGGCTCAAGAGTGTCTACACAGAGCCCTTCTCTTCTTCACTCAAAGAGGCAATGCACCCTTTATTTGATCTTTGAATGGTACTTAATTCATAAAGAATGAATCTTTTGAAGTTATACTAACTTTCTAAAATGCTACGCTCTGTGTGTCACGAGATATGGATTGTTCTAATCTAAGAGTCATACCTCTCAGACTTATTATAGTAAGGCCAGCCAATGCACCAGCCAGCCTAGTGTGGTGGCGAACATGGTGTGCTATAAGCTAAACTATTCGCCTTGTAAACGTAGAAGATATAGAAAGTGTGCCGTGCGTGATTCATAAGATTCTATAGTCTATAATTTCACTTAGCCCGCCTCTCCCATGACTTTTCGGACCAACCAACCCAGATCTGCCCTCGCAATTTTTTTCTACATTTTGGGAGCAGAGCATGCAGCAAAATCGAGCAATGGATCTTAGAAGAATTCCACTTTAAAGCACGACTCTTTCTATTTATGCGCTGGCATTTGAATTGTCTCCCTTCCTCTTTCAATCAAAAGACTCGATGCAGATAGCTCTGGTGGCCCCTGCTTCTGCCTCTATTAGGCAGGGACAGAACCCACCTCCACAACCACTATATGGAGGAGCTATTCCTTAATCCGCACTACAACCAATCCAAATTTTCTCTATATTGATATATGATGCTAAACCGAGACCGAGATAGAGAGAGGACTTTCCCTTTGTTTTCTCTTCATATGAATGGTGTTAATTCCCATGTTCTTTATAGTCTCGTTTGGTTTCGAGAGCATCCCTCTTCCCGTCCCTTACTCGTTCTTTTGAAAGCGGTCATCCTGGATTTTCTTTTTGTATGCCGGGGAAGTACCTAACCTTTATACATGAATTTTGATTTCAATTTCCTCCTTGGGTCTCTATAAAACAGAATGAAAGGGGGGAAGAAGTCTAGTGCTAGTTCTTGCTGACACTTCTTTATCTAACTTTTATTTTGGAGTGATTTCTTTGTTCTCTTATTTATTTGGATTGAATGAAAAAAAGAGAAAACTTCCCTTTCTCTCTTTTCTTTCTTTTTACCCCTTCGACGAATTTCAGCTATGACCAATGCCCCACTAGCTGAATAGGCGAAAGAAAGCTACCTGAAAAAAGGCAAGGTGCACCTTGGATTGAACTTGATGAATTGCATTTTGCCAGAGATATTTTGTTAGTAAGAAAGATTCTCTATTGGAAATTCAAAATAAAGAAAAAGTCTACCTTAGAACTTAGAGGAAGGGGCCCCAATACTTTTTCAGTGGGGGGGGGGGAGACTAGCCTTATCACTTCCCACTGGGCAAGAGGTGCACCTAACCCACCTACCCACTCATCAATCATGGTGTTCAGCTGACTTGCACTAATAGACCCCTATTGTATTAGAATTAGGCGCCCATCTTTTGACTATTGTAAATTAATCTCTTCAATATTCGATTTTACTCTATGCTAGAACAATGGTATTTTGATCTAAGTGGTCTTATTCTTTCTCCCATGCTAGGAAGCATTACTCCTCTTTTCATTCCAAATTCAAGAATACGACTGATACGATTGATTGGTCTGTGCGCCTCTCTTATTACTTTTTTGCATCCCCCTGTTCTTCAGATATAATTCAATCCTTCTACCGCCAAATCTCAATTTGTGGAAAGCCTTCGATTGCTTCCTTATGAAAACATAAATTTGGATTTGGGTATAGATGGTATCTCTTTATTCTACGTGATATTGACCACATTTCTGATCCCTATTTGCATTGTAGTGGGTTGGCCTGGTATGAGAAGTTATGGGTATATTACAACATCTCTAATTCGTGAATTTTTAATGATCGCCGTGTTCTGCATGGTGGATCCTCTACTATTCTATGTTCTTCCAAAAAGTGTGCCAATCCCTATGTTATGCGGAGTTGAGCATCATCTATTTGTTGGGATAAAGCTTTTCCTCTGCAGGGGCCTTGTGTAGTAACCCCCCTACGGGCGGTCATCCATCGTCGTAAAGTAAACCCCCTAACAGACACATCTTTTTCCTTTTGGGAGGGTACTCCAAGTAGTGGGTACCTCATAGGACCATGACTCTCCTGCTCGGGTCTTGTATGGATATGCAGTAAAGAGTGCTCCTAGGTATGTGTTGTGTGTAGGGGTTGTGTTTGTTCGTGAGAATGGATTCCTCGTCAAGTCAGTTTGGGGGTGTGGACACACTTGCGCGAATTCGGGTAATGGCTACAAGGAACAAATTAAAAGTAAACTGTACTCAACAGGGGATGGATGTAAACTCGTAAGCTACTGAGGGTAGGTGACAGGTATTTTCTCAACACACAATTTTAATCCCCAAGTATGAAGGATATCAATTGTAGTTTCGAAGGTGACCAAGTTAAATATCGAATCCACGGGACGAATAAATATCACTTCAGTTATTTTTTAGCAATTATGACTATGTTGAGAATTGTAATTGTTGGTTTGTAAACTAAGTAACAATTAAAATAGCAAATAAATAACAAGAACAAGAGAAGAGTTGTTGTTATAAAATAAGATGTTAGGTAGTTCGTCAGGCCATCCAGTTTCATTCGTTAATTCATACTTTCGTGTACCGATGCCCGACTCTGCCTTGTGGTTTATGGACGCATCGCTAGACCATGCAAATCTATTCTATAGACACAAATAGATAAGCTTTTGACACGTGTGAGTATCCTCAGAGCAAGACGTATACTTTACCTCCCTTTCTAGATACTATCATAATCAATTATTTCCCATGCACTTAGTACTCTAACCCGATTTGATCTTCCTTTTTAGGTACTATAAAGTTATACTCTTAATCGTACTTGTTAACCCAAATTCAATTTAATTAACAAACATTCATATAAGACGGTTCTAATAAAACCTCAGAATCCCTTCACTTAGAATTATAACAATAAACCCTGCTCATTAGTGAACGCACTCAATCAATAACCATGTTATGCATTCAGACTCTACACAATGATTATCGATGCACAAAACAACTATGAGTATGGATTAAAAACGCATAATCTTATATAAAATAAACCACAAGTAGTGTTGTATGGAGTATACACATGAAATACAAATCAACTCATGAAACCTTCATAACCCTAGAACTACCGAAGTGGCTCTAGCCCATGATTGATCTAGGACCAATCATGGTTAGATGGACCAATCTTACTTGAATCTCCAGCTAAACTCTCTTGTATTGTGTATTGTGTCCTTGGTGATCGTGTGATCGTGATCGTGATCGTGATTGGTCTTGTGATTTTCTTGACTGCATGAGCCTTCTTTTATACTTGTAATCATGTCTCTAGGGCTTGGAATGGGTTTTTCAAATGATCCCACGCGTTTTGGCCTCGAAAATCCGGATAAGGTAAGTTTCTGCACGTCGGTTTGACCTCAGCAAACAGGTCGAACCACAGGCCGCAGGTTGAACTACAGGTCGAACCCACCTACTGGAAGTATTCTACACTTGGTTCGACTTCTTGTACAGGTCGAACCACTCCGTCTTGGTCGAACCACAGGTCGAACCATACTACTGGACAATTTCTGCTCCCGATTCGACCAACCGTCAGGTCAAACCCCCAACGTCGTGGTCGAGTCCATCTTCTCGCGAAATGGTTCGACCATGGTTCGACCTGATGAACAGGTCGAACCCCTTGAGTCGTGGTCGAACCCACCTCCTGCACTCTTTCAATGTTAGTTCGACCTGCTGGAGAGGTCGAACCCTCCTCCAACAGGTCGAACCCACCTCTCTC
The DNA here is from genome assembly GCA_023678885.1 of Pogostemon cablin. NCBI lineage: Eukaryota > Viridiplantae > Streptophyta > Magnoliopsida > Lamiales > Lamiaceae > Pogostemon > Pogostemon cablin. The sequence goes on from CM042955.1 coordinate 38,880,921, forward strand.
CTTGGCGGTTCGTGTGGTCTCGACTTCGTCTCTTTGATTCTTGGCCCTTCTACTCCGATTTTGCTATGAAAACCACTTAAATAACTCCACTAACACCTGATTCATGCTAATTCACAATATATATAGTTTTCCACCTATTTCCACCTCAAAACTCTCCAAAACTAGCACAAAACATGATGTCAAACTTGTGAATTTACACACTCATCAGTAGAGATAATCGTCCAGGTCTTATTGTGAAAGAAAAAAGCCACCCCACCACAGCAGACGGGTTGCTTCCTCTATCATCACCGGTGAGCTCTTGGTGAGGAGACCTTAGGATAAGTTGCTAAGACTTAAGGGGAGTGGAGGATCGACCCGTTCAGTAGAATTTCGAAGAAAGACTGTTGGCAGTAGGCGGAGACATTTTTTTGGCCCCTTCAAAAGGAAATGCGGGCAGGGTAGAGCTCGACAGAGGGTTCGAGAATAGGGTCTGGTCCTTAAGATTCAGATAAGAAAAGGGTTCCAAACCTTTATGCATGCACCTCCGTACAAGTTCCTTTCAGAATGATTGGGAAAGATCAAACCAATTTGAACCGCTCACATCACAGTAGTCGTAGCGTAAAGGTTGTAAGTTGAGGGGCAGCCAGAACATAAGGCTATTCCTTTCACACCTCTCTCTCTATCTATCAGAGAGATCCGCTGCGTGAGCAACCCAACTATGCCTTACATGTGCTCTACAGACCGCATTCCATCTTTCTTCCCAACGACCCTTTTTTCTTTTGATTTGGAAGACGGGCATTGCGTTCGGTTCTAAATGCATGGTTTTCAGTATGTCTCTAGATAGGAGATAGGGCCCCACTAGTCCGGCTAGCTAGTGAGCGGTTCTCTTTCAGGCGGGCTTCTACTGGAACGCAAGCACCATTGTTCGACACTACCCGAGAAGTAAAAGATTCGAGAGTCCAGGATGAAAATACATACATAGATAGTGGTTTAATGCCAAGGCCAATGACGGAAGCTCGGGATGGAGCCGTATGAGGCAGAAGTCTCACATACGGTTCTCTGAGAAGGGAGTGGCTACCTACTGGAGCTTCGATCAACCACCACCAGTCAATTCCGCTTTGGGGATACCCCTTCCTCTACCATTATTATAGGGGTATGGGGTTCGAGACAAAGAAAGATCAAGGCAGCATATCAGTTTTTCCTTTATACTTTACTAGGATCTGTTTCTATGTTATTAGCTATTCTGTTGATTCTTTTCCAAACAGGAACCACCAATTTACAAATTTCATTAATCACAGAATTTAGTGAGCAGTGCCAAATCTTTCTATGGATTGCTTCTTTCACCTCTTTTGCCATCAAAGTGCCTATAGTACCAGTTCATATTTGGTTACCCGAAGCTCATGTAGAGGCACCTAAGGCAGGATCCATCATCTTGGTAGGAATTCCTTTAAAATTAGGAACCAATAGGTTTTTAAGATTTTTAATACCCATGTTTCCCGAAGTGACACTTTGTTCCACTCCTTTCATTTATACTCCAAACGCGATTGCTATAAATATACTTCCTCGACCACTTTAAAACAGATTGATCTTAAGAAGATCATAGCTCACTCCTCAGTAGCTCATATGAGTCTGGTGACTATTGGTATGTTTAGTCAGGCGTCGGCCGTTAGGTTACTTATTTTTTTGAGTTATGGACACACAAGGCCAAAACATGTGTGCCGGAAGTGCGACCCATCAACCTACTAGCAATGGGAAAGAAAACATAGCATGTCGCAATAAAAGCTTGATTCGAGGCATCAGCAATGCCATCTGTTCCAAATTAAAATCCCCATAGTGGCCCGGGATGGGAGTGAAAGGCAGCCCTACACACAGGCAACAGCAGCACCGGCCCTACAAAAGTCAGAATCAAATATCGAATCTTTCTGTTGGCTTTCCTAATTCATTCGTGAATAAGAATTCAAAGGTGTGAAGCGAGTGCTTCTAGCTGCTTCGCCTGAGTTTCTTTATTATGATTATGGCGGCTATGTTTTCGTAGTGAAAATGAACGAAAAGCAATATGGACGTGCTATTGTCAAATCGATTGATTGATAGCCAACTCTATTCTGATAGATCAAAAGAGATAGATAGGGAATCTATCAAGAATATGGGGGAATCCCCTATTTCTATCTATTGATGAGATAACTTTCTTTTCATGATCCATCCGAAAAGAAAGAAATCAATATGTATCTGATGGAGTCTACATCGTACATAAAGTGCCCAAGCGATTTTTAGGCCAGTTAAGTTCTCTTATCCATCGGTCCAATGCACTGGGCTCATCTCATGGAGGGAAAAGCCAAAATGTAGTTGTCTTGTTCGCCACCTCGACGCATTCCCTTCTCTCTCTGGTATCATCCCACACAGAAAGAAAGAGCGCAGTGCCCTGGCCCAACCTGTAGGTCCGCTAACATAAAGAGAGGAGTTGACCCTGAACTAGCGAACCGAAGTCACTTTCAGAACCATACTTCCTACAGCTAAGATGTGTCCAGTCCAGCAGGAACGCGTAGCGCAAACAAACTTGAGCTGCTATACTGAATCCCCCGCTAGCCAGCGGGGACCGAGTGGTAAGGCCATGATATGTAGTGGAAAATATCATTCATTCTTCCATTGGGGACAGGTGCACAAACGACAACTCCAAACATCACACATCCGCTGCCTACCTACCATTTAGGTGGCACTAGCGAGATCCAGCTAAGGTAAGGTCATGTCACGGCTACTCCACTCCATTGTGGTCTGATGAACTGAAATTCGTTGCCTTCCTGCGCGTGAAGCGAATGGTCGTTATGCCATGGGTCAGTTTCGGGGCAGAGAGTGAAAAGAGACCAGAAGAATGATTTATTTGGATCGCCGAGCTTTTTTAGCCCAAAAACAAAGAATCAATGGAATGTTTGTCTATCCATGAAAATCTATTCTATCTCTATATCTAAGGGATCTCTCTATACATATAAAATGGCATGATATGATCGCCTTTGTTTAATATGTTCATTCAGTACCAATACAAACGAAAACTATGCCAAAGTGGAAGGGCCACTATAGATGCTATAAGTAGCTAGCCTATAGTAGTAGTAGTCGGCCAATGTCACGACAAGATAAAATTAGCCTTATGAATTGAATCATAAGTAGGGGTCTTAGCCCAACCGCCTACCAATCAAAGAGGCTGAGAGTAAGCGTAAGCTCTTCGAGCTTCCCTTCATTCACTTCGCGGGAGCAGCACATCACATAGCTAGAAGTCAGAGGGCCCATACTACCTGCCTAACCTTCCACTGCGAGGGACCGTAGATCGAAAAATGCCTTCTAAAGCACCCCATTCAACCAAAAGAGAAGGGGCCCATTTATTTTATTTGCATGACCTCTGCAGATTGAACCCTATCTACACCCGCAGCCACTCCCCTAGCGGTCCTGCCACCACGCTGTAGAATGGGATCTCATTTGGAACCTTTTCTTTCTGACGTAAGAGCGGTAGAACGTAACAAAATATTACGGCCGCCTAACCTAACATAGGGGCTGGAGGTATGGTAAACTCGGTCAAAATATGATACCCAAAGGGCCCGACATGCACAATCCTATCTTATCTGAGTTTGGGTTTACCCCTTACACTGCACTGTGGACATCCATCTGTAGCATCATAAGGAGGACATCCCTTTCAAGGTAGAAAAAGAGTACAGTACATAGAAGGTTGGTCTTTCTCAACGTGGTGTATATCACGAAAAACCTTTCGATACAAGATAAGGCAGTTCAAATGAAAGAATCAAATTATTCCTTTTTTTATTCTTTCTCTTTCCCCTCGGGATTCTGGAGGGAGGGGAAAGGCTTGGGCCTACCTATCCCAATAGGACCCTATAAAAGAATGAGAGCTGTTGAGAGGTTCCATATTCTATTGCCGAGACAAAGGGCAGCACTTCTGTACTTGATCGTAGTATGTCATGTCATCTCGGCCCCGCTGCATCGAATAGTACCTATGCACTATGTTCCGATTCACTGATAAGGAAGATAGAGTTGGGGTGTGGGTCTACGATGTGATACTCAAGTATGACCTGGGGAGATACATGTTAATTATGGGTAGGAAGTAGGAACCTTTACGTAAATAATTTGGGGGGTGCTGATCTCTTATACTACCATCGATCGACAGAGTAGAACGACCATAAAAAAGAAGTAAAGTTAGAAAGCCATATGATAGGTGGAAACTATCTTGTACGGTTCGGGGGGTAATCGGCGTACTTCGATCAGTGGGGGAAATCTTTGGCTCTATCGAACATACAGGGAATTGGAGGTAGCATTCTACCAATGTCAAGTCATGGACTGGTTTCTTCAGCCCTTTTTCTATGTGTTGGTGTTCTATATGACCGACATAAGACTCGACTTGTTAGATATTACGGAGGTTCAGTGAGCACCATACCAAATTCACTACCATTTTCTTCTATTCCACTTTGGCCTAAAAAATAAGGGTAAACCGATGTGATCATGACATTGTAGGTGCTTGCGATGGGACGAATACGACTTCCCTCAGTTGGTTTGGGTGGCATAGCCCGTTGCAGAAGTCCCCCCATTTTTTATCCATTTCTTTACTCTTTAGGGAGCCAAAGCTTGACTTTACTAAACTAATAAAAAAGCTCGCACTAGGCGCTTATTTTTTTTGGCTGAGCCGTATCTTGCTGGGTGGGACCGATAGAAAGAAAGGATGGGTGGTGCATGGTACTTCTCGACCCTGTTTACGAGGGACAATTGAACGAGCAACTCATGAATGCTACCGGGTTGGACGAGCTAATAACTCGAAGGCGTTTGACCTTTTTTTTAGCAAGAATCACAAACTTACCTTATCTTCACCATATACGGACTACAAGTTCTTATGGAGCACGAGGAGATTTATCTTATCATAAATATGATAATGGGAATGGAAAGCCGAAGCATGATCGGGGTCTTTGGTGGTCCAAGATAATCAATCCATCAGTAAGAGTAACGTAAGCATGAGACTTTTTTCTAGTACAAGTGAACCAGATGGCCGCAACACTGGAATCTAGGACGGAGGACATGTAGTATCTCTCTGGATCTGGAAAAAGCAAAAGAACCCCTAACATAATGAGAATGGAGGCTGATTGCTGAGCCCACTCTGGCCTCGCAGGGCAGGCCCCTGTGGTTGCGAGCTGGAGCTGCCATAGCTTATGGCTAGAGTAATGGAAGGGCCCCAGTAGAGAGCAAAGTAAGGATAACGAGTGCTCCACTTTCTTAAAATCAAGGACATCCATTCTCATTAGGAGGTCAAACCAAGGACCTATGGAAGTCGGGGCTCATCCTCGGTCAATATTGCATCAAACAAAATGATAGGGTTCCGTAACACTGACCCTTTTTTAATTCAATACAATAAGGTAAAAGATCGTACAGTTCCCTACAGAGACAAACTCTCAACGGATCCTAGGTGTCCTGGGCACACCTCTTCCACGCGTCTTTATTGTGGCAGGAATATAACTGTTGGATTGTATATTAAAAGTCTTGCTTTAGTATGAACAATGTTATAACAATTTATTTGAAATAAGAATTATATAATCAAATGATTGCGTCTTATAATTTATTTATATGTTAGATGCAATAGTCCACTTAGTTTATACTGTAGATAATATGTTGTGCGACAATACGCGAAAGATCATATTATCGGTTTCCTTATAAAGTATAAACAGATGCTCACACTCGAGATAGATGGGGACTCTCTATCAGGATGGTTGTAGTGTGGTTCGGTATTAGCTTCTCTTGGCTATAGAATCACATTAGTGCACTTTGTGTATATTGAGCAGGACCGCTTGAGATCTTTCGACTTATACTGACTTATAGAAGAACTTGATCTCTGTTATTATGGATGTTCGTGCTCTTAATCCCTATACAATAAACTCGACACGTAGAGCAGTATGTATTTCTTTGATTCATCAATGGGTGAAATTTACATGTTATTAAATCAACAAACTCGGTGAGTTGGGAAGTAGTGTTGTCTCTATGGTGTGCTGTTGATTGTGGAAGGAATCCATATCCGTCATAGGTTGATGATGTCTGATGAGGAGCTCATAAGAATTATCATGTAAATCCTGCAGGTGGATTTATTCCGACATGATAACGAGATTGAGAGGTACTACTCTTGGATGAGATATTAATTAATGGAGTTGTCAGTAACTTAATCAACTAATGGACATTGTATATCTTAAACATGGGGAGACTAACGGGCTCATAATAAGAATGAGCTTATAACGTAATTATGGAATTATAACAGTAGTGCAGTAATAATATTTTAGTGGAATATATTATTATTATTGGACTTAAGTATAAGCTTTGGGCTAAGCTTGTATACTTAAGCCCAATGGAGGCCCAACTCTAATTTCTCTTCCTGGTCTCTGCTGTAGCCCATATATAAGTCATCTCAGCTGTTCTAGCCATAAGATAGACATACCTAATATGTAAAGAGGGTAGATGGCACAGCAGATTGAGAAGATCTCGAGGATCGTCGACCACACGACGTCGAGATCGGACTTGGGAATACAGCAGAAGGCTGGAAGGTTGTTTGCTACTGTTGTCCGCCACCTTCTACAATTTTTATAAAATCGTACAGACTTCAGAATAGGACGTGTGATATAGTGACGGAAAGCCATGGAAGGAAGGATCGTTTTGATATATAGATTACTCAATTCCGACATTTGATGAGAGAGTTATGTCTAAAACGGTGGGAATGCATAGGCTACCGGCGAGATTGCATCTTCTCCAACATAGCCTGGTGAAAGATAATACGTTTCTTGGTTTTTCTTGATTCCACTAAATTAGAAACGTATGGAATCCTAACGAGTCACGTTAACCAAATGATCGAATCCTAACAAGAACAATAGGGAAAGACCCGGCCGACCAGCCGAGGGCTCGAGGGCGAGCTTTATTTATTTAAGAGATAATGGGAAGTGAGTCAAAAGGCTTCCATCTCTGTTCTTGGTTTGAGGGCTTTCGGGCCCCTCTCGATCTTTTTCGTAGTTGAGAAGGGGGAAGGAGTCTAAATCAATGAACATTACTGAACCAACATTGATGGACGTTGCACATGACACGATCAATTCGACTCATGGTCAGACGCTAATAGAAGTTGCTTACTTTCCTAGTAGCAAAGGAAAAAGGCAGGGCTTCTTTCATAGTAATAGTAGGTGGGTCTCATGAGATCTATGCCGGCCGTCGAAATCAAACGTAGGTTGAAGGACCATTCAATTCATGTTGGGGCATAGCAACAACCTCGCCTAGCGCCATTCCCAAACCTAGCAGTGGACGGGCGGGCTGTGCCTGAATTCAGACCGGACAAGTCAGTTCTTTGTTTGAGCTGCTCCCAAGCACGTAGACCGGAAGATCTCACTTGTCCTGGCCTGGAACAAGTACTTAGAGATCTTCGTGTGACCGTGAAGGGAGTCTCCATCACTCTTTTATAGATAAGAGGCCCCCCTTGAACAAATTCATAAAGGTTAGGTTACTACCTGCTTCTACGGAAGAGGTTTACTTTGTACCACTCGGAGGTCATATAGATCGGAATCTGGAGCGATAAGAACGAAAGCCCTACCCACAGCTACAACTACTAGCCTTCAAAACAAAAGGCTTAGATTCGTTGGGCGTTACTGAAAGCCATTTTTCAGGTAGTCTAATAAGATAGGTGTAAGCCCTGAAAACCTTTGGTACTTCGGTAGGGCGAGCAGCCCTTAAACCAAGAAAAAGTGGAAGCCTTCCCCTATTTCTTTTATACATTTTATTCTCTATTTGGCCCACTCCACCCAAGAGCGCCTATGTTATAGGGGAACTCATGGCTGGAAATAACCCTTATGGTTTGATATCTGGCAGGAATAATAATCAAAAAGTCCAGGTTGGTTGGTGAGCCTAGTGATAGGAGACTATCTAGCTTTGTTCGGAGAGCACTTATTGGGTTAAAGATTTTTTTGTTGCTAAATGTTATGGCCTAAATGCTGAACTATTGACCCCCTACTTGTTTGGATGGGTGTTCACCCCCAAAGTGTTCCCGGACTGCATGCATACATCCGTAAGTAACTTAGTGCATCATGGAAAATTTCATTAATAGGAATTAGCAAAGAAAAGAAAAAGAGGTCAACAACATACCATATGACTGAAAAGCCAATCATCCTGCTTGGATAAAGCTTTGTAAGCAAGAAAAAAGCTCTACCTTAGTCTTGCCTCTCATGAATCTACTAGACCATTCCGGAATGAGTGAGCTTTTGTATCAATATTAAAGAATCCAGTTATCGACTCGGCAGCTATTGAATCTAAGCCAATTGAATCAACAACCATTGGTAAAGTAAGCGGTGTTCACATAGCTATAGTTGGGATCTTCTCCATTGCTAGCTCTTCTTCTTACTAGGTTCCGCTTCCTCATTATTCTATTGATCATGATTCTCTCATACGCAATCCTATTAAAGGAGTTAGGAAGCCAAGATCTGATCTGAGTAGTTCTAGTAGCCAATGAACGCTTGTCTGGCATCGAATGAGCTCAAGTAGTTTAGTAGCAAAAGGCTTTGGTTGCCTTAGAGGAAAGAATATCCTATCTTCGGATAACTTCCTACAGACTTATTCCCTTATTTATTAAAGTTCCTAGATTGTGTGAAATAAGAACAGAGGGACCTATTAGCATCTCAAGCTCCATTTCAAAGTTGAGAAGTGAACCTTCTAGCAGATTCAATATCACCGGGGTCTGCTCAGGGTTCTAAACCAGAAGCAAAGTTTATTTTACATGATACACTGGAATCCAGTCTATCTTAAATGGGAAGAAAGCCTACTGATGGGTATGAGTGAAGGGATTCGGCATTCAAGAACTCCCAGCCATCCTATCTTGTGTAAAAATGGCTTTCAGGCCTGTCCAAGACTACCATATCTCTAACTGAACCCCCTATCTGCTCAGTCTCCTTCTCTGCATCAATTGGCACAGGGGATGATCTACATCAAGAATTCTTCCCAGAAGAGAAGTGCATCTATAGAATAGAGAGAGATTTGGTTGGAAAGTGAGCCATTTCTCTTCTTTGACTCTTTGGCTCTGTAGCCCATCCCTAATCTATTGATCTCCAACTCGGTCAAGGAGGATGGAAGTCTGAAAATAGGATTTGAAAAAGTAATTGATCGTGATTTTTAATTGAGATTAGACAGGAGATCCAATGTTTGAATTGAAGTAGTAATCGCTTTGATTCCATCATCCATATTGGAATCAAGTTATACTTGAAAAGTATTCCTTTTTTTAACTCATTTTTATCTAATCGAATTGTAGTGCTAACTCTAGTTTCTTTACTCTTTCAGATTTATTGAATCCAATTAGGAGTTGTGGAAAGGACTGAAGATACTATGTATCAAAACCTGCGATACGATTTGAGTGCTCAGTCATTCAATATTTGATGGGTGATTCTTTATTTTCTATTTGCGGTTTCTTGCCTGCAGGATGCTCGAGTGAAATAAGTAGAATGGGATAGAAAGGCTATTGATCAAAGCGCCTTTCTTATCTAGAAGCATCCCATCAAGCAAAAAGCATGTGCTGGGATTCCCGTATCTTCTATCTATCATGGTAGAATACGAAACCTATAATACGGGAATGGGTGTAGGCTTAGTAGGACTCGAACTTTGCAAGATCAAATCAAGAATAGCCTTTGGCTGGGAAAGCACAGTCAGACTAGTGCCATGCCCAAAGCACCAAGACTGCTTATTCCGCAGAATAGCCTTTGGCTGAGAAATCGATACCCACGAGGCTGGAGAAGTCGGCACAAGAAGTAGGCGGAGTAGAGGCAGTAGGGGCTTAGGGTTGAAGGAATGAATCAATGGAAGAAGGCTAAACTCGCTTGTATAGTTCTATCCTATTTTATTTTTGCAAATGTAAAGACAGCTTGCTTTCTAAGGTCGATAGGCTGATAAGGCTTTATATTCTTTACTATTTCCTAAAATTGATTATAAGCTAGCTTTTCTTAGTGAAACTGCTTACTTCAAGTATAGATTGAAGACCCTTTACTAGTAAAAGACTAGGACAAAGGATTTGAAAAACCTAAGAGCAATAGGCTTTTCAGTCCTCATTCCCTTCCTATCTGAAAAAGAAGGTTCTTCAAGGCAGGAAGAGCCCGAGTGATTAGTGTGTAAATTCACTAGTTTTGAGCCCGGATTCATGTGTTTATGGTGTAATAAATGGTTGTAATTCGATGTGAATCAGTGTACATAGTGGAAAGTCACAAATCAGGTGTCTACAAGGCTAACTGAGCTGATTTTCGATGGAAACTTGTTGGAAGTGATCGGATCCGAAAAAAGGAAGAAACAAGTGTGCGATTTGACCACGCAGGGGTTGGAATTGACCAAGAAGGAGAGAGTTCAACCAGCACTTCTGGTCGAACTGAGAGCAAAAAAGTGCCATTCGCCCACAATAAGGGAGTTCGACCAAACCACTTGGTCGAACCGTGGTCGAACTAAAAGCCTAAATAGAAGAAGTACCGATTCGACCAACACTCTGGTCGAATCCAGAATCAGACACCAAGTTACAGAGGGATTCGACCTGGGATTCGACCAGTAGGAAAGAGTTCGACCAACTTTTTTGGTTGAATTGATGTACAAAACTTACTGAATTCGTATTTTTACACCTTTAGTGCATGTGTTCGCTCAAAAAGCCCATCCAAGGCCCGTAAGGAGGGTTTACAAGTATAAAAGAAGAGCTTTCACAGGAGAATTAAAGAGGAAGCATTCATTATCCATCCTTCACCAAGCCCTACCATCATCCGAATGAGTCGTGAGGAGAGGTTCGTCTGGCGAGTCAAGTAAGATCATACCAACAAGCTATGATTGTTCCTAGATCAATCATGGGTTAGAAACACTCCGGTTGTTCTAGGGTTATGAAAGTTTTATGAGTTAATTAAATTTTCATGTGTAAACTCCGTACAACACTACTTGTGATTTATTCGATACAAGATTGTGCCTTTTTAATTCATACTCACGGTCGTTTTGTGCATCTTTAACTATTATGTAAAGTCTGAATACATCTCTTAGTTATTGATTGAGTGCGTTCACCGTTGAGCAGGATTGCGTGCTATAATTCTAAGTGAAGGGATTACAAAGTCTTATTAGAACTATTTTATATAGATACTTATTAATTGAATCATATTCGGGTTAATAAGTAGGATAAAGAGTATAACTTTATAGTACCTAAAAAGGGAGATCAAATCGGGTTAGAGTACTAAGTGCACGGGAAATAATTGATTATGATAGTACCTAGAAAGGGGTGAATTATATCTCTTACTCCGAGGATATTCACACGTATCATACGCTTGCTTACTTGTGTATATAGAGTATGCTTGCATGGTTTAGTGATGCGTCCATAAACCACAAGGCAGAGTTGGACATCAACACATGGAAAGGAAATTAATAAGTGAAAATGGATTACCTGATGAACTACTCTATTAATTACTTATCACAACAGAAATTTCTCTTTTATTTGTTATTTATCTTGCTATTTCAATTATATGTTATTTAATTTCATAATCAAACCAAATCTAATATACCAACATAATCTTAGTTAATTAGAATATAATTGAATTGATAATAATCTGTCCCTTGGGTTCGATAATCACTTGGTCTCCTATCGAGACTACAATTGATATCCTTATACTTGAGGATTAATTTGTGTATTGTGAAAATGCTCATCAAGTTCTTGGCACTACTACCGGGGACAAAATTAATTATCCATTGATTATATATAATTTAATTGAGATTATTATTCTTGTTTTTAATTTCCAATACTTATTTTTCTTAGGTGTATGCTCACAAGATCAAAGAAAGGTGAATGAGAGCCGTATAATCCAGATATCGGAGCATCGTCAAGGAAGAAAAAGAAGAAGAATAAGAACAAGAAAGTTGATCCAACTAAAGATCTTGATTTAGGAGTTGAAGTTGACGTGCTAAATCCGCAAACGATTAAAGCTGCAACCTAAGTTAATTTGGATGTAGAAGTAATCAACATGGCGGCAGATCCTGATGCACTTGCCATCCGGGAAGTCTTTAAGAATAATGGAACATGCAATGCTAGGTTGTTAGGAGTAAGAGGAACTGGAGCTGATTTTAATTTACACCCTGCTCTTATCACCATGTTTGAAAGGATTCCCTTCTTTGGGGGAACATTCAAAGATCCTCAGCAACATCTGAATAAGTTCCTTGGGTATGCAAGCACACAAAAGATGCAGGAGCTCATGAGGATCCGAGGAAGATTATACTGTTTAAGTTCTCGCTGAATGAAAAAGCGAGAGATTGGTACGATAATCTTGATGCTGCTTAATGTGATACATGGGAGAAGTTGAAAGTGAAATTCTTGGAGCGATACATGCCACCTTCAAAGTTGTTTAAGATGAAGCAAGAAATCAATCAATTTTCTATCCATGGCAATGAGAAGTTTCATGAAGCTTGGGACAGGTTCAAGGACATGCTTCGGAAGTGTCCTCAGCATGGGCTATCTAAAGCTCAATATATAGTATTTTCTACAATGGGTTGGACTACGATTCTCGTGTTTTACTTGATGCTTCTTCTAAAGGAGCATTGCTGACGAAGTCACCCAGTGAGGCTGAAAGGCTTTTTGAAGATATTTTGATGAATTCTAGAGATTGGCCGACTGATAGATTGAGAGGCACTTATATCCTTGGTAAAGTAGCACAGGTTGAGAATACTATGGTGAAGTCGGGAAGAGATGATAAGATCGTCTCTAGCTTAACTAACATTAGCAAGCTACTAGAGTCTCAGCAAAATCAGATCACGAATTTATCTTAGAGAGTACCAATAATGCAACATGATGGTGGCTATGAAGGAGCTAGCCAATAGGAGATCGAGGAGGCAAATTACGCCATGGGTCAAAGTATTCAAGGAACTAGGTACCCAAATCAAGGAAACCAGAACTATCAAGGGAACTAAAACAACTGTGGTCCCCCAGGTGGTTATCAACATCCAAGGAGACTGGAGTTTTCATGGAGCAATACGAATAATGCGATGCAGCCTCCTATCAGTGTTGATCCGGGAGCTAAGATGGAAGAAGGGAAGTCTAGCTTTGAGGATACTATAAACAAATACATGGCGAGGAATGATGCAAGAGTAGACCGTCTTGAGGCCAAGCAAGAGAAGAAGGTTGATGATCATCATAAGGATTTGTCTACACAAGTAAAGGACCTTACGTTGTTAATGGGGGAGATGGTTGGAAATGTGAAACAAATTTACTCAAACAATAGAGAAAGGGAAGCTTCCATCTCAAAGTATTGAGAATCCAAAGTCTTGTCAAGCCATTACACTGAGATCTGGTACGCAGTATAAGGACCAATGAAATCGGAATTGAATTCTAAAGTGTTAGGAGCCCGATTCGACCCTAATTTAACTAGACATGCAGGTCGAACTGAACAGGAGATGTCAAATAGTGTGCCTGGGCAATGTTCGGAGGAGTCATAAGGTCAGTTCGACCAAAAATAGATCGATTCGACTAGAGCCTCTGGTCAAACTGAGGTCGAACTCCACTGTCCAGAGCACTATGTTCTGTCTGAAGCCCCATTCGACCATGATCATTTGGATTCGACCAACCCCGTTGGTTGAACCATGGTCGAATCTGATTGTACGAGGGAGAACGAACTTTCAGGTGTTCAGTTTGACCATCAACTTGTGTGATCTTGGGGCAAGCATCAACTTGATGTCGTTGTCTACTTTTCAAAGGCTTAGTTTGGGGGAGTTAACCCCCACGATAGTTGCTCTACAACTAACGATAGGTCTATAACTTTTCGAAGGGAGTGATCGAAGATGTTCTTGTCAAAGTAGAGAAGTTAGTCTTTCCTGTGGATTTTCTGGTGCTAGAGATGGAAGATGACGAGGATAATGTCCCTCTTATTTTAGGGAGACCTTTCCTTGCTACTGCGGGAGCCATGATAGATGTGCAAAGGGTGAGTTACAGCTAAGGATGGATGAAAAAGAGGTTCTATTTAACCTTGACAAAGCAATGAAGATGCCAATGGTGATGCAATGTCACAGTATTGATAGAGCGGAGGAGATTGTGAAGGAAGACATGTCTTTGATTCTGTCGAAGGATCCTCTTGAGACATGCTTGATGGAATCTCTTACTTTTTCCACTACTGAGCTTGATGAACTCCCCAATGAGGTATGTATTGAATTTCTTAAAAACTTACTTGCTTTGGGTGATGACAAGTATGAGTCGACAAGGACCAACATTGAAGAGGTCAAGTGGACTAGGAAGTACTTGCCATTGAATTGAGAGAGTGCACCTCAAGAGGGGAAGGAAGAGAAGTTGAAACCGTTGCTAGAACACTTGAAGTATGCCTACCTAGGTGACAATGAAAAATATCCGGTAATTTTATCTTCTTCCTTTGATGATGATCAACTTGAGGAATTGTTAGATGTACTTAGAAAATATAAATCTGCGATTGGTTGGTCTCTTGATGATTTAAAGGGGATTAGTCCTTCCTATTGCATGCATAGAATAAGGTTGTTAGATGAGGCCAAGAGTAGCATTCAGAATTAGGGGAGGGTGAATCCCGCTATTCAAGAAGTGATTAGGAAGCAAAACCTAACGTGGCTAGATGCAGGAATTGTTTATCCTATTAGTGATAGTCCCCATGTGAGTCCATTGCATGTTGTTGCTAAAAAGGGGGCATGACTATAGTGAAAGCCGAAGATGGTGAGACTTTAGCCACTAGGATTCCTACGGGAAGACGTGTGTACGTATTACAGGAAACTGAATGAAAATACATGCAAAGACCATTTTCCCCTTCCTTTCATGGATCAAATGCTTGATCGTCTTGCAGGGTATGAGTATTATTGTTTCTTGGATGGGTACTCAGGTTATAATCAAATCATGATTGCACCCGAGGATCGAGAAAAGACTACTTTTACTTGCCCTTATGGAACTTTTGCCTTTAGGAAGATGCCTTTTGGATTGTGTAATGCACCTGCTACATTTCAGCGTTGCATGATGGCCATATTTGATGGGTTGATAGAAAATATCATGGAGGTGTTTATGGATGATTTTTTTTGTATTTGGTTCCTCTTTTGATATTTGTTTATCTAACCTTGCTACTGTTTTGAAGAGATACCAAGAAACTAATCTTGTCTTAAATTGGGAGAAGTGTCATTTCATGGTAAGAGATGAGGTTGTTCTTGGCCATCATATTTCGGCCAAGGGATTGTAGGTGGATAGAGCTAAGGTGGTGGCAATTGAGAAGCTTCCTCTACCTACTAATGAAAGGGGAGTGCGGTCCTTCCTTGGACACGTAGATTTTTATAGAAGATTCATAAAAGACTTCTCGAAATACTCAAAGCCCTTATCTCATTTACTTGAAAAGGATGTTCCTTTTGTTTTTGATGAAGAATGTCTAACAGCTTTTCATGTTGTGAAGGAGGCGCTTATTACTGCACCCATCTTGATCACACCGGATTGGACTCAGCCGTTTGTACTTATGTGTGATGCAAGTGATTTAGCACTTGGGAGTGGTGCTTGGGCAGTTGAGGGAAAAGAAGTTCTGCGCCATTTACTATGCAAGTATGACTTTTGATGCTTCACAAAAGAACTACACGGTGACTGAAAAGGAGTTTCTAGCTGTGGTGTATGCATTCAATAAGTTTTGACAGTATTTGGTTGGCATGAAGACGATAGTGTATACGGATCATTCTGTGATTCGGTACCTAATGGAGAAGAAGGAAACAAAGCCAATGATCATTAGATGGGTTCTTCTTCTACAAGAATTTGATATGGAGATCTGAGATAAGAAAGGTACCAAGAATGTTTTGGCGGATCTCCTATCGAGGTTGGAGACAAGGGAGCACTGTGATGATTCTTTCGATTACATTGAAAAGATGTTCCCTGATGAGAAGATAATGGAAGTGCTTATTGAAGGAGCTGAAAGAGCATGTGTTGTGGCTGCACAAGGGATGGATCCATGGTATGCGGATTATGTGAATTACATTGCCGTATGTGAAATTCCTAGAGATCTCAACCGATATCAACTTGCGAATTTCAAGAGGGATGTTGAGACATTTATATGGTATGATCCATTTGTCTACAAGATATGTACGGATTCCATTATCCGTAAGTGTGTGCCCAAGATGGAGATGGAGATGGAGAGTGTACTTGATTTTTGTCATTCACAACCTAACGGGGGGCACTTCGGAGCTCAAAACACTGCATCGAGGTACTTCAATCTGCTCTTTATTGGCTGACCTTGTTTAAAAATTGTGAAACCTATGTGGCGACATGCGATAGATGTCAAAGGATAGGAAACATAAGTCGACGAGATGAGATGCCACTTCAGCCAAGCATTGTTGTTGAGATCTTTGATGTATAGGGGATTGATTTTATGGGGCCTTTTTCCATATCTAATGAATTTCTTTACATCCTTTTAGCAGTGGATTATGTTTCTAAGTGGATGGAAGCCATTCCCACTCGTGTGAATGATTCAAGGACTGTTATATCTTTCTTGAAGAAACATATCTTTGCCCGCTTTGGAGTTCCTTGTGCACTAGTGAGTGATGGAGGGTCTCACTTCATCAACAAGCTTCTTGAAAAGGTGCTTAAGGATTATGGAGTCAAGCATAAGGTCACTACACCCTATCATCCTCAAGTGAATGGGCAAGCTGAAGTCTCCCACCGACAAGTGAAGCAAATTTTGGAGAAGGTAGTCAGAACCAATAGGAAGGATTAGGCTATGAAGCTTGATGATATTTTATGGGGGTTACGGACTACTTATAAGATGGTGTTAGATATGTCACCGTATCAAATCGTCTACGGGAAGCCGTGCCACCTACCTGTAGAGATTCAGCACAAAGCTTTTTGGGCTTTGAGGAGTTTGAACTTGTCTAAGAAGGATCAAACGGAGTTGAGGTTAGCTCATATTAATCAATTGGATGAGTTAAGAAATCGAGCTTACAAGAACTCGGAGATCTATAAGGAGAGAATGAAGAAATGGCATGATTCAAAGATCTTATACAAGAAGTTCAAGCAAGGTGATGAGGTATTACCTTTTAACTCTCGTTTGAAGCTTTTCGCAGGAAAATTTAAATCAAAGTGGATGGGTCCATTCATTATCCATAGTGCCTGCGGAGGGGGGAGTTTTGAGCTTATGGATAAAGATGGGAACATTATCACGGCGAATGGGCATCGATTGAAGCATTACAAGTCGCTGAATGATGCTTGTGTCGTCTTTGAGGATACCTTACACTAGATTGGTACCGTCGTGCCTCTCCGATGTTAAACATGAGCGCCTGTTGGGGGCTTTCCCTCCCATTTTATTGCTTTATTATTTCTTTTGTGTGGGTATGAAATTATTATATTCGATGTGCTTAATTATCGGTAATTACATCTCTTTGCAAACTTAGTTTCACTATAGTTTCTACTAAGTTTGGGGGGTGTGATGAACTTACCTCATTGAAGCACTGAGAGTATAATCTTTTCTTTGTAACGTTTGTTAGGGGAGTTGATTTTTTGCGGCATATCAAAACTTTTATCGGTTGCGGTGTGTCAAAATTTTGCAATTTGCCTAATGTTTTGTGGTGTTTGGTGTTGTTTTTGAGTATTATATGTGGAGTTACTCATGGATGTCAAGTTTAAGATTGATTCTCGAGCTAGTTTTGATCTATTTTGGTACCTAATGTTCGTTTTTGAGCTTAAAGTGTGTAGGGGATAAAGAAAATTTGAGTTTGGAGCATCAATAGGTGAGTTCGACTAGACATATAGGTTGAACGCCCGAGCCCAGGTCGAACTGGAGATCAGAGAGTTTGTTACAGGTCGATTCGACCAAGCAGAGGAGAGTTTGACCAGGGGTTCGACCATAGATGGAAGTCAAACTGGAGATCAGAGAGTTGTACAGATGGGTTTGACCAAAACATGATCGGTTCGACCAAGCGGCTTGGTCGAATAGAGGTCGAATGGCGAACCTAAAAGTTTTGAACAGTCGAGTTCGACCATGACTAAAGAGTTCGACCAAAGCACTTGGTCGAACGGTGGTCGAATCGCGATGATGGATTATCCAGTAAGGGAGTTCGACCATGGATTCGACCATGTCAATCCAATTTGACCACTCAGATTGGTCGAATCGAGCCCAGGTAAGTTGATTTTAACCCTAATTTTCATATTCATTCGAGCACTTCACAACCACCTCCACCCAAATTTCGTCTGAATCGAAAACCCTACATTCCAAACTCCAAAATTAGTGGATTTTGATTAGTTCTAACCACAATCGACACACATTCCACTCGATTCATCGCATTTTTGGAGCAATCAAGTTGAAAAACTAGGGTTCGTCGTGATTTTGGGAGAATTATCACATTCATTCATTCTAAGCCATGTCTAGATCAAAAGGTATGTTTTCTCAACCCTCTTACCCTAGGATTGAAGTTCTAATCATTGATTATAAGCGGGTATGTTGATTAAACTAAGTTTTCTATGGATTCATGGTGTTGTTTGAAGTTTTATGCACAATTTCGTATGAATTGTTGCTGGGTTTGATTTTGCTTGATTGAATTGTATTAAACCATGTTGATTATGTGAAGTTATGAGGAATGTGAGTAGTTTGGGATGAAGCACGATGAATTGCTAGAAAAGTGATTGAGTTTGAGTAGTTTTCATCTTAGATTGCTTGAATTTGAGTAGTAATGCGTGCTTGTGGTTAGCTTGTTTGATCTTATTGCTTGGAATGAGGATGAATAAGCATGTGGATTGAATTGTTGGATCATTAGGATGGAACATGCTTGTTTGATTCAACTATGCACTGAAAAACTTTAAGTCTTGAGTAGAGTTAAATGCATTAGTTTGGTTTTCCTTCCTTAGTTGTTGGTATTGAAGTATTGTTTTCAGGAAAAGAAAAGAAAGCTGAGGCTCGATCTTAGAAGAGGCAAGATAGATCATCTCGGGAAGATGAAGTGACAAAGAAGCTAAGGCTTCAAGAGTGGTTGCCTTTGAATTTCATGATTCGGATGAATGATTAGGATGAGATCAAGGAGATATGGGTAGATGTGTCAGATAAGATTGCTCGAACGAGGTGTCAAGATGATTGAGAGGTGATGATTGATACTTTAGGGTAGTTATACTTGGATGAATTATATTGCTATAAGGGTTCTTGGTATGATGCATTTGTATGTTACATGTGTTAATTTTTACTGATTAGAAGCATTTATGCTTGATAAGTATGTGAATTTATTGTGAAATTGATCTTGGTTATTTACTTTGAGGAGTACTTAGAAATCTATTTACCCATGTGAAAATTTGAGCCATTTAAATCATGCTAGTTCATGATAGTTTATTCTTGAGAGAATCGTTCGTATGACTGTATTCTAGAACTTGGCTTGGCGTCTTGTGTGAAACTTATGATTGAGGAATTTCTAGGACATGATCTTAGGCCATTATTGTGTAATCAAGTCACTTAGCCAAAATTTTACCTTACCTGTGAATATATGTATCATTGTAAGCCCTTTTGAGCCTTAAAAAGCTTTTTCTTTGGCAAGCCTTGATAAAAAGCCTTATTAAACCTTTACTTGAGCCTTGTTGAATATCATATTCATTAGTACAGAGTTGAGGTGCATAAGAGCTTGAAAGAATGAAAAGGTAGAAGCTTGGTTGAGAGTTATGAAAAAGAAAGAAGTATGGTTAAATCTTGTTTAGGGGTACTGCCTGAAACTGGTACCCCGACTGCTTAGAAGGGTAGTGCCCGAAATTGGTACCCTTGCTCATTGAAGAAAGATGATGTTGATGCTTGGAGAAAGAAGGAGAATCAAATTATGAAGTTTATGAGAAGAAGAGGGAGCAATAAACAAAGATATATGACGAAAAGAAAAACTCCAAGGTAATTCTCTATTAGTGAATTAGTCACTTTACCTAAATTCTCCTACCTTTGCCAAAGAGCCAACATTACATCCCAAAAGCAAGTCCTTTGTGATCCTAAAAAGGAATTGATGATAAGTTGAGTTCTGAGACCCTTGCCAAGCTTATGGTTACGCGGAAGTACGGATTAACTATGAGCGTAAACACTAACCTGTTAGAGTGTACATCTTTTACACTTAAGAGTGAGAGTAAATATTTATCTTGTGAGCTAGATGATTTTGTACTCTGAAAGGTATTGTAATCAAGTGATGTTTTTCATGAACGATGCATATGATGCTAGTAATAATTGTGTTCGATTGATGAATTGCATGTGTGAGTATGAATTGTATTGGTAATTGGTGAATTTTACACTACCCCTTGTGCAGCAAGAAGGAATGAAAGAATGAACTCCTTTCCCATGCCTTTTCACTAAGGTTGACAGCTAGTTTTCTTATTTTATTGAGAGCCCCTTCCTTCTCGAAAGTCTAAAGAGATTTCCTGGTGATAACTCCTTTCTAGTAGTAATTTCAATAAGAGCGGAAAGAGCGGAGGTGATTTCCATTCTTCTTTCTCCTTGTTCTTAGGACTTGCAAAAGGACTGTGTTCGTAATCCTCTATTCTCCTTATTTTTATCCTACCTTGTTCTCAACGTCTCTCCTTGTGTTGAGGTCATCTTTCGAACATTCCTCAAGCACGCTTCATTAATACATTTTTTGTACTTAACTCCTGAGCTAGCATTCATTTGGAATCTTCATTGAGCTTTATCTGCATCAATAAGGTCTTACAATAGCCATATCTCTACGTTGGAGAAGAAGTTCAGCTACAGATGATTGATGCCTTGCACTTCACTTCCTTATTCACCCTTGAACTACAAGAATGCTATACTGAAGACTGTCATGCTTTGCATGCTCTCCTGTGCCTACCAGGAAGAATTTGCTTTGCGTAGACTTGATTACCGACAACATATCCTTAAAAACTAGCTTAATCTGTAACTAGCTATTGTAGAATTATAGACTGAAATTAGAGTATCAACCACTGAATCAATAGGCTATCAGATGTGTGTTGGGAAGCATCCTCACTAAACACAAGTAAGAGCTACCTTGCATTGAGAATGAGGGGCCCTCCTAAGGACTATCCTTCGGATATCATTACTTACCTACTCCACTATATTAATATAAGAGAAAGAATCCAAATTCCAATGCTTTGATCAAATGCATTACCAACATTGGTAACAAAAGTACTCATACTTTGATTCTGTATTCGATCATGAAATCTGCCTTTGCTCTATGAATAAGAAAGATGAAACTTCTCTTCCACCTTGTTCTGCCTTCGATTTCTTTTACGAGATTTTCATCTCGAAATAGCTTATATAACGAGAAATTAGAAATAGATCCTTCAATCTCTCAATTGGATTTGAAGATAACATATTAGCCTCCGCCCAAAGAGCTTTAGCCCATGATAAAGGTAGAGACAATCCAGTGTAGCCCAAAATTGGCTCGCGACAGCTGATCACCGGGGGTGAAGCTAACTTCTTACTGATTGTAAAAGAAGAGGAAGGTAGAATGAGCATTTCATAAATGAAATTTTTGATTTCGAAAGTGTATAGTGAGGGATCTTTCTTGTTGGACGGTAGCTAACTTGGACTTGACTTAGCTCACTAAGCGGATAACCTTTTATCAAAATAAAAAGGGTTCAAATGTCAACTTTCTTAATGAAACTACCCACTTTAGTAACATCGATTTATCCACTTCATTTGAATCCGACAGTCAGTATCACATCGACTGCCCAGAGCTCCCCCTCGGATATAGGTGGGCTCTTTTCAGGCATCTGTGAGCACTATCGGGAGTGGATGCTTATTTTCGGTAGGCAATTACCTCCGCAATGGAACATGCCTGACCTTGTTCGGACAATAATTGGAGGCGAGGCAGCTCAAAGCCCAAGCTTTCTCACCGATTCCTATTATGATGTGGTCATGCATGGTCCGAGGAGTTGGGTCTGCGCATAGCTTTTGGACATTCTAGATCTAATCAACTATGTCTTGTAATAATTAGTTTTTTTATCTGTGCAGAGCTTTATGGAATTATGGAACTCTCTCCCAGAGCTGCAGAACTAACCACTCTACTAGAAAGTCGAATTAGCAACTTTTACACGAATTTTCAAGTGGATGAGATCGGTCGAGTGGTCTTAGTTGGAGATGGTATTGCACGTGTTTATGGATTGAACACGATTCAAGCTGGGGAAATGGTTGAATTTTCCAGCGGTGTGAAAGGAATTGCCTTAAATCTTGAGAATGAGAATGTAGGGATTGTTGTCTTTGGTAGTGATACCACTATAAGAGAAGGAGATCTTGTCAAGCGCACTGGATCTATTGTGGATGTTCCTGAGGGAAAGGCTATGCTAGGGTGTGTGGTTGACGCCTTGGGAGTAGTTATTGATGGAAGAGGGGCTCTAAGTGATCAAGAGCAAAGACGTGTCGAAGTGAAAGCCCATGAGATTATTGAACGTAAATCTGTGCACAAGCCTATTCAAACAGGGTTAAAGCGGTAGATAGCCTGGTTCCTATAGGTCGTGGTCAACGAGAACTTATAATCGGGGACTGACAAATTAGAAAAATAGCTATTGCTATCGATACCATATTAAACCAAAAGCAATTGAACTCAAAGGCCATCTCTGAGAGTAAGACATTGTATTGTGTCTATGTAGCGATTGGATAGAAATGCTCAACTATGGCACAATTAGTTCAAATTCTTTCAGAAGCTAATGCTTTAGAATATTCCATTCTTGTAGCAGCCACCGCTTCGGATCCTGCTCCTCTGTAATTTTTGGCCCCATATTCTGGGTGTGCCATGGGGGAATATTTATGCGATAATGGAATGCACGTATTAATAATGTATGATAATCTATGTTTAATGGAATGCATGTATTAAAAATTTACTCAATTTGGCTCAGACCTTGATGCTGCCACTCAGGCATTACTCAATAGAGGGGCAAGGCTAACAGAAATACTTAAACAACCACAATATACACCATTGCCAATTGAAAAATAAATTCTAGTCATTTTCGCAGCGGTCAATGGATTCTGCGATCGTCAGAAAATGGGCACTAAATCACCCAAAGGTTCTCTATTTCTATTTTTTCCATTCTCTGCTAAAGCTAATGAAAAATTTCATCAAATTATTATCTTATCTGATGTAGAGATTTTCGCTAAAAGTCACGCTTTTCACCTTTTTTCTCCAATTTAGGCCCCTATTGAGAATTTTTATCTATTACTTTTATGGCTTTGTATGTAACAAATTATTGGGGTCTTGAGATTTCACAGACATATTCGGTTTCTACTTTTCCTACGAGTCCAATGCTCAATCGAATTCCACGAACCAACTTGCACTCCCGAATGAGAATCACGCACAAGAGGAGCCTTTCAAAGAACCCATCCCTCCACCCAATATTCCTTTTGAGCATTTCGACCCCTTGGATCATGTGGATCAATTTCAGTTACAAAATCTTGAAATAGAGATTGAACTATTTGCTCGTATTCGGCTTTTAGAGAGCCGATTGATTGAGGACTTACCACGACAATTGAACTTGGGTGAGTACGAAGCCTTAGTCATAAGCTTTCTCGATCAAATGATATCAATTCAGAATTACAATGCTATAATAAACAATGAGTTCTTCGATCTTACGATCTTTGAGATAAAAGCAGACTTGTTAAAGCAACTCTTTAATTTGTTGATGGGCGAGACACCGGATCGCCTAACTCACATCTTGACGGAATCCCCCTTTCCAGAGAGGTCCATAAGGACAGAAGCTTTATAATTCATTGTAAACTCTCTGAATCTATTAAATCTGACTGATGCGAGGTCAAATTTAGGGAAAATCGCACTCAGAGGTACTCTTCGCTACTGGATCCAAGATGTCCAACAAAACGGATATCAGTCCACTTTCTATCTATCCTTTGTGGAGCATTTCAAGGGTTCCATCTAGGGATATATCCATATGAGCCAAAGGCTTGCGATTGGGAAAGGGAAGGGGTAAGATATTTGTGAATGAACTGTGGCGACCTGATTCTCTCATACAAAGATTCTTTCTTAAGAGATATGTAGGTGGCCCACGATGTGGGTTCGGTCTAAGAATGTAATTTGTTTGCATGCTAGGATGCATGCCAGGTAGAGCTATCGCACGCACTGTCAATTAGGGCCTATTTTCATGACTTCGAAGTTATTGCATTGTTTATCTTAATGATGGCCTTTTTGATCTTATTTGTATTCTGATTCGGAGGGCGAAAAGCAGAGCAGAAGGGCCCTGCTCTGTGGTCAGCGTAACTAGCCGAGAAGGTTAGCGAGGTTCCCGCGAAGTGAAAGTTCTTTCATTAGAGCGGGAGGAAAACAAGTAGGAGCGAGCAGAGCGAGAGCAAAGCAAGCCCTAGCAGTGGGTTGTCTTCCAGGTTCCAACTCATTTCATCGACATAGTCTGAATCAATGGATGTTCTTTTATTTCTTTTATTTATGCGTGTAACAGAAAAGATATTTCAAAAGATTAATGCTTTCCGCCCCTTTCACACACGGAACATGATCTTAATCTGTCAAAAGGTATTTCAAGTACTCGCTTTTTCGAATCTTTCGTGGGTCTTTTGGCCCTAGGCAATCCGCCGACACTGAACTAAGAGTTTCACATGCGCAAGATAAAAATCTTGACTTGACCTGACTATCACTATTTCTTTTGCTAGGGACTTGTTTGGGCAGGCTCACATACTCAAACTACTCAACTAGACTTGTACTAAACCATTGTATTGAACCTTTAGGCC
The DNA here is from genome assembly GCA_023678885.1 of Pogostemon cablin. Taxonomy (NCBI): domain Eukaryota; kingdom Viridiplantae; phylum Streptophyta; class Magnoliopsida; order Lamiales; family Lamiaceae; genus Pogostemon; species Pogostemon cablin. The sequence goes on from CM042955.1 coordinate 38,905,592, forward strand.
TAAGACAAAGAAGTAGTAGGTGGCTCCCGGCTCTGGACATGTTATTAACTATTGTGGTACCTTGCAGATAGGCCTATACAAAGGTTCTCAGGTTCATCAATGAAGCTATGCCTCCCACATGAGTACACTTCTTGGTGGTAAGCACTTTCGGCTGTGATGGGTCTACCAAGGCCTATTGTGGAGATTTTTGCTAGGGATGGATTGATAGATCGAGAACTACCATTATGGTTGAGGCACCCAGCTCGGGATACAATACACGGAACAACTTACAAATCTAAAAAAGGTAAACCAAAGACTTTTAAACAAACTAGACTTTCAAATCCGCTCATTTAGAGCATAACTCCTTCATAGCGACTATAAAATAAGTTGTTTCTTCTACTATGATAGAAGGAAAGGAGTTGAGCAAACCAAAGGGCCAATATAGTTGTATCCAATTCTTAGTGGTCTAAATTAGATGCCATTTCCGATGCATTTAAGGCATGTTCCGACACCCTCTAGGAACTACCTTTGAGAGGCAAGTGCCGTTAAAATGATGAATTCAGGTCTTCTAGACCATATTTACGTGATCAAGCTGAATTTCTCTTCCCAAGATGAAAGGTATCTTCCAGCTACTGATAAGATGAGAGAGGAGGTCTGGTGTTTGTGATCCTGGCTATGAAAGGAGAAAAGACCAATCCACTAGATCTGCCCGAGATGAGTAGTGGATATAGATCCATTATAGCTTCCATAGTCTCCTAAATAAGGATGATGTACGGTCTGGGGTCCGAATGTATGCACCATCAAATGAAGATGAAGACGTAGTGGTATCAGCTGTTTCATTAGTATGGAAGTCTGGTTCATCAAAGGGGAATGCAGCAAGATACGGAGTGCAGCTAAGCGTACAACATTAAGATCCTGCCCAAGAAGAGATCCGCTTGGCCCGAGATTTTATTCTTTATTTTAATCTTGACTCTTATCCTGCACCTAGAGATTTGAGATTTCCTCATAAGGCATTAGTCCAAGTACGCTAAGGCAGATTTAATGGTATAATACGACATATCTGGAATGGATCGAACTCCTTCTCAAAAGACTTGCATCAATACTCCTTCCTTCCCATGGATCAAGCATTAAATGAGGTTTTTCAAATCCTATCCACTCTTCTTCTCCTATTGGGATCTTATTCGTCATTCTTCTATTTGTTGTAGATGAGCCCATGTCAGTCTGCTTTTTAAGCATCCTTCTTAGCTCTCTTTTTTCTTCTCAAAGCAAAGCTCACAATAGAAAGACTACTAGAGAGAAGGTTAGCATCCAGAGTTTATCTAAGCATGTGCTATTCACTTTAGTAGTTAGGCGGTAAGCCTGTTGACTTCAATCCTTCTCTTTTAAAAGGCCATCACTAGGGTATAAAGGGTTTAGGCAGGGAAAGAATATGTTGTAATTTCCTTTGTTGCTGAACCTCATTCGTACATTTACGTACTCAACTAAACAAGGGTAGAGTCTGATCGATAGGAGTTCACTAGGGGCACCATTTTAGAGAGGAGAGAATCCATTTCAAAGAGAAGGACAGATTGAGTATAAAGTAGAAAGAAGAGACTAGCTGATGCGCTTACAAGCATTTGATCCTTTCTATCACTATATATATAGAGTATGGATTTTGATTCAATTCTAAAGATGTAGGAAGTCTTCCCCAGCGTTGAAGTGAAGTTCTCAGCGACCTCCTTCCTAGCAGCCTATGATAGTGTCAAACCTGCAAACAGAAACTCTTCGCTCTTTTACTTAAAAGTCTGGAAACTGCCCTGACTGGTCGAAAGAAGACTAGTTGCCCTTCTTCTCTTTGTCAAATCCTTCCCAAACTTAGATTCTTAATAGTAGGCTAAACGCTTCTTGCGTCGTTATGTGATCCATAGAATAGAGAAGAATGGGATGGGATCTCGAATCCATCAAGATGGTCAGTGTATGTTCTTTCTTGTCGATTGGTCGTGAAGAGTGATTGACCGAACCGATCGAAGTTCATGCGCTTCAACTTTCTTTCATACATACATACATCAAGTTCTTCTTTTATCATCCCATGCGGAGGATGAAGACTTCGATGTAAAATCCACCTTTCCAATGAGACAACTCTCCACCGCTAGTGAATAAGTTTATCGATCGTCAGGTCAGGCTGAGCTGTAGCACTGATCGTTGAGTGATCACATAGCTGACAGCAATAGATCTTTTCCTTTTGTTTACCTTAAAAATCCCCTTCTGCCAGTCAAGTCATTGCTTTTCTTTCTGTTACTTCGAAAGTAGCTGCTTCAGTTTCAGCCACTCGAATTTTCTATATTCCTTTTTATTTTTCATCACATCTTTTTCTGGAAATCCTAGCTATTCTTAGCATGATATTAGGAAATATCATTGCTATTACTTAAACAAGCATGAAATGTATGCTTGCTTATTCGTCCATAGGTCAAATCAGATATGTAATTATTGGAGACTCAAATGATGGATATGCAAGCATGATAACTTATAGGCTGTTCCATATCTCCATGAATCTAGGAACTTTTGCTTACATTGTATTATTTGGTCTACGTAGCAGAACTGATAACATTCGAGATTATGCAGGATTATACACTAAAGTTCCCTTTTTGGCAGAGCCCTATGTCTCTTATCCCTAAGAGGCCTTCCTCTGCTAGCAGATTTTTCGAAAAACTCTATTTATTCTTGTGTGGATGGCAGGCAGGCCTATATTCCTTGGTATTAATAGGACTCCTTACAAGCGTTGTTTCTACCTACTATTATCTAAAAATAATCAGGTTATTAATGATTGGACAAAACCAAGAAATCACCCCTCACGTTCGAAATTATAGAAGATCTCCTTTAAGATCAAACAATTCCATCTAATTGAGTATGATTGTATGTGTGATAGCATCTAATATACAAGGAATATCAATGAACCCGATTATTTCAATTGCTCAGGATACCCTTTTTTAGCTTCTAGGGTCTATCTAGTTCAAGATCCCTCTTACTAACTGGAATCAAAGAATTAGTAGATCTGTTCTGACCAAAACATGAATGGGCTGGGGTTATGAACTTATAATTTGATGATAGAGTCGATTCCATAATTATAAGTTCATTCCATACTGGACCGGCCCAAAATAAGGTTATATACATTCTCAATGGGTCTTTCAAGCGTATCTAAATAGATACAATGTTTACATATGGGTGTTGGCATGTGATCATTAGGTTAACGTTAACCTTTAGGGTTCTATACATTTCTAACAATCATCGGAAGCAAGAAACAAAGAAACGTATTACCTTTCACTAGGGCATGTTGGACAAGATGAATTCTCGCCGATAGCCTGCGCAGTCTCATTGATTTGGGCATAACTCTCTCGTCTAATCTCCAATTTGAGTGATCTATATACCAAAATGATCCTCTCTTCAGTGGCTTTCCATCATTATATCACACAAATAGTTCTAATTTCTGTACAATTTTAGAAAAATCGTGCAAGTTGACGAAAAGCAGCAGCAAACAACCTTCCGGTCTTCTGTTGTATTCCCAAATCCAATCTTGACGTCGTGTGGGTGGCGATCTTCGAGATCTACTCAATCTGCTGTTCTCTAACCCTCCTCACAATGTTAGGTATGAATTAATTTTTAGTTAGATTAGGATTTCCGGACAGCTGAGATGACTTATATATGGGCTACAGCAGAGACCAGGAGGAGAAATTAGAGTTGGGCCTCCATTGGGCTTAAGTATCCAAGCTTAGCCCAAAGCTTATACTTAAGTCCAATAATAATAATAATATATGCCACTAAAATATTATTACTACACTACCGTTCTAATCTCATAATTATGTTATGGGCTCCTTCTTATTATGAACCCGTTAGTCTCCCTATGTTTAAGATATACAATGTCCATTAATTAATTAAGTTATTGATAACTCTATTAATTAATATCTCATCCGAGAGTAGTACCACTCAACCTCATTATTATGCGGGAATAAATCCACCTGCATGGTTTACATGATAATCCTTATGATCTCCTCAAGGGGACATCATCAACCTATTTCGGACACGGATTCCTTTTACAATCAACAACACACCATAAAGACATCACTATTTCCCAACTCACTGAGTTTGTTGATTTAATAACATGTAAATCTCACCCATTGATGAATCAAAGAAATACGTACTACCTTACGTGTCGAGGTTATTGTATAGGGATTAAGAGCACGAACATCCATAATAACAGAGATCAAGTTTTCTGTAAGTCAGTATAAGTCAAATGATCTCAAGTTGTCCAGCTCAATACACACAAATCATACTAATGTGATTCTATAGTCAAGACAAACTAATACTAAATCATACTACAACCATCCCGATAGAGAGTCCCTGTCTATCTCAGTTGTGAGCATCTGTTTATACTTTATAAGGAAACCGATAAAATGATCTTCCGCGTGTTGTCGCACAACATATTATCTACAGTATAAAGTAAGTGGACTATTGCATCTTACATATAAATAAATTATAAGACGCAGTCATTTGATCATATGATTCTCATTTCAAATAAATTGTTATAACATAGTTCATACAAAAAGCTAGACTTTTGGTATACAATCTAACAATCTGCCACTTATACTAAAAGACTATGCTGTCTTGTCTTCTGCCAATCATTTGATTCCCATTCCCACTACACGACCATCAAAAGCTTTTACCTTAAGGTCCTTATAAAAGGATTTTACTAGATTATCATCCGATGTAATCTAGGTGACAACAACCTTCCCCTCATCATACGATTTCTCATAACAGGTGATACTCGCGCTCCATGTGTTTAATTGCCTTATGGGCTCGTGATTCCTTCAAGTTTGCAACTGCACCATTATTATCACAATAAATTGTGATAATCTTGGGCAAATTTAGAAACACTTCGAAGTCCATCATGAAGTTTTTAGAGTCATATAGATACTTTAGCTACCTCATAGGCTCCATTATTATCATCTTTCCATGATGGAGTCCAGAGTCCAAAATATATCTCTATATAACACTCCTCCATATTATGACTCAACTTCCTAATCAAACACATAACCTTTGAGGTGGATTTACTGCCGTCCCTATCTGATTTAAAAAATCTGAATCTATGTAACCCATAAGAAGCAGTGAATCTGTTCGTTAAGTCCACATATAATTTCTGGTCCTTTACAGGTACATAAGTATAAGTCTTACCACAGTTTATCATTCTTGTTTCAGGTTACCTTGATACTCACTGATCATGTCTTTAGCAAAATAGATATCCTATCTCATGCATAACATTTCTTAGATTAAGCTTCCTTATTCGCCGAAAAATAAAGAACCTCTTCCATCTCCTTTATCTTCTTTTGTGTCCTAAGACACATTTTCTTAGATAAAGTCACGTGCTAAAACAAGTAGGGATAGTATCATTTCATGAAGCTTGAGACAAGCACGGCATCCTTTCTTGTGATCCATATTACCGTGATCAAAAGGATATATTTTGCTTTTCTTAAGTCCTTCATTACATACTGCTTTATCAACCATACCCATATGCCCGATAATACTATTTTATTATCTCTAATGCGCAATATATCATCTACATACAATACGAAATATACCGCCATGTTTTCGTCACTCTTTTCAATACACAAGACACATCCGTGCATTGATTAAATCCGTATGACTGGATTACCTCATCAAAACAGATGTTTCATGTTCTTGAAGCTTGCTTTAGTCCATCGAGGAACACTTTTAATCTTACACACAAAATGCTCTTAGCCCTTAGCAATGAATCATTCTGGTTGCTTCACTTAGATGTTTTCCTCAAGACTTCTAATCAATAAAGTTGTCTTGACATCTATTTGCTATTCCTCATATTTCATATGAGTAGCTACAGATAAAAGAGTCTGGATTGACATAGGTATAGCTATCGGCGAACAGGTTATCTCATAATCGAACCCTTTCTTTCTGAGTATACCTTTTCGCAACAAGCTTTGCTTCCAAGGTTTTCACCTTACTTTTTGATCCTCTTTTAATTAGTATGACCACTTCCAATGGCTTTTATACCATTTGGTGGTTCTACAAGCTCCCAAATTTGATTTTAGAATCCGTAGATCCTATTCCAGAAAATATTGCAACTTACTAAGATATCGCATTTTTATCTTGTAGTGCTTCGTCGTATCTGTGGGTCAATTCCATGTTTACTAGGGACCAATTCTCATGACTCTCCCAAAATATATATCTTACGGGTTGTCGGAACAACCCTCCCACTACGACATGGCATTACATGCAATTATGTATCAGATATGACACACGATGCAGTTTACCTTGTAGTATATCCGCTTGTACAATTGGTACTAATACTTTATGTTTTCCCTCTCACTTTCTTTAGAATAATTTATACATAGATATGTGATTTATTACATATTCCTTTTTCAAAAATTTAGTGCTTGTATTAACAATCACCCTTCGATCTTTTCGACTAAATGAATCATCATTGTCCATTTTTCTAGAATATCCCACAAATAGACAAACATTATATGACATGCTGTTTTTAGGGCATACCCATAAAATAAATTTAATAATTCCAAATAACTCATCATCTATCTAACCTTTTCCATAAGAGTCTTATTCCTTCTTTCTGCCACAACATTCAGCTGGAGTATGCTCGGTGTAGATTACTTGAGATTTAATCTCATCCTCTGATGAATAGATCCTAAACTATCCTAAGAGGTGCGCGTCACCGCGATTAAATCATAATGACAACCTCTCATCGGGATAGTCTTATGATCACTTAAATTAGAATGAACTACTTCCAACATATCATTGGCTCTACACCCCTTTGCCTTAGAAAGCCTTTAATCATTTTACTTCCAAGAAAGACTCGCAAGTCTAATAGTTTCCACTTCAGATAATCCCAACGGTCCATCAGCTATCAACCTTTGAATCCTACTCAAGTAAAATTGATCTTGTCTTAGATGCCAAAAGCATGTCTTAGTTGCATCCGTAGGATAAACATGATTTAAGAGTTTACAAATTGTCACTAACGTACCACAACAGATTATAGCTCCATTCCTCATCACTATGACCATGTTAATTTAAATGAAATGGAGTATCCATATGTACAGACAATTTCTCATAATCAAACGTTTATTCCTATCATAAGATAAATAAACAACTCCCACTGCAACAGCCACTACTCTCGTAGTATTACCCATGTACATAACAATGATATTATCACTTAGTTGCAGGCTTTTAGTGATTCCGGTATCTACACACAACGTGTTAGTAGATGCCATCACTAATCATGCTTCAACGACTAGTGAATGAGATACTAGCCTTGTTCATACCTTGATGAAAATGGCTTTCCTTCATCACATGTTTTATCAGAAGTTCCCCATCATATACAACATCTCGTATTTCAGGTAGAACTTGCTCAAAACATCCAGGCAAATTATGGAGAATAAATTGATCTAGGTTTCCCCTTAAATTTCTACTCGAAGCATTCCCAATTCATTCATCAACTTATCCATAACCTCTTGCCTTTCTAACTTACTCAAGTATTTGAAGAGTCGCATGAGACCATCATATTTCTATGAACCTCTCACCTTTCCACAAGAGACTTTGATTAATAGGCATCACAGAACATCCTTAGTGAGAATACATATGTTTTCCTAAGGAGTAAAATTTGAAACCAAGATACTTTTCTAATCATCTAATTTTGGACCAGTAAATATAATTTCTTTTAGTTAACAATAAGTAATATAAAACCATTTTGAAAAAATAGAGTCATAAATAAATACACCGATCAAATCTTCGAATTTATCCATTTATATTGATTCCCTCAAAATAATATAAAAATAAAATTCACCGACATCTCAAGCACCGTGAGTCTGCAAGTCACATTAGTGTGAACGTTTACAAACCCAAACATTTACAAGAGAATGTTTTACCCATTAATTTCATGTGTCAACCTAAACTCTGTTGGATTGTATACTAAAAGTCTAGCTTTAGTATGAACAATGTTATAATAATTTATTTGAAATGAGAATCATATCATCAAATGATTGCGTCTTATAATTTATTTATATGTTCGATGCAATAGTCCACTTACTTTATACTGTAGATGATATGTTGTGCGACAACACACGGAAGATCATATTATCGGTTTCCTTATAAAGTATAAATAGATGTTCACAATTGAGATAGACGGAGATTCTCTATCGGGATGGTTGTAGTGTGGTTTGGTATTAGCTTGTCTTGCCTATAGAATCACATTAGTGCACTTTGTGTATATTTAATAGGACTGCTTGAGATCGTTCGACTTATACTGACTTATAGGAGAACTTGATCTCAGTTATTATGGATGTTCGTGCTCTTAATCCCTATACAATAACCTCGACACGTAAGGCAATATGTATTTCTTTGATTCATCAATGGGTGAGATTTACATGTAATTAAATTAACAAACTCGGTAAGTTGGGAAGTAGTATTGTCTATATGGTGTGCTGTCGATTGTAGAAGGAATCCGTATCCGTCATAGGTTGATGATGCCCCCTTGAGGAGATCATAAGGATTATCATGTAAACCCTGCAGGTGGATTTATTCTGGCATGATAATGAGGTTGAGTGGTACTACTCTTGGATGAGATATTAATTAATGGAGTTGTCAGTAACTTAATTAATTAATGGGCATTGTATATCTTAAACATGGGGAGACTATCGGGCTCATAATAAGAAGGAGCCCATAACGTAATTATGGGATTAGAACGGTAGTGCAGTAATAATATTTTAGTGGTATATATTATTATTATTGGACTTAAGTATAAGCTTTGGGCTAAGCTTGGATACTTAACCCCAATGGAGGCCCAACTCTAATTTCTCTTCCTGGTCCCTTCTGTAGCCCATATATAAGCCATCTCAGCTGTCCGGAAACCATAATCAATTGATAATTCACTCCTAACACTGTAAGGAGGGTGAGAGAACAATAGAATGAGAAGATCTCGAAGATCGTCGCCCACACGACGTGGAGATTGGACTTGGGAATACAGCAGAAGACTGGAAGGTTATTTGCTGCTGCTACATGCCACCTTCTATGATTTTTATAAAATCATACAGACTTCAGAATTAGATATGTCATATACTGACAGAAATCCATGAAAGAGAGGCTCGTTTTGGCTATAGATCACTGAATTCCGATGTCGGATGAGAGAGTTGTGGCCAAAATGGTGAGACTGCGTAGGCTGGTGGCGAGAATTCATCGTCTTCAACATACCTTGGTGAAAGATAATACGTTTCTTGTTTTCTTCATGCTTTCGCTGTGTGTTAAAAAAATATGGAACCCTAACGGGTCACGTTGACCAAATGATCGAAAGCCATCAATTCGTATCAAAGCTTCGATTTTGTGATGAAGCGTGAAATGTTAGGCTAGGGTTTATGTGGGATACATGATATTAGGGTTGTAGAACTTGTTTCTTGTTATGTTCCCTAATTGTATACACAACATACGTACACTACATGATGGCTTGACGAGGCTGAAAGACGGTAGCGTTGAGCGGTGGTGGCATGGTGAAAGGGTTTTTGAATTCTTTGTAGAATCTGTATAAACCCTGAATTATTCTGGTGAAAGCTGCAACTTGTTTTCTTTATGACAACCTTGAACACCACACATACTTATTACCATTTCGATGGGTCATCGGGGTATGCAGGGTTGTTGCATGGCGGTGAGCGCCGCTGAGAGACGTAAATGGTTGCCAATTGTTGGTGCAGTTTAGGTTGGTGAAAAGATGCATGGACTGATGGAAGAATGCTATGAAAGGGCAGTACTCATGGCTGCTTTGATATTTGACGATTGCATCATCGACAGAAAGTTTGAACGTCGGAAGTATGCAGCATTTTAGGGCTGCCTCAGCAAGTTTCCAAACAGGGCTAAGTCACACATGATTCCATCGGGTGTGCAGCGTATTTCAAGAGGGTGTGTAGCATTTCGGATATAGTCTATATTTTATTTCGATCGGATTCTCATGTTGCTGGCTCGTCACTGGTGGCGCTGGATGATGACAAGAAGCCTTGGAGTTTTGTGCCATACGATAAAACACTAGGGTTTTTAGCAGAGGCATGACGCCTGCCTATAGAGGTTGTCTAGTTGCTGGCCAGTGACGATGCAAGGCGAAGGAGATCAACTTCATATCGGCAGGCTGGGAAAATCGCAGGACACAGACCCGGTGGGCATGCGTCGCTTCTACAGCTCCAGCCAGAATACACTAGTAGAATGGGTGATGGGCTTAGCGGATTGCATGCGGCGGGTGTTTCATATTTCACGACAAGCTTATTCATGGTAGTTCCGAGCGAGTCAACTTGTGGTTCCGAGCGAGTCAAGCCTCTCACCTAGTTCTGATCAAGTCTTGCTACTTTTTCGAGCAGGTCTGGACTTCTTTCAATAGGGTCTACCACGGCCTGATGGCGAAATGCGACAACCAGTTATTGGCACTGAAGCGGCGGCAGGCGGGTGGTGTTTTCGTAGCTGATGAGCGGCTGAGAGCATGTGTGATTGCAGGCGCTCACGGCTGGTATCTTGCTGGTGGCATGAGTGATTGATTCTGCAAGCGACACTTGATGGCGGGACATGCTCAGACGGGTATGGAGGTGGTCAGTCGCGATGATAGTCGATAGCAGGCTCGTCTCCTATGCGTGAAATCGATGGGGGATGTTGGTAGTGAATCGGTGGTAGCTAGACGCGTCGGGGTCAGTATTCACGTGGTTGTCGTGGCAGCATAGCTAGCCTACTCCGGCAAGAGACTAGAGTTTCCATAGCAGTGAGGATGAGATGGCCGGCCGAAAGCTATTGTCGGTGTGGCTGCCGATAGCAGACGGCGTGGTTCTTCCTGGTGGGCGGCTGTTATGTTGGATTGTATACTAAAAGTCTAGCTTTAGTATGAACAATGTCATAACAATATTTGAAATGAGAATCATTGATCAAATGATTGCGTCTTATAATTTATTTTATATGCATGACGCAATAGTCCATTTACTTTATACTGTAGATAATATGTTGTGCGACAACACGCAGAAGATCATATTATCGGTTTCCTTATAAAGTATAAACAGATGCTCACAACTGAGATAGACGGGGACTCTCTATCGGTATGGTTGTAGTGTGATTTGGTATTAGCTTGTCTTGACTATAGAATCACATTAGTGCACTTGTGTGTATTGAACATGACCGTCTGAGATCGTTCTTCTTATACTGACTATATAGTAGAACTTGATCTCTGTTATTATGGAAGTTCGTACTCTTAATCCCTATACAATAACCTCGACACGTAGGGCAGTATATATTTCTTTGATTCATCAATGGGTGAGATTTATTAGTATTAAATCAACAAACTCGGTGAGTTGGGAAATAGTGATGTATCTATGGTGTGCTGTTGATTGTAGAAGGAATCCATGTCTGACATAGGTTGATGATGTCCCCTTGAGGAGCTCATAAGGTTTATCATATAAATCTTGCAAGTGGATTAATTTCCGGCATGATAATAAGGTTGAGTGGTACTACTCTCGGATGAGATATTAATTAATTTGAGTTGTCAGTAACTTAATTAATTAATGGGCATTGTATATCTTAAACATGGGGAGACTGTCGGGCTTATAATAAGAAGGAGCCCAGAACATAATTTTGGGATTGGACGGGTAGTGCAGTAATAATATTTTAGTGGACTATATTATTATTATTGGATTTAATTAAAAGCTTTGGGCTAAGCTTGGTTAATTAAATTCAATTGAGGCCTAGCCCAATTTCTCCTCCTGGTCCCTGCTGTAGCCCAACTATATAAGTTATCTCAGCTCCTGTTAACCCTAAGTCAGTGCCTCATTTGACAGTTAGAAAGAACAGGAGCAGATTGAGAGAATCCTGCGGATTGTCGCCCACACAACAGCAGGATTCGACTTGGGACATACATCAAAAGATCGAGAGGTGGTTCTCTGCAACGATCATCCTCTACATCGACCCAGAAGTACGGTAAACAATTCTATTTGCTTCCGCTATTTTTGTTTACCTATTTTTCCTAACGAATCACGTTGAACCACACGATCCAATTGCCAACAATTGGTATCAGAGCTCTGGTTTCGTGGTGAAACGTGAACCGCAAGGTTGGGTTTTTGTGATTATTTGATTATGTGAAATAATCTGTTAATAATTGCCTGTATGAATAGGGGTTAGTTATTATTTTATGCATATATCCCTATCTGCTTTGTGTGGTTTTTGCCGGTTGTTGACTGAACATAAAATTCAATAATTGTAAAACACACACGACTGCCTTTGGATAATTTGCCTATGTTTCTACACACACACAACTGCCCATGGGCGACAGATGTACGGATCGTGTCGGGCTGTGATGGCTATCCGACTGGTGCTCCCGAGGCGAGTCGAATGCATGGACAGGCCGCGTCCTTGGAGGTTCCGGCGAGAAATCGACTGAAGATTGTGGCTGTCTGCCGCTGGTTGGTGGTATTCAGTCGATTGGAAGAGGAACTGGGCGAGAACAGGCTGCAATCGGGCGAGTCTATCAATCGGTTTGAAGAAGCTTCCGAGCGCGTCTGCTGCAATTTCCAGTCGGATCTGAGGCGCTTTCGGATCAGGTTTGTTTGCAAGATGCAACTGATGATCGGAGAAGGGGTTCCATTGACTGGAAGCAACTCTCGGAGCTGATCGAAAGCAGCAGCGGCGTTTTTTTTTCGCCTGTGGTTCCTGTGGGATGTTGAGAATGATCGTCTTCGCGAAGGCTGGACCTGCAACTCCAGTCGACGACGCTAATGGGCAGACGCAGCGTGGCAGATCTGTCTGGCCTTGACGGAGCCAGGCACACTCCGATCGCGTCCAGCTGCTTCCAGGCGAGCGCGGGCGGCAGCAGTCTCCGGCGCAGTAGATCATCTGTCTGACAGGTCGCCGTCGTGGATGGCGGTGCGAATCTGGTTGGGCAGCCGGGTGTCTTCTGGGAGTGATGGAAGGCGGGCGCGGGCGGCGACAGTCGTCGGCGACAGCGCGATGGTTCCGGAGAGCTAGGCAGCGAGAAAACGAGGCATCTGGCAGCGAGGAAACAAGGCGGCTGTCGGCGCGGCTCGATTTCGGTGGCTGTCGGCTGGTCCGCCATTTGATGCGCCACCAAGATGCGCCGCTGCTGCTGGTGTATGGAAGGAGTGTTGCGGCTGTTTTTTTATTAGGGCAACAATTTGGTTTTGGGCTGGAATTTGGGCCCAAATATTAATTAAAAGGAAATGGGGCTGCTGGGCCCTATTTTAATTAAGGTGTTTTTGGGCTTGATTCACTAGATCATGGGTGGTTGGTTTAATTAAAGGGCCCAATTCAGTAATTAATAGGGGGCTGCTTATTTTTTTAATTTGGTTTTGGGCTGTTGGGCCCAAATTTTATTAAAATAGTTTTGGACTGCTGGGCCAATATTTATTGTTGGTTTTAATTAATTGTGGATAATGGGCCAAGCATGATTAATTAATTTTATTAATGGACTTTTTGTGCTAGTGGGCTTAGTGGAATTAATTTAGTTTTGGGCTAAGATTATGGGCCATAGATAATGAGTATGATTAATTAATTAATTTGCTGCTCATTTTGTGCTTATTTGATGCTCTAGGGCCCATTTAATTGATCCACTAATTATGCAATTAATTAATGTTGTATAACTGATTAATTGATTTAATTGTCAATTATTGTTGTATATGTGAAAGGCATGTTCAATGTGATTTATTTATTTAAATTGCTGTTAATAGAAGCATGTCTAAGTTGTATATTTTATTCTGGAATATTATATGCATGTTAAAACCCTCGGTGTTAAATAACTAAGTGGGAGAGGGGATTGGTTATAAATTCCCGCGGCCTCCATTATTGGTTTGTTAGCAATGTGAATAGACTTGCGCGTCGGCATTAGAGCCTTCCTCCCCATCGGATGAGTTTATTCATGGATTGCTGGAACAGACTTCATTAAAAAATTACATTAGTAATGTGATGCATATGAACTTGCGCGTTGGCTTAGACCTTCCTCCCTATCGGATGAGTTTATATGCGGTTCACTGGTACAAACTTGTAATTGATGACTGTAGGAAGTTATCCGAGCGCGTGTGTACTTCTCTATCTGTAAGACACACAAGCTTGGGCCGCGGACTTGGGGTCAAATAATGGTGTACACTTAGATGTAAATAATAAGTATCCTCCCCATCGGAGTCACTGCTTTTATTTGCATGGCTAAAGAGGAACCGATTATTAATTATTTTGTCATAGAGTGAGGTTGACAAATGAAATTAATGGGTAAAACCTTCTCTTGTAAATGTTCGGGTTTGTAAACGTCCACACTATCATGGCTTGCAGACTCACGGTGCTTGAGATGTCGGTGAATTTTATTTTATATTGTTTTGAGGGAATCAATATAAAAGAATAAAATTCGAAGATTTGATCGGTAAATTTATTTGTGATTCTCTGAATTTTGAATGCTTTTATTTCACTAATTGTTAACTAAAAGACATTACATTTACTTGTCCAAATTAAATGATTAGAAAGAATCTTGGTTTTGATAATTACTGCTTAAGAAAATACATGTGTATTCTCACAAAGGACGTCTCATGATGCCTATTAAAGTCTCTATTGAAGAGATGAGAGGTTCATAGAAATATGATGGTCTCATGTAACTCTTCGAATACTTGAGTAAATTAAAAGGCAGAAGATCATGGTTCAATTGATGAATGAATTGGAAAAGCTTGGAATAGAAATTGAAAGGGAAACCTAAATCAATTTATTCTTCACAATTTGCCTGGATGTTTTGAGCAAGTTCTACCTGAAATACGAGAGATTGTATATGGTGGGAAACTTCTAACAAAACATGTGGCAAAAGAAAGCCATTTTTCATCATGATGTGAATAAGTTTAATATCTTATTTACTAATGGTTTAAACATGATTAGTGATGGCATCTACTGAAACGAAGTATGTAGATACTGGAATCACTAAATGTTTATCACTGAGTAAGGATAAGATTGTTAATAACATGGGTAAAACTACAAAGGTAGTGGTTATTGCAGTGGGAGTTGTTTATTTATCACATGATAAGAATTATCAATTGATTATGAGAAATTATCTTAACGTACGTTTCATAGAAAGAATTTAATTTTGGTTTCTATGCATTAACGGATGAACACTTCATTTCATTTAAATGACATGGTCATAGTAATGAGGAATGAGGCTATAATCCATTAAAGTAGGTTGGTGGATAAAAAGTATACTCTTGAATCATGTACATCCCACAGATGCAATAAATAGTAATTAAATAATGCATCTTCTAATATTAGTAAGAGAAAGGAACCTTCGGAAATGAACTAAACATACATTTGGCGTCTATGACTAATTCATTTTACTTGAGTATGATTCAAAAGTTGATAGCCGATAGACCGTAAGGTTTATCTGAAGTGGAAACTATCGGACTTGCGAGTCTTGCTTGGAAGTAAAAATGATTAGCTGCCTTTTCAAGGCTGCGGGGAGTAGAGCCAAAGATATATATGTTGGAATTAGTTCATTCTGATTCAAGCGAACCTAATATTATCCAGGCGAGAGGTGGTTATGAATATTCAAAGATTATTCTGGAAACCGATATATTTATTTGATGCACTGCACGTCTAAGTTCTTTGATTAATTCAAGAATTGTAAGGCTGGTACAGTGAAGCGTCATGGAAAATATATTAAGTCATTACGATTCAATCATGATGGCGAATACCTCTTGGGATAGTTAGGAGCTATTGGTCAGAAATTGAGATTAAATCTCAAGTTGACTACACCGGGTATGCCCCAGCTGAATGGTGTGGTGGGTTGAAGGTATTAGGCTCTTATGGTTATGATTAGATAGATGATGAATTACTTGGAATAATTAAATTCATTTTATGGATATGCCCTAGATACAATAATTCGTGAAACGTTTGTCTGTATATGGGATATCCTAGAAAAATGGAGGGTGATTTATTTAGTCCAAAAGATCGAAGGATAATTGTCAACTCAATAACTAGATTTTTGGAAAAGGACTATGTAATAAATCACAAACCCATGTATAAATTGTTCTAAAGGAAGTGAGAGGAAAACACCAAGTATAAGTACCAAGTGTACAAGAGGATATACCACAAGGTAAACTGCAATGCGTGTCACAACTGATACACAATTACATGTATTACCTGGTCGTAGTGGGAGGGTTGTATGACAACCCATAAATATATGTTTTGGGAGAGTCGTGAGACTTGATCCCTAGTAAACATGGTATTGTCCCACGAATACGACGTAGCACTACAAGATTAAAATGCGGAATCTTAGTAAGTTGCAATGTATGTTGAAATAGAATCTACGGATTCTAAATTAAGTCTGGAGCTTAAAGCATCACTAAAATAGTGTAAAAGCCATTGCAAGTGGTCAAGGGAAATAAAAGAGGATCATACGGAAAGGTGAAAATCTTGGAAGCAATGCTTATTGCGAAAAGATGTACTCAGAAAGAAATGGTTCGATTATGAGGAAACATGTTCGCTAGTAGCTATGCTTATGTTGATCCGGATTCTTTTATTTATTGCTGCTCATATTGAATTATGAGGAACAACAAATAGATGTCAAGACAGCTTTCCTGATTGGAAGTCTTGAGGAAAACATCTATGTGGAGCGACCAGAGTGATTCATTGCAAAGTACTAATAGCATTTTGATAGTAAGCTTAAAAATGTCCAGTGATGGACTAAAGCAAGCTTTAAGATTGTGAATCATCTGTTTTGATTAGGTAATCCAGTGGCATGGATTTAAATCAATGAGCGGATGAGTCTTGTGTGTTGTAAAGAGTGACGGAAACGTGGTGGTATTTTCTTGTACTATATGTAGATAGTATCTTGCTCATTGGAAACAATGAAAGAGTATTATCGGGCGTATAGGTATGGTTAATAAAGCGGTAGAGATGAAGGACTTAAGAAAGGCAAAATATATCCTTTTGATCACGGTAATACGGATCACAGAAAGGACATTATGCTTATCTCAAGTTTCATAAAATGATACAGTCCACACTCGTTTAGCATGTGAATTTATCTTAGTAAATGTGTCTTTGAGACACAAAAAGAAGAAAAAGTAGATGAAAGCGGTTCCTTATGCTTTGGCGAATAAGGAAACTTAATATAAAGAATGCTATGAACGAAGTTGGATATCTATTTTGCTGAACGCATGAACAGAAGGTATCAACGTAACCCGGAACAAGAATGATGAACTGTGGTAAGACATTTATAAAGTGCCTGAGAAGGACTGGATATTATATGTGGACTTACTGGACAGATTCACTGCTTCTTGTGGATTACGTAGATTCGGATTTTTTAGTCAGATTGGACGGTAGTAAATTCACCTCAAAGGTTATGTGTTTAATCTTAGGAAGTAGTGTCATAATGTAGAGGAGTGTTATATAGAAATATATTTCAAACTCCGGACTCCATCATGGAAAGATGATAAATTGGAGCCTATGAGGCAGCCAAAGTATCTATATGACTCTAGAGACTTCATGATGGACTTTGAAGTGTTTCTAAGTTTGCCCAAGGTAATCACAATTTAAATCGATGATATTGGTGCAGTTGCAAACTTGAAGAAATCACAAGTCCATAAGGCAATTAAACACATGGAGCGCGAGTACCACCTGTTACGAGAAATCGTATGATGAGGAGAAGGTTGTTGTCGCCTAGATTGCATCGGATGATGACCTAGTAAACCATTTACAAGGACCTTAAGGCGAGAGCTTTTAATGGTCGTAAGTGGGAGTAGGAATCAGATGTATGGCAGAAGACATGACAGCATAGTCTTTTAGTATAAGTGGGAGATTGTTGGATTGTATACTAAAAGTCTAGCTTTAGTATGAACAATGTCATAACAATATTTGAAATGAGAATCATTGATCAAATGATTGCGTCTTATAATTTATTTTATATGCATGACGCAATAGTCCATTTACATTATACTGTAGATAATATGTTGTGCGACAACACGCAGAAGATCATATTATCGATTTTCTTATAAAGTATAAACAGATGCTCACAACTGAGATAGACGGGGACTCTCTATCGGTATGGTTGTGGTGTGATTTGGTATTAGCTTGTCTTGGCTATAGAATCACATTAGTGCACTTGTGTGTATTGAGCAGGACCGTCTGAGATCGTTCTTCTTATACTGACTATATAGTAGAACTTGATTTCTGTTATTATGGAAGTTCGTACTCTTAATCCCTATACAATAACCTCGACACGTAGGGCAGTATGTATTTCTTTGATTCATCAATGGGTGAGATTTATTAGTATTAAATCAACAAACTCGGTGAGTTGGGAAATAGTGTTGTATCTATGGTGTGCTGTTGATTGTAGAAGGAATCCATGTCCGACATAGGTTGATGATGTCCCCTTGAGGAGCTCATAAGGTTTATCATGTAAATCTTGCAAGTGGATTAATTTCCGACATGATAATAAGGTTGAGTGGTACTACTCTCAGATGAGATATTAATTAATTTGAGTTGTCAGTAACTTAATTAATTAATGGGCATTGTATATCTTAAACATGGGGAGACTGTCGGGCTTATAATAAGAAGGAGCCCAGAACTTAATTTTGGGATTGGACGGGTAGTGCAGTAATAATATTTTAGTGGACTATATTATTATTATTGGATTTAATTAAAAGCTTTGGGCTAAGCTTGGTTAATTAAATTCAATTGAGGCCCAGCCCAATTTCTCCTCCTGGTCCCTACTGTAGCCCAACTATATAAGTCATCTCTGCTCCTGTTAACCCTAAGTCAGTGCCTCATTTGACAGTTAGAAAGAACAGGAGCAGATTGAGAGAATCCTGTGGATTGTTGCCCACACAACAGCAGGATTCGACTTGGGACATACAGCAGAAGATCGAGAGGTGGTTCTCTGCAACGATCATCCTCTACATCGACCCAAAAGTACGGTAAACAATTTTATTTGCTGCCGCTATTTTTTTTTACCTATTTTTCCTAACGAATCACGTTGAACCACACGATCCAATTGCCAACATGTTAGACGATGGGAAGTTGTGACCGGTGGCTGAATCAGCGTGGTTTTCAGGTGAAGGGCAGGATTTTGGCGGGCAGTGGTATGACTGGAACGGTGCTACTTCAGGCGGCGGTCTCCGGATGTTGTGAAGCTGTGAAGAAGATGACTTAGGGAACAAGTTCTCTTACTTGTTGTGCAAGTCATTTCCTTAATTGGAGTGTTGACTAAGTCAACTTTGCTTTTATTTGGCATTTTTTATTTATCCTTATATATAATTGCTAATAATTATTTTTAATTATCAATTATTGTTATATATTTGGAAGCATGATTCTCCTTGATTTACTGCATTATTTGCCGTAATAGGAGCATGCTAGGTTGCGTATTTTATTTTGAATATTATATGCATGTAAAAAACCCTCTGTATTAAATAATTAAATAGGAGAGGGGATTGGTAATTAATTCTCGTGGCCTCCATTATTGGTTTGTAAGTGATGTGAGTAAACTAGCGTGTTGGCATAGACCTTCCTCCCCATCAGATGAGTTTATTTGCGGATCACTGTACAAACTTATAATTGATGACTGTAGGAAGTTATCTGAGCGTGTGTGTACTTCTCCATCTGTAAGGCACATAGGCCTCGGCCGTGGACTTGGGGTCAAATAATGGTGTACACTTAGATGTAAATAATAAGTATCCTCCCTATCGGAGTCACTGCTTTTATTTGCATGGCTAAAGAAGAACCAACTATTAATTATTTTATCATGAGGTTAGGTTGACAAATGAAATTAATGGGTAAAACCTTCTCTTGTAAATATTCGGGTTTGTAAACGTCCACACTATCGTGGCTTGCAGACTCACGGTGCTTGAGATGTTGGTGAATTTATATTTTATATTGTTTTGAGGGAATCAATATAAATGGATAAATTCAAAGATTTGATCGGTGTATTTATTTGTGTTTCTCTGTAATATCAAATGGTATTATCTCGCTTATTGCATACTAAAAGAAACATATTTACTTGTCAAAAATTAGATGATTAGAAAAAAATCTTGGTTTTGAATTTTACTGCTTAAGAAAATATAAATATGTGTTCTCACTAAGGATGCTCCATGATGCCTATTAAAGTCTCTAGTGGAAAGGTGAGAGGTTCATAGAAATATGATGGTCTCATGCGACTTTTTGGATACTTGAGTGAGGTTAAAAGGCAAGAGGTCATGGTTAACTTGATGAATCAATTGGAAATGCTTGGAATAGAAATTGAAGGGGAAACCTAGGTCAATTTATTCTTCATTGCTTGCCTAGATGTTTTGAGCAAGTTTCACCTGAATTACAAAGAGGTTGTATATGGTGGGGAATTTCTGACAAAACATGTGGCAAAGAAAATCCAATTTCATCAAGATGTGAACAAAGTTAGTATCTCATTCACTAGTTGTTGAAGCATGAATACTGATGGCATCTACTGACACGTTGTGTGTAGATACCGGAATCACTAAAAGCGTGTAACTTAGTGATGATGAGATTATTATGGACATGGGTAATACTACGAGAGTAGTGGCTGTTGCAGTGGGAGTTATTTATTTATCTTACGATAGGAATAAACGTTTGGTTATGAGAAATTATCTTTACGTACTTTTTCATAGAAAGAATTTTATTTCAGTTTCTATGCATTTACGGATGGATACTTCATTTCATTTAAATGACATGGTCATAGTGATGAGGGATGGAGTTATAATTTGTTGTAGTACGTTAGTGACAATTTGTAAACTCTAAAATTATCTTTATCCTACAGGTGCAACAAATAATAATTAATAATGCGTCTTCTAATCTTATTAAGAGAAAGACTCTTTTGGAAATGATTAGATAGATGATGAGTTATTTTGAATTATTAAATTCATTTTATGGATATGCCCTAGAAACAGTAATTCATATGAATGTTTGTCTGTTTGTGGGATATTTTAGAAAAATGAAGAGTGATGATTTATTTAGTTCAAAAGATCGAAGGGTGATTGTTAACACTAACACTATATTTTTGGAAAAGGGCTATGTCTTAAATCATAAAGCCATGTATAAATTGTTCTAAAGGAAGTGAGAGGGAAAACATAAAGTATTAGTACCAAGTATACAAGAGGATATACTATAAAGTAAACTGCAATGCGTGTCACGTCTGATACACAATTGCATGTAGTGCCTTGTCGTAGTGGGAGGGTTGTTTGACAACCTGTAAGATACATGTTTTGGGAGAGTCGTGAGACTTGGTTCCTAGTAAACATGGAATAGACCCACGGGTATGACAAAGCACTACAAGATGAAAATGCGGAATCTTAGTAAGTTGCAATAAATGTTGAAATAGGATCTATGGATTCTAAATTATATCTAGGAGCTTGTAAACCAATAAATGGTGTAAAAGCCATTGGAAGTGGTCATAGAAAATAAAAGATGGTCATACGGTATGGTAAAACCCTTAGAAGCAAAGCTTGTTGCCAAAAGGTATACTCAGAAAGAAAGGGTTCGATTATGACAAAACTTGTTCGCCGGTAGCTATGCCTAAGTCGATCTAGATTTTTTTATTTGTTGCTACTCATATGGAATATGATGGATAGCAAATAGATGTCAAGACAGTTTTCCTGATTGTAAGTCTTGAGGAAAACATCTATGTGAAGCAACCAGTGTGATTCATTGCAAAGGGCTAAGAGCATTTTGATAGTAAGATTAAAAGTGTCCATCGATGGACTAAAGCAAGCTTCAAGATTATAAAACATCCATTTTGATGAGAAAATCTAGTCATATGAATTTATTCAATGTGCGGATGTGACTTGTGTATTGAAAAGAGTGATGGAAACGTGGTTGTATTTCTTGTACTTTACGTAGATGATATATTGCTCATTGGAGACAATGAAAGAGTATTTTCGGGCGTATGGGTATGGTAGATAAAGCAGTATGAAATGAAGGACTCAAGAGAAGCAAAATATATCCTTTGTTCACGGTAATACGGATCACAAGAAAGGATGTTATGCTTATCTCAAGTTTCGTAAAATGATACGATCCTTACTCGTTTATCATGTGAATTTATCTAAGGAAATGTGTCTTGAGACATAAAAAAAGATAAAGGTGATGAAAGTCGTTCCTTATACTTCGGCAAATAAAGAAACTTAATCTAAGAAATGCTATGCACGAGAATGGATAACTGTATTGCCAATGGCATGAACAGTGGGTAAAACATAATTTTGAAGTACCTGAAAAGGACTAGAAACTATATGTGGGCTTACCAAACAGATTCACTTCTTCTTACAGGTTACATAGATTCGGATTTTTCAAATCAGATATGGACGGCAGTAAATCCACCTCAAAGGTTATGTGTTTAATTTTAGGCAGTAGAGTCATAATGTGGAGGAGTGTTATATAGAAATATATTTCAGACTCCGGACTCCATCATGGAAAGATGATAAATTGGAGCCTATGAGGCAGCCAAAGTATCTATATGACTCTAGAAACTTCATGATGGACTTTGAAGTGTTTCTAAGTTTGCCCAAGGATATCACAATTTATTTTGATGATAATGGTGCAGCTGCAAACTTGAAAGAATCACGAGCCCATAAGTGAATTTAACACGTGGAGCACGAGAACCACCTGTTACGAGAACTTGTATAATGAGGGGAAGGTTGTTGTCGCCTAGATTGCATCAGATGATAACCTAGTAAATCCATTTACAAGGACCTTAAGGCGAGAGCTTTTGATGGTCTTGTAGTGGGAGTGGGAATTAGATGTATGGCAAAAGACATGACAACATAGTCTTTTAGTATAAGTGGGAGATTGTTGGATTGTATACTAAAAGTCTAGCTTTAGTATGAACAATGTTATAACAATTTAGTTGAAATGAGAATCATATGATCAAATGATTGCGTCTTATAATTTATTTATATGTTCAATGCAATAGTCCACTTACTTTATACTATAGATAATATATTGTGCGACAATACGCGGAAGATCATATTATTGGTTTCCTTATAAAGTATAAACAGATGCTCACAATCTAGATAGACGGGGACTCTCTATCGGGATGGTTGTAGTGTGGTTTGGTATTAACTTGTCTTGGCTATAGAATCACATTAGTGCACTTTGGGTGTATTGAGTAGGACCGCTTGAGATCGTTCGACTTATACTTAGTTATAGAAGAACTTAATCTCAGTTATTATGGATGTTCGTGCTCTTAATCCCTATACAATAATCTCGACATGTAAGGCAGTATGTATTTCTTTGATTCATCAATGGGTGAGATTTACATATAATTAAATCAACAAACTCGGTGAGTTGGGAAGTAGTACTGTCTATATGGTGTGCTGTTGATTGTAGAAGGAATCCGTGTCCGTCATAGGTTGATGATGTCCCCTTGAGGAGCTCATAAGGATTATCATGTAAACTCTGCAGGTGGATTTATTCCGGCATGATAATGAGGTTGAGTGGTAATACTCTTGGATGAGATATTAATTAATGGAGTTGCCAGTAACTTAATTAATTAATGGGCATTGTATATCTTAAACATGGGGAGACTGTCGGGCTAATAATAAGAAGGAGCCCATAACGTAATTATGGGATTAGAACGGTAGTGCAATAATAATATTTTAGTGTTATATATTATTATTATTGGACTTAAGTATAAGCTTTGGGCTAAGCTTGAATACTTAAGCCCAATGGAGGCCCAACTCTAATTTCTCCTCCTGGTCCCTGCTGTAGCCCATATATAAGTCATCTCAGCTGTCTGGAAATGATCCTCCATTAGGTTTAAGTATCCAAGCTTAGCCCAAAGCTTATACTTAAGTCCAATAATAAAAATATATGCCACTAAAATATTATTACTGCACTACCGTTCTAATCTCAAAATTACGTTATGGGCTCCTTCTTATTATGAGCCCGTTAGTCTCCCCATGTTTAAGATATACAATACCCATTAATTAATTAAGTTACTGACAACTCCATTAATTAATATCTCATCCGAGAATAGTACCACACAACCTCATTATCATGTCGGAATAAATCCACCTACATGGTTTACATGATAATCCTTATGAGCTCCTCCACGGGATATCATCAACCTATTTCGGATACGGATTCCTTCTATAATCAACAACACACCATAGAGACTGCACTATTTCCCAACTCACCGAGTTTTTTGATTTTATAACATGTAAATCTCACCCATTGATGAATTAAAGAAATACATACTACCTTATGTATCTAGGTTATTGTATAGGAATTAAGAGCATGAACATCCATAATAACAGAGATCAAGTTCTTCTATAATAAGTCAAACGATTTCAAATGGTCCTGCTCAATGTACAGAAAGCATACTAATGTGATTTTATAGTCAAGACAAACTAATACCAAATCATACTACAACCATCCCGATAGAGAGTCCCCGTCTATCTCAGTTGTGAGCATCTATTTATACTTTACAAGGGAACCAATAATATGATCTTCCGCATGTTGTAGTACAACATATTATCTACACTATAAAGTAAGTGGACTATTGCATCGTACATATAAATAAATTATAAGATGCAATCATTTGATCATATGATTCTCATTTAAAATAAATTGTTATAACATTGTTTATACAAAAAGCTAGACTTTTAGTATACAATCCAACAATGGGTCCCTTCCTCGTTCCATTTAGGATTAGGAATAGGCTTAATCGGACTTGTTTTTTCCCCACATCTCTTGTTATTTTTGGGACCTTATTCACCTCTTTGAGCTTCTATTGAATCGAGAAATCAAATAAGTTTGATTGGCCATCTTTTTGATATATACAATATATACATAAGGCATTCTCTGGATAATTCAAATCGAAGAAATTGGATGTCCAACTTGGGCCTATATGACCGATCGATAGAAATACTCCCTTGTCGTATATTCCATACATCACACTAGATAGATATCATATTCATGGAATAGGATGCACTTTCAAGATGCCTTGGTGGTGAAATGGTAGACATGCGAGACAATCCCATTCTAAAGAGCATGGAGGTTCGAGTCCTCTTCAAAGCATAATATTGAGAATGCTCATTGAATAAGCAATTCAATAAGAGAGCTCGTATCGAATCCTTATTGATATACCGACCTGCACCCACCCCAGAGTATATGATTCAACAGAATCACACAAGGGTATATAAGAAACGTATGGTAAAATGCCCGCCCATCACCCAGCGGATAAAGTACATTACATAGTTCAAGGATTGGCGACTTACCCATTCAGTGACTTTGGCACTAGACATTCCCTAAAGGAGTACTGTCAGGTCGAGTCAATTCAATAATAGACGCCTGTTGGCATTCCACCCTTCCTTCTCCTTTCAGGGCCTATTCGAAAGAGAATCCAGTCCTTCTTAGTCGTGAATATCTATACTGGTTGTTCGTTGTTCAAGAATTCTTGTCTGAGCAGTTCATTCCATCCATACCATAGTGTTTTGATCTAAGATTTCAATTCTTCCGTGTTTCAGCAGTAACACATTGTTCCATGGAGCTAAGGTCCAAAATATGGAAGAAAGTAGCATTTCCACCACTTTACCACCTAGTCAATTATGTTCCGCTGAATCCCTCTTTTCACCTGCAATCGAATCCCCAACCACGGATGTTTGAGACTCTCTTTGTGCCCAAGACCATAGCATAGATCTTTTATCAAAATATTTTAAGATGAAAGCTGCCGCGCCGAAGCATCTTCCTCTCGGCTGGCCAGTCGATGGGTGAGGTTAGCTCATAACTCTAGAATGATCTATTCCCGACCAAGAGCTTTACCACTACATTATCCGACCTCAATGGAAGCTCGGTAGCATGCGAAAACCCACTATTGAGTATTCTGGCTTTTTTCTATTTATAGGCGCGGTCACATATCACAAAAATCCATCACCGGATGGCGTTGTCAACCATAACAAAAAAGGAAGGAGTCATCCTAGTCGTGAAGTCTAATTGCTAAGATCAGAAGGCTTTGCTTACACACTAGACCAGTGGAATCATTTACATTATAAGCCGGGTGTAGTAAAAATGTCTGGTTTAGATCGAAACCTCCTGGAGGGTTTCCCACCATCATGTGACAGCTAGAGTCGAGAAGGACTAGTGAAAACGATAAGAGGCGCCCAAAATTATCGAGTGACGAAAGGAAGAAGTGGATCCACTTTGCAAGTAGCATGGAATTGAGCGGAACTTTCTCAATTCCAAGGCAACAACTCCTTTTTCTTTTGGAGCTGATGTAACAAACTATGCCAGCCTCCCAAAGCAGCGAACATAAATCCAATCCGAATAAAATAAAGAAAAGGAAGTTTCATTATGGTGGTATACCAGCCGCCTGTTCTTCCACTTCTAGTTCCAATCAAAGCATATAGATCTGTAAAAACATTTGTATGTATACCCACTTTAGTCGTGCTTGTCCCTTCTCGAAAGTATCTTTTTTCTATAAATATGTTCAACAAAAAATTATTATATTCGCAATTCTTCATCCACCGATGTAGAAAATGCTTAAGTTTTCTATTCTCATATGAGGTTGGAAAGCGGATTGGCAACAGGTCGGCACAAAGTGATTCATCATGCTCAAAGATGAGCCGATCGTTCGTTAAGGACGGTTTATAGATAAAAAATTCCCACAAATTGAATGAAAAGTGGGTCCATGTAAATGATCGAGACCTCGCAAAGAACGACGCTCCTTCTCCCAAAGGCAATCATTGAGTGAACTCTATCTTCTTTATGTTAGTTGACCTAAGTCACACCCTGACTGCTGGGGTGGGGCTTAGCCTTCGAACCGCACGTGGGATGAGTTTCTGCCTCATACAGCTCGGGCCAAAGACCGAGGGAAGTATAGGAGATAGCTTGCTTCTTCACAAGCTTATCCCCCATAGAAAACCGACCTTGTTGCGCTAGCATTTCGCGTTCTTTCTATTCCATCCCATTACATTCCGATTCCGGGGTAGGCTAATAATAAGAATCTATGAAGTCATAATCTGACCAATCGGCTCGGACACCTGACCACCCGTGCTGGCCCATTTTGTCTTGCCCTAAATAGAATGGCTCTCTTAGTTCTGCTATGCCCCGACCAGAGTCCCCACGTCCACTTTTCTACGCATGAAACCCAAGAAGTTGCTTTGCCAACACAACAGCCGTCCCCTTCATTCTACTATGCTGACCCCGGCCTGGGCCAGTATTTTGGGAAGCCCATTCCCACTGCGCTCACGGTCCGGCTGGCCTGCCGGCAGTAGTGGAAATTCTCCCGTTCCCTGGTCAAAGACATGGTTGGATGCGGGATCTACTCCATAAGGAGCTGTACGGACATAGATGATATCATCACGACCTCTCTTTTTGTACCGCTAGGAATGCTTAACGCCACTTCGTCAACTGGCATTACTTGCGGTTTGGTGTCTCTCAGTGAGGTCAGCAATGGGTGTTTCCAAGCAGCGAAGCTTATTCCCTTCGCATTAGTTCATCCAAAGTTCCTTACCCTTATCCACGAATTATTGAATAAGCCATCTTCCTATCAAGGTTAAGGAGTCAACTGAGCATCTCTGTGGCGGGATTGAATACCCGGATTGAATCAGAGTTCACGCCACCCACCCAGAACAAATAGGAGGCGTGAGCCACAGGTCACACATAAGCTGCCGGGTCGCACGATAAAAGAACACCCAATATAAAGATGCACACTCCTCCATGTGAAATATTCATCTTTATTGGAGCTTTTTGGTAGTCGTCGTGACCAACAACCATCAGCTGTCGGCTTGTTGGTAGGGTGAGAGCTTCAAGCCTGATTTTTGGTGGCGTATTCCCCATACAAGCACTGCACGACAAAGGGGGGATGGGGAAAGCTACAGGCAGAAAAGCTTCTACCCTTCTTTCTATTTGTAAATGGGGATGCCCGGGGTACCTCATCTTCTCATTTCTATTCCCGTTAGGGCGAAGTGTTTGGCCTTTCCTTCTCCATACCCGCTCACGCTTCGCTGACCTATCGCATGGTAAAAAGAAGAAGGTATGAAAGAATAGTAAACCGATCACACCGTAGAAAGATTATAAATATGAGTTGTCCCCCTTGGATTCGAGAAGAAGGAAATAAAGAATGGGAATGAAACGAAATAGGGCATTTCTAGCACTAGTTTTGGATTAGCTTCTCCCAATTATGTCTGGTAATAGAATAGGACGGCTTGCTCTGACCAAGACTCTACTTTTTGCTCTGTCTGTGGAGCGTTTGAATTTCCTTAAATGTATATAGACCAAAAGAGGGAATGAAGGGATAGGAATAGGAATTAGAGTACCATTGGAAAAAAGGGCACCTGTGGGAGCATCTCTACTGACGAACCATTTCAATAGTACGGGTGTTGCCGTGCCACGAGTCATGACCATGGAAGTAATTAAAAAGAAAAAGTAATGTAGTTGGACCATCTATTCTATCCCTTAGAGTTTTGCTTCTCTAGAGAAGATGAGAGGCATAAAATGAAGAGAGACTTGTATTTGAGTCATTTACCTTGGTTTTTCCAAGAATAAAATATGGGAGTCGAAGACCTTCTCAAGCTCTCTTTCAAACATACACGAACATGAACTTAATCTAAACGGAGATGGAGGTGAATGAAGCAAAGCTTTTCAAAATAATTCCTTCTTCAAGCAAACTGAGATAGGTAAGAAATTACTGTCGATTCGATTCGTTGTTCTCTTACGATGCTTCGTGAAACTTGTGGTGGCAGAGCATGGTAAACAGACAGTTACTGAGCAACCCGAGCATCTCAACTGGATTCTACGTACGAGTTTATTGATTTGGGATCTCTTGAGAAAAATTCTTGGGACAACTTTTCCAACTATGACTTTTACTTTTTCTTTGTTTTTCCACTAGTGCAGATGGATTTTTCTACGCCGAACTAGATTGATATGAAAGAAAAAGGGCCTTCTATATTTTCCCGGTTTATCAGATGCAACTTGATTCACCTGGTTCAGCAATTTCTGTAGAAGAGTCCTCCGTCTGGTCTAGCAGGCTAACTCATTGATACACTCAGACTTAGTCTTGAGGAATCTGGTGTTCAAGGGAATGCAACTGCTAAACCAGAATCAAGAGGCAAGCTGAGGACAGTGAGCGAGTGATGGTTTAGTACTTCACTAGGAAAAGATGGAGTTCGAACAAGGGTTGTGCAAAATAGATTTAGCCAGATAGATATAGTATTACATTTTTCATTAAGAGAAGAAATGTTCTTGGTAAATGCAGGACTTGGGACCCCCAAAATTTGTAAGCAAGATGAGCCTACAGGAGTGCCAATCAACAGAGCCACCAAGTTTGAGAGTAAAGAAAGTAAGATCCACAGATGTAGTGGCTGGTGAACTACTTCTTCTTCTTCAACGAAGATTTAGACAAAACCGAACTTAGATGGAACTGAACAAGATTTCACGAACGAATACAAAGGTCAAAGGCTTTATGATTGAAAAAGTCAAAGGAGCAGTAGCCATTGCAGGTTTCATTATTTTTCTCAATTCCGAAACTTAGCATCTCCTGTAACACTCTATCACCTTAATCCATTCTTTTGTTGAGGGTCTGGCACTAGAGAAGATTCTAAAGAAGAAAAAAAGAAACAAGAAAAGTGTTTTGACAAATATGTCTTAAATAAATGCTTCGTGCACTCTTTAGTGGATGAAACAATAAGATTTGTTCATAGTCAATCCATGGAACTCCCATATACCTATAATTAGTCTTTCTTTATCTGAAAGAGGAAGCTTCCGGACCACCTTTTCCAGCCAGATAGCAAGCGATCACTCACCAATGAACACTAACTGAAAGCAGCCAGGAATGAGTACCTATCTGTTACGGGAATCAAACCCGTGTCTTTGACATGAAAAGACGATGTCCTAAACACTGGACGAAAGGGACCAAAAAGACATTCTTCATATACCTCTGCACCGAGAATAGAAGTGGTTCATTTTGTTTCTATATGCAATTTAAGATTTCATTAACACGTCATTTTTTCATCGCATGTCCTCGGGCAGCTCGACACAATATTACAACTCTCTATATTTATGGTCTCTGACACGGATATAATTTCAGTGCATCTGGTCAATTATTATTCATAATTCTTCTCTGATCAGGATTATCCCAATTCTATGGACTACTCTATTATTGAATAGGTAATCCCATCAATTGTGATGCCGGAAGATAACACAGAGTTAATCCGCATCCGATTCCATCGATAGTAAATAAAGGATGGACAGGCCCCGGTTCCCAGGGTTAGGGTATTCCCTATTATGAGCCTACTTAGATCTGAACTAAACTAGTTGATTCTCTTTCGCCTATCGTGGCCGGCTGACTTTAAGCAACCTTCACATTTCCTGCTGAGATCCAAAATCTCCAAGTGGGCCCTCTTGGCCACCCATGACCTTGGCTTTTTAGAGAATCTCGCTCCTGTGTCATAGGACTTGTAGCTCGGCAGTCCACCAGGAGGGCTTCTTTATTCTTCCAATTTCGAGTGTCTTCTTGGATAGTTATAGCGGCCCATAAGCGCAAGATGTACCTTGTGGGGGGCAGCGGTCCTTTGGACATAGTCCTTTCAGGCAGTGGTTGTTTAGTCCATGGTCCATTGGATGGTCGGTGCAAGGCCAGAAATTGGAACATATTGATTCTGCTCGTTCCTGTCCTTCGATTTAGGGTGGTTAGTAGTACTCCATACTATCGGGCAGTGAAGCTTACACTTGTTCACTAATTATGACGGTTCATCTAGGTCTCTTTACTCCTCCCTTTTCTGCACGCTGGTAGGGGTCCGAACCCCCACAAAGGGGAGGGAGTCGACTGAACATCTCAGCCATTGGCGGGAATTTCGCCCGCATCCGATCCCCAATTCTTGTTCACCCCAGGTGATCGAGTTGGGTAAATTTTGACCTCGTACGATCGTGTCGGTGAGCAAGAGCCACTTCGTCACAGTACTTACTTATGGGCTAACAGGTCACACTTTTGTGAAGTATCCTACAAAGAGACTCCCAAGGGCTAGAAGTATTAAAGGAATGGCCATATGAATGGGCGCATCATGACATCGTATGATGTCTGGTCCGAATGAATTAGTTGGTACTAGAAATGTTAGAAAAATTGAACGGAAAGAGTAATTAGAAGTGAAAAGGATAGAGACACTTCCCAACCAAAAAGCAAAGTTCCCACTGTTGGTATGCTTAGGGTAAGCGAGCTCTAAGATCACATCTTCAGAATAAAATCTAGTTAGAAAAGGAAATCAAATTAGGGATAAGCTGCCCATTAGTATCATGGCATATGTAAAAGGGAACGAGGAGGCAAGCCCCCATCTTCTGCATATCTTGTTCATCCGACATGGCATGAATCACCGAACCAACACTCAAGAATAGTAATGCTTTGAAAAAAGTGTGATTCATTGATGAGCGTTTTCTCAACACACAACTTTAA
Source organism: Pogostemon cablin (assembly GCA_023678885.1). Classification (NCBI taxonomy): domain Eukaryota; kingdom Viridiplantae; phylum Streptophyta; class Magnoliopsida; order Lamiales; family Lamiaceae; genus Pogostemon; species Pogostemon cablin. The sequence goes on from CM042955.1 coordinate 38,937,021, forward strand.
TCCCCAAGTATGAAGGATATCAATTGTAATTTCGAAGGTGACCAAGTTAAATATCGAATCCACGGGACGGATAAATATTACTTCAGTTATTTTCTAGCAATTATGACTATGTTGAGAATCATATTTGTAGGTTTGTAAGCTAAGTAATAATAAAAATAGCAAATAAATAACAAGAACAAGAAAATAGTAGTTGTGATCAAATAAGATAATAGGTAGTTCGTCAAGCCATCCAGTTTTATTTGTTAATTCATACTTTCGTGTGTCGATATCCGACTCTGCCTTGTGGTTTATGGACGCATCGCTAGACCATACAAATCTATTTTATAGACACAAATAGTTAAGCTTTTGACACGTGTGAATTTCCTCAGAGCAAGACATATACTTTACCTCCCTTTCTAGGTACTATCATAATCAATTATTTCCCGTGCACTTAGTACTCTAACCCGATTTGATCTCCCTTTTTAGGTACTATAAAATTATCCTTTTTATCCTACTTATTAACCCGAATTCAATTCAATTAATAAGTATTCATATAAGATAGTTCTAATAAGATTTCGGAATCCCTTCACTTAGAATTATAACTCAAAACCCTGCTCAACAGTGAACGCACTCAACCAGTAACCATGTTATGTATTCAGACTCTACACAATGATTATTGATGCACAAAACGACTATGAGTATGGATTAAAAACGTGCAATCTTATATAAAATAAATCATAAGTAGTGTTGTACGGAGTATACACATGAAATATAAATTAACTCATGAAACCTTCATAACCCTAGAACTACCGAAGTGGCTCTAGCCCATGATTGATCTAAGAACAATCATAGTTAGTTGGACCAATCTTACTTGAATCTCCAGCTGAACTTCTGTCACAACTCTCCTACTCTCCTCTTGTAATGTGTTGTTGATGATGTGTTCCTCCTCCTTTTTTATGATGTGATCTACACCCCTTATTATACTTGTGAGCTCTCCTTGTAGGTCTTGGAAAGGACCCAAATTTAGGCATATGTCAAATTTGGTAAGAGACATGCGTTAAATTTGGTAAAAGAGATCCGGATAAATAAGGTAGTTTTCGGAATTTCTCAGAAATTCTCGCCAACAGCTGCGCGACTTCACGATTCTGAGCATAACTTCCTCGTCCGACCTCCAATTTGAGTAATTTTTTAGCTCACATGATCCTCTTTTCCTTGTCTTTCTCAGAATATAAAGATATCACAAAAAATCCAAGAATTGAATCTGTAACAAGCGATGGAAAGTAGCACATCAGTTCTATTCGGCACAGCTCGCACGATGTCACCACTTTACTCATAACTTTCTCGTTCGGAATCTGATTAGGATGTTCTTTATGCCAAAACGACTCTATCTTCAGTGGCTTTCCAACCATATACAACATTAATAGTTTCGAGCTCCACAACAATACAGAATAATTATGAAAGTTGGATGTGCGTTTACAGCATTCTTGCACAAATTGCACCTTTTCTCCAACTTTGCACTTTTCATCATTTTTCCACCTAAAACACAACAAAACACCTCAAGTGCACATAATTCTCACATATATCGAATATAAGACACTTGTGCTCATATAAGACTACAATATCAATCAAAAAGGTGTTAAATTGGATATTAAAACACGCTTATTTTCACTATCATCAATCCCCCAAACTTACCCGTTGCTCGTCCCGAGGCAACAAAATGAAGATACAGAGAAAGAGAGTATGAAAATTAGCGGGCAAACAAGGACTATGACCAATACCCCATTCAAAATACAATTGTCATCAACTTAGGTCATGCAACGATTATTACGTGTAATAATCAATTCAAAGCATACAAGTTAAGAAAATCACCACCAATTCAAATGCTCCATTGACATGTTCTCACGGAAAGTATATCACTCACACTCAAGTGTAAAAGATGTACACTTATGGGTTAAGGAGTTTACGCTCAGATTCAATTCAAGTGCATGCGTAACCATAAGCTTGCCAAACGTCTCAAACTTTCTACCACTAAAATTATGATTCGACAATGGGATCAAAAAGGACTTTTCTTTTGGATGTAATGTTGGCTCTTTGGTAAGGGTAGGAAACATATAGATAAAGTGACTCAATTAGTAGAGAATTAAAACCGGAGATTTTTTATACTGCAGATTCTTACACTTCAAGGCTATCCAGCTTCATGCTCTTCTAATTTTCTTTTCTCTCCTATCCTTCAAGCTCAACATACTTTTTCTTGTCTCAAGCACATCCTTTTTCTCTCGAGGTACCAGTTTCGGGCACTACCTCACGCATCCTCCATAGGGTACTAGATTTAAGTACTACCCTAGGGTTTTTGATTCCATGGAGTACTAGATTTAAGCACTACTCCATGCTTCTCCTTAGATGCATTATCATAATCCATCACTTTTAATTTCAACACCAATTTTATTCCTTCCCAAATTGTTATCAAGCACCATTAACACACTTTGACAGCATTTAATTCTCCACTAAATATAGGAATTTAAGGCTCAAACAGGATATCAAAGTGGCTATCTTCGTAGGTTGCCAAAGAAATAAGGCTTTTATCTCAACGGGGCTAACTACGGATATGTAATTATTTGGTAGGGAATTATTTGGCTAAGTGACTCATAAATTCAAGGATGACCTAAAATCATCTCCCATCATCTAACACACATGTAATTTCAAGTAAGATAAGAGGCAAGTTCTAGAATACATACACAAGAACGATACTCACTAGAAAAGAAATATCATGTTATTATGTACATGATCAACGAGGCTCAAAATCTCACATGGGTATTTAACAAGCAACAGAGTACTTTTCATGGTAGGTAATATCCCACAAGTACACATAGAACTTCATATCACAATATAACTCAAGTACACTTCCTTCATTAATTTCAAGAGCATATGAATTTCAAAGATAATTTTAACAATATAAGCTCACATGGATCACCACCATAAACGCAATCCTTCCACTCCTATGAATTAAAAGCACATATAAAAATTAGAAAAAGGAAACGAGGGCACCTGGTTTTTCTTCAACGTACGCACGAGCTCCTCGAGTCAAAGCCTCAATGTAGAACTCGTCTTGCCACTCTTTTACCTTTTTCTATCATCAAAGCTCAAACAAACTCATCATCACAGGATTCATCAATAATAAAATAGGAAAACTATAAGAAAGAATTAATTGACTATGTAATCGACTCCACACACTAGAAACACCACTGAACACTAGGTAAATTGTAAAAAATTGACACATCAAAACCGATTAAAGTTTTAATATACCGCAAAAAATCAACTCCCCTAGCAAACATTACAAAGAAAATATTATATTCTTGGTGCTTCAATGAGGTAATAACATCACAACCCCCAAACTTAGTAAAAACGTAAGTTGAAACTAAGTTTGCAAAGATGTAATAGCCGAATAATAAGCACCTTAAATATAAAAATTACTTACTAACACGAAATAAATAAAGCAATAAAACGGAAGGAAAAGCCCCCAACAGGCGCTCATGTTTAACGTCGGAGAGTCATGATGGTAGAGGACGGTCTTCTCGCATCCTCATCTTCAAATACTTTTTTCCCTCTTCTTGTCTACACTCAACACCTCACCTTTCTTGGTCACAAGTATATGATCACTGAAATTTCCTTCCTCCCATAGCTGTCTAGACACCCCCTTGTCAATCTTCCACTTAAATTTAGAATCACCTGTCTTAGAAAAATCAAGATTAAATGAGTTAGAAACCATATCAATGCTCTTGCATGATTGAGTATCCATGGGCATCATCATTGCATGAACCAGAGAGAAAACCACATCTTCATTATCCATCTGCAGTCTAAGCTTCTCCGCTCTCAACTTCTTTGCTCTTTCCCACTTCTTTTCCATTGTAAGCTCATTATTCTACTATGTAATGGTACTGAAGTAGCATCAACATCATGCGGAGCATTCGGCGCACAAACGGGTGCGTTCTGAGAGGATTCAACCTGGGTTCGACCAGGGGTATTGGTCGAACCAAGTACATAGTGGTCGAACCAAGCTCCTGGAAGTCCATTCTCACTTTGCAATTTGGGTTCGACCTGGGTTTGACCTTCAGGACAGGTCGAACCGCTTTCCCTCAGGTTGAACCAGCTTACTGTACAATTTCTGCCTCCCAGTTCGACCAAGGTTCGACTAGATGGTTTGGTCGAACCATGTCCATCGTGGTCGAACTGTTGTTGCGACAAAATAGGGTGCTCCGGACATTGAGGTTCGACGTGGGTTCGACCTTCAGAACAGGTCGAACCACCCTTGCTTTGGTCGAATCGATAATCTGGAAAAATTGAGTGCTCTGCATGGTATGGTTCGACCATGGTTTGACCTATAGGCCAGGTCGAACCAAAGGCTGGTTGGTCGAATCGCTGCCTGGATATGTCCGTTTTTGATTTTGGCCTCATCGGTCCTTCGTACTGTATTCCAGACCTCAATGTGATGGCATTATTCTCCAATGTTTGTGTCAATTGATTCACATTCGCGGTCATCTGCCCCATCATCAAGGTAAGGTCCTTCAACTGCTTAGACAAATCTGCACGATCAACATTCATGGTATCCTCAAGATGATCAATCATTGCATCATTCTCAGCCATGTATCGATGGAAGGTATCTTCAACACTCTTCATTTCTTGCTGCTGCCTACTAGGCCCCCTTTGTGTCAACTCTGTAATCTGTCTCTGATGGGACTCTAGTAGCTTGTTGATGTTAGCCAGACTAGAGACGATCTCATCATCCCTATTTGGCTTCACCACTCGATGTTCAACCTACGCCACCTTGCCAAGTACATATGATCCTCTATCTCTCTCTACTGGCCAGTCACATAAATTCATAGAGATGTCTTCAAATAACTTTTCTGCTTCAAGTGTTGTCTTTGATAACAGTGCTCCTCTTGATGATGCATCAATAAAAACACACGACTCACAATCCAATCCATAGTAGAAGATGCTTATGTATTCAGCCTTAAACATTCCATGCTGTGGACACCTCCTGAGCATGTCTTTAAACCTATCCCATGCCTCATCAAATTTCTCACCCTGATTCATAACAAATCGAGTGATCTCTTGCTTCATTCTTAAGATCCTTGAGGGTGGCATGTATCTCTCCAAGAACTTCTGCTGCAGTTGGTCCCATGTGTTGCAATCGGCTGGATCAAGGGTCTCATACCAAGCTTCCACCTTATTAATTAAAGAGAACTTGAATAAGGCGATTCGTCTAGCATTATCATTCGCTCCACTGCCCTTTTGAGTGTTTGCATAACCAAGAAATCTTTGGAGATGCTGATATGGATCTTCAAAACAACCTCCAGGAAAGGGATTCTTCTCTACCATGTTAATAAAAGCCGAACGTATCTAAAAATCATCATCTTCCCCCCTTGCTCCTATCAACCCCATGTTGACATTCCCAAGTTCGTGAAAATTTCACGTTTGGCAATATTATTCGGATTCTGCCTTGCTCCGGCCATGTTTAGATCAATGTATTATTCCTTCTTTTCCTTCCTCTCCTTTTACAAGCGCACAAGTAACTCGGAAAAATTCAAGGTTAGATAGAAATAAATAATCACAAATAAAAGAAAAAGAAAAAAAATCTTAATCAACTAGTAATAATAAAATCAATAATAACAGCCATCCTCGGCAACGGCGCCAAAACTTGATGAGCGTTTTCTCAACACACAACTTTAATCCCCAAGTATGAAGGATATCAATTATAGTTTCAAGGTGACCAAGTTAAATATCGAATCCACGGGACGGATAAATATTACTTCTGTTATTTTCTAGCAATTATGACTATGTTGAGAATTATATTTGTAGGTTTGTAAGCTAAGTAATAATAAAAATAGCAAATAAATAACAAGAACAAAAAAATAGTAGTTGTGATCAAATAAGATAATAGGTAGTTCGTCAAGCCATCCAGTTTCATTTGTTAATTCATACTTTCGTGTGTCGATGTCCGACTCTGCCTTGTGGTTTATGGACGCATCGCTAGACCATACAAATCTATTCCATAGATACAAATAGATAAGCTTTTGACACGTGTGAATTTCCTCAGAGCAAGACGTATACTTTACCTCCCTTTCTAGGTACTATCATAATCAATTATTTCCCGTGCACTTAGTACTCTAACACGATTTGATCTCCCTTTTTAGGTACTATAAAATTATCCTCTTTATCCTATTTATTAACCCGAATTCAATTCAATTAATAAGTATTCATATAAGATAGTTCTAATAAGACTTCGGAATCCCTTCACTTAGAATTATAACTTAAAACCCTGCTCAATAGTGAACACACTCAACAAATAACCATGTTATGTATTCAGACTCTACACAACGATTATTGATGCAAAAAAACAACTATGAGTATGGATTAAAAACGTGCAATCTTATATAAAATAAACCATAAGTAGTGTTATACGGAGTATACACACGAAATACAAATTAACTCATGAAACCTTCATAACCCTAGAACTACCGAAGTGGCTCTAGCCCATGATTGATCTAAGAATAATCATGGTTAGTTGGACCAATCTTACTTGAATATTCAGCTGAACTTTTGTCACAACTCTCCTACTCTCCTCTTGTAATGTGTTGTTGATGATGTGTTCCTCCTCCTTTTTTATGATGTGATCTACACTCCTTTTTATACTTGTGAGCTCTCTTTGTAGGTCTTGGAAAGGACCCAAATTTAGGCATATGTCAAATTTGGTAAGAGACATGCGTTAAATTTGGTAAAAGAGATCCGGATAAATAAGGTAGTTTTCGAAAATTCTCAGAAATTCTCACCAACAGCTGCGCGACTTCACGATTCTGAGCATAACTTCCTCGTCCGACATCCAATTTGAGTGATTTTTGCGTTCACATGATCCTCTTTTCCTTGGCTTTCTCTGAATATAAAGATATCACCAAAACTCCAAGAATTGAATCTGTAACAAGCGATGGAATGTAGCACATTAGTTCTGTTTGGCACAGCTCGCGCGACGTCACCTCTTTGCTCTTAACTTTCTCGTTCGGAATCTGATTGGGATGTTCTTTACGCCAAAACGACTCTCTCTTCAGTGGCTTTCCAACCATATATTACACCAACAGTTTTGAGCTCCACAACAATACAGAATAATTATAAAAGTTGGATATGCGTTTTCAGTATTCTTGCACAAATTGCACCTTTTCTCCAACTTTGCACTTTTCATCCTTTTTCCACCTAAAACACAACAAAACACCCCAAGTGCACATAATCCTCACATATATCAAATATAAGACACTTGTGCTCATATAAGACTACAATATCAATCAAAAAGGTGTTAAATTGAATATTAAAACACGCTTATTTTCACTCTCATCAATTCCCAAACTTACCCGTTGCTCGTCCTATGGCAACAAAATGAAGATACAGAGAAAGAGAGTATGAAAATTTGTGGGGAAACAAGGACTATGACCAATACCCCATTCAAAATACAATTGTCATCAACTTAGGTCATGCAACTCTTATCACGTGTAATAATCAATTCAAAGCATACAAGTTAAGACAATCACCACCAATTCAAATGCTCCATTGACATGTTCTCACGGAAAGTATATATCACTCGCACTCAAGTGTAAAAGATGTACACTTATGGGTTAAGGTGTTTACGCTCAGATTCAATTCAAGTGTATGCGTAACCATAAGCTTGCCAAACGTCTCAAACTTTCTACCACTAAAATTATGATTCGACAATGGGATCAAAAAGGACTTTTCTTTTGGATGTAATGTTGGCTCTTTGGTAAGGGTAGGAAACATATAGATAAAGTGACTCAATTAGTAGAGAATTAAAACCGGAGATCTTTTGTACTGCAGATTCTTACACTTCAAGGCTATCCAGCTTCATGCTCTTCTAATTTTCTTTTCTCTCCTTTCCTTCAAGCTCAACATACTTTTTCTTGTCTCAAACACATCATTTTTCTCTCGAGGTACCAGTTTATGGCACTACCTCATGCATCCTCCATAGGGTACTAGATTTAAGCACTACCCTAGGGTTTTTGATTCCATGGAGTACTAGATTTAAGCACTACTCCATGCTTCGCCTTAGTTGCATTATCATAATCCATCACTATTAATTTCAACACCAATTTCATTCCTTCCCAAATTGTTATCAAGCACCATTAACACACTTTGACAGCATTTAATTCTCCACTAAATATAGGAATTTAAGGCTCAAACAGGATATCAAAGTGGCTATCTTCGTAGGTTGCCAAAGAAATAAGGCTTTTAGGCTTAATGGGGCTAACTACGGATATATAATTATTTGGTAGGGAATTATTTGGCTAAGTGACTCATAAATTCAAGGATGGCCTAAAATCATCTCCCATCATCTAACACACATGTAGTTTCAAGTAAGACAAGAGGCAAGTTCTAGAATACATACACAAGAACGATACTCACCAGAAAAGAAATATCATGTTATTATGTACATGATCAACGAGGCTCAAAATCTCACATGGGTATTTAACAAGCAACAGAGCACTTTTCATGGTAGGTAATATCCCACAAGTACACATAGAACTTCATATCACAATATAACTCAAGTACACTTCCTTCATCAATTTCAAGAGCATATGAATTTCAAAGATAATTTTAACAATATAAGCTCACATGGATCACCACCATAAACTCAATCCTTCCACTCCTATGTATTAAAATCACATATAAAAATTAGAAAAAGGAAACGAGGGCACCTGGTTTTTCTTCAACGTATGCACAAGCTCCTCGAGTCAAAGCCTCAATTAGAACTCGTCTTGCCACTCTTTTACCTTTTTCTATCATCAAAGCTCAAACAAACTCATCATCACAGGATTCATCAATAATAAAATAGGAGAACTATAAGAAAGAATTAATTGACTGTGTAATCGACACCACACACTAGAAACACCACTAAACACTAGGCAAATTGCAAAAAATCGACACATCAAAACCGATTAAAGTTTCAATATACAGCAAAAAATCTACTCCCCTAGCAAACATTACAAAGAAAATATTATATTCTTGGTGCTTCAATGAGGTAATAACATCACACCCCCCCAAAACTTAGTAAAAACGTAAGTTGAAACTAAGTTTGCAAAGATGTAATAGCCGAATAATAAGCACCTTAAATATAAAAATTACATACTCACACGAAATAAATAAAGCAATAAAACGGAAGGAAAACCCCCATTAGGCGCTCATGTTTAACGTCGGAGAGTCACGATGGTAGAGGACGGTCTTCTCGCATCCTCACCTTCAAATACTTTCTTTTCCTCTTGTTGTCTACACTCAACACCTCACCTTTCTTGGTCACAAGTATATGATCATTGAAATTTCCTTTCTCCCATAACTGTTTAGACACCCCCTTGTCAATCTTCTACTTAAATTCAGAATCACCTGTCTTATAAAAATCAAGATTAAACAAGTTAGAAACCATATCAATACTCTTGCATGATTGAGTCTCCATGGGCATCTTCATTGCATGATCAAGAGAGAAAACCACATCTTCATTATCCATCTGCAGTCTAAGCTTCTCCGCTCTCAACTTCTTTGCTCTTTCCCACTTCTTCTCCATTGTAAGCTTAGTATTCTGCTTATGTAATGGTACTGGAGTAGCATCAACATCATGCGGAGCATTCAGCGTAGAAACAGGTGCGTTCTGGGAGGTTTCAACCTGGGTTCGACCAGGGGTATTGGTCGAACCAAGTACATAGTGGCCTAACCAAGCTCCTGGAAGTCCATTCTCACTTTGCAATTTGGGTTCGACCTGGGTTCGACCTTAAGGACAGGTCGAACTGCTTTCCCTCAGGTCGAACCGGCTTACTGTACTATTTCTGCCTCCCAGTTCGACCAAGGTTCGACTAGATGGTTTGGTCGAACCATGTCCATCGTGGTCGAATCGTTGTTGCGACAAAATAGGGTGCTCCGAACATTGAGGTTCGACGTGGGTTCGACCTTCAGAACAGGTCGAACCACCCTTGCTTTGGTCGAACTGATAATCCGGAAAAACAGAGTGCTCTGCATGGTATGGTTCGACCATGGTTCTGTTGGCGCTCGATCATTTGGTTAACATGACCCGTTAGGGATTCATACGTTTCTATCGCAGCGAAAGCAATAAATCATAGAAACGATTACCGTTCACCAAGGTATGTTGATGAAGATTGATTCTCGTAGGCAGCACGCGCAGTCCTACGAGAATGGCCATAACTTCCTCGTCTGATGTCAGAATTGAGTGATCTTTGCGTTCTGACGATCCTCTCTTCGACCGATTTCCGTCAGTATATTGATCATCAAATTCAAAGCATTGTACGAATTTATACAAATTTCGCAAAGTCACGGACAGCAGCAGCAAACTACCTTCTGATCTTTTGCCGTATGTCCCAAGTCCGATCTCGACGTCGTGTGGGCGACGATCTACGAGACCTCCTCAATCTGCTCTCAACCCTCATCACACGTGAATAATCAGTTAGATTAGATTAGATTAGGGTTCCAGATAAGGTGAGGTGACTTATATACATGGGCTACAACAGGGACCAGGAGGAGAAATTGGGTTGGGCCTCCATTGGGCTTAAGTATCCAAGCTTAGCCCAAAGCTTATACTTAAGTCCAATAATAATAATATATTCCACTAAAATATTATTATTGCACTACCGTACCAATCCCAAAATTACGTTTTGGGCTCCTTCTTATTATGAGCCCGTTAGTCTCCCCATGTTTAAGATATACAATGTCCATTAATTAATTTAAGTTACTGACAACTCAATTAATTAATATCTCATCCAAGAGTAGTACCACTCAACCTCATTATCATGCCGGAATAAATTCCACCTGCAGGATTTACATGATAATCCTTATGAGCTCCTCAAGGGGACATCATCAACCTATGACAGACACGGATTCCTTCTACAATCAACAGCACACCATAGAGACTGCACTACTTCCCAACTCATCGAGTTTGTTGATTTAATAACATGTAAATCTCACCCATTGATGAATCAAAAAAATACATACTGTCCTACGTGTCGAGGTTATTGTATAGGGATTAAGAGCACGAACTTCCATAATAACTGAGATCAAGTTCTCCTATAAGTCAGTATAAGTCGAACGATCTCAAGCGGTCCTGCTCAATACACACAAGTGCACTAATGTAACTCTATAGCCATGACAAGCTAATACCAAACCACACTACAACCATCCCGATAGAGAGTCCCCGTCTATCTCGGTTGTGAGCATCTGTTTATACTTTATAAGGAAACTGATAATATGATCTTCCGTGTGTTGTCGCACAACATATTATCTACAGTATAAAGTAAGTAGACTATTGCATCGAACATATAAATAAATTATAAGATGCAATCATTTGATCATATGATTCTCATTTCAAATTAATTGTTATAACATTATTCATACAAAAAGCTAGACTTTTAGTATACAATCCAACAATCTCCCACTTATACTAAAAGACTATGCTGTCATGTCTCCTACCATACATCTGATTTTCACTCCCACTGCAAGACCATCAAAAGCTCTCGCCTTAAGGTCCTTATAAATGGATTTACTAGGTTATCATCCGATGCAATCTAGGTGACAACAACCTTCCCCTCATCATACGATTTCTCGTAACAGGTGGTACTCGCGCTCCATGTGCTTAATTTCCTTATGGACTTGTGATTCCTTCAAGTTTGCAACTACACCAATATCATCAATATAAATTGTGATAACCTTGGGCAAACTTAGAATCACACCAAAGTCCATCATGAAGTTTCTAGAGTCATACAGATACTTTGGCTGCCTGATGGGTCCAATTTATCATCTTTCCATGATGAAATCCGGAGTCTGAAATATATTTCTATATAACACTCCTCCATATTATGACCCTACTTCCTAAAATTAAACGCACAACCTTTGAGGTGGATTTACTGCCGTCCCTATCTGATTTGAAAAATCTAAATCTATGTAACCCATAAGAATCAGTGAATCTATCCGGTAAGCCCACATATAGTTTCTAGTCCTTTTCAGGTACATAAGTATATGTCTTACCACAGTTCATCATTCTTGTTGCGGGTTACGTTGATACCCACTGTTCATGCCATCGGCAAAACAGATATCCAATCTCGTGCATAGCATTCCTTAGATTAAGCTTACTCATTTGCCGAAGCATAAGGAACCGCTTTCATCTTCTTTATCTACTTTTGTGTCACAAGACACATTCACTTAGATAATTCATATGCTAAATGAGTAAGGATCGTATCATTATATGAAACTTGAGATAAGCATAACATCCTTTCTTGTGATCCGTATTACCGTGATCAAAAGTATATTTTTGCTCTTCTTAAGTCCTTCATCTCATACCGCTTTATCAACCATACCCATACGCCCGACAATACTCTTTCATTGTCTCCAATGAGTAAGATACTATCTACGTATAGTACAAGAAATACCACCACGTTTTCATCACTCTTTTCAATACACAAGACCCATCCGATCATTGATTAGATCCATGTCACTGGATTACCTCATCAAAATGGATGTTTCATGATCTTGAAGCTTGCTTTAGTCCATGAATGGACACTTTTAAGCTTACTATCACAATGCTCTTAGCTTTTTGCAATGAATCACTCTGGTTGCTTCACATAGATGTTTCCCTTAAGACTTCCAATTAGGAAAACTGTCTCGACATCTATTTGCTATCCCTCATATTTAATATGAGTAGCAACAAATAAAAGAGTCCGGATCAACTTAGGCATAACTACCGGCGAACAGGTTTTCTCATAATCGAACTCTTTCTTTCTGAGTATACCTTTTCGCAACAAGCTCGCTTCCAAGGTTTTCACCTTATTATATGATCCTCTTTTATTCTTGCATGCCCGCTTTCAATGGCTTTTACGCCATTTAGCGGTTCAACAAGCATCCAGACCTAATTTAAAATCCATCGATTCTATTTTAATATTCATTGCACTTTGCTAGGATTTGGCATTTCTAACTTGTAGTGCTTCGTCGTATCCGTGGGTCCATTTCATGTTTGCGAGGGACCAAGTCTCACGACTTTCCCAAAACATGTATCTTACAAGTTGTCGAAGAACCCTCCCACTACGACAAGGCACTACATGCAATTGAGTATCAGACGTGACACGCATTGCAGTTTACCTTGTGGTATATCCTCTTGTACAATTGGTACTTATACTTTGTGTTTTTCCCTCTCACTTCCTTTAGAACAATTTATACATGGGTTTATGATTTAATACATAGTCTCTTTCCAAAAATCTAGTGTTTGTGTTAACAATCACCCTTCGATCTTTTAGACTAAATAAATCACCTTCATTTTTATAGCATATCCCACAAACAGACAAACATTCAAATGAATTACTGTTTCTAGGGCTTATCCATAAAATGAATTAAGTAATTCCAAATAATTCATCATCTATCTAATCATTACCATAAGAGTCTTATTCCTTCTATCCACCACACCATTCAGCTGGGGCATGCCCGGTGTAGACCACTTGAGATTTAATCTCAACCTCTGATTAATAGCTCCTAACTATCCTAAGAGGTACTCGTAATCACGATTAAATCATCATTACTTGATATATTTTCCATGACGCTTCACTGTGCCAGCCTTGCAATTCTTGAATTAATCAAAAAACTTAGACATGCAGTACATCAAATAAATATATCGGTATCTAAAATAATCATCGATTGACGAATATTCATATCCACCTCTCATCCGGACAATCTTAGGACCACATAAATCATAATGAACTAATTCCAACATATATATCTTTGGTTGTGCACTCCTTTGCCTTGAAAAAGCAATTAGTCATTTTTAGTCCCAAGCAAGACTCAAAAGTCAGATAGTTTTCACTTCAGATAAACCTAAGGGTCTATCGGCTATCAACTTTTGAATCCTACTCAAGTAAAATGGTCTAGTCTTAGATGCCAAATATATGTTTAGTTCATATCCGAAGGTATCTTTCTCTTACAAAGATTAGAAGATTCATTATTAATTACTATTTGTTGCATCTGTGGAATATACATGATTTAAGAGTATACAAATTGTTCACCAACGTACAATAACAGATTACAACTCTATCCTTCATTATAATGACCATGTCATTTAAATGAAATGGAGTATCCATCTATTAATGCATAGAAACTGAAATCAAATTTTTTCTATGAAAATGTACGTAAAACAATTTCTCATAATCAAACGTCTACTCATATCATTAGATAAATAGACAACTCCCACTGCAATAGCCACTACTCTTGTAGTTTTACCCATGTCATAACAATCGTATCCTCACTTAGTAATAAACATTTAGTGATTCCAGTATCTACACACTTCGTGTTAGTAAATGCCATCACTAATCATGTTTTAAACAACTAGTGAATAAGATATAAAACTTGTTCACATTATGATGAAAATGGCTTTCCTTTGCCACATGTTTTGCCAGAAGTTTTCCACCATATACATCCTATTGTAATTCAGGTGGAACTTACTCAAAAACATCTAGGCAATTCACGAAGAATTAAATTGATCTAGGTTTCCCTTCAATTTATACTCCATGCTTTCCCAATTCATTCATCAAATTAAATCATGATCTTCTGCCTTTTAACTTACTCAAGTATCCGAAGAGTTACATGAGACCATCATATTTCTATGAACCTCTTATCTCTTCACTAGAGACTTTAATAGGAATCATGAGACGTCCCTTGTGAGAACACACATGTATTTTCTTAAGCAGTAAAATTCAAAACTAAGATTCTTTTCTAATCATCTAATATGGACAAGTAAATATAATTTCTTTTAGTTAATAATATGTGAGATAAAACCATTTGAAAATTAGAGAATCATAAATTAATTTACTGATCAAAACTTCGAATTTTATCATTTTATATTGATTCCCTCAAAACAATATAAAAATAAAATTCACCGACATCTCAAGCACCGTGAGTCTGCAAGCCACGTTAGTGTGGACGTTTACAAACCCGAACATTTACAAGTGAAGGTTTTACCCATTAATTTCATTTGTCAACCTAAATTTATGACAAAATAATTAATAGTCGGTTCCTCTTTAGCCATGCAAATAATAGCAGTGACTCCGTTGGGGAGGATACTAATTATTTACACCTAAGTGTACACCATTATTTGATCCCAAGTCCACTGCGCGAGCTTGTGTGCCTTACAGTTGGAGAAGTACACACGCGCTCGGATAGCTTCCTACAATCATCAATTATAAGTTTGTACCAGTGAGCCCCACATAAACTCATCCGTTAGGGAGGAAGGCCTATTGCCAACACGCAAGTTCATGTGCCACATTACAAACAATAATTATGTAACGAAGTCTGTACCAGTGATCCGTGAATAAACTCATCCGTTAGGGAGGAAGGCCTATTGCCAACACGCAAGTTTACTCACATCACTTACAAACCAATAATGGAGGCAGCGGGAATTTTTACCAATCCCCTCTCCCACTTAGTTATTTAAGACCGAGGGTTTTTACATGCATATAATATTTTAGAATAAAATATGCAACCTAGCATGCTCATACTTCCAAATATATAACAATAATTGACCAATAAAACAATTATAGCAGTTATATATAAGGAAATAAATTGCCAAAAATAAGTTGACTTGATCAACACTCCAACATACATGCATATAATATACCAAATATAATACGCAATCTAGCATGCTTCTATTTAAGGCAATAAATCATAGAGAATCATGCAAATATATATAACAATAATCAATTAATAAATCAAATATAACAGTTATATAACAGCGAATTCGATTGTTCGCCACCAATCACGAATGCGGACAACTGCGATGGGGATCGACCTCCCTGCAGCCTGCTGCACCACTCTGGCACCCTGCCCGATCATATTGTGAAGACTCACGCGGAACCTAATGCAGACCAGTCGAACTTGATGCAAACCCGCTCGAACCTAGTGCAGAGTCGATCGAACCTGATGCAGACCAATCGAACCTGATGTGAATCTGCTCGAACCTGGTGCATCATTGATCGAACCTGATGCAGACCGACCGAACCTGATGCAAATCCGCTCGAACCTAGTGTAGCATCAATCGAACCTGATGCAGACCAATCGAACCTGATACAAATCCACTCGAATCTGGTACAGCATCGATCAAACCTGATGTAGACCAACCGAACCTGATGCAAATCTGCTCGAACCTGGTATAGCATCAATCGAACCTGATGCAGACCAATCGAGCCTGATACAAATCCGCTCGAACCTGGTACAGCATCGATCGAACCTAATGTAGACCAATCAAACCTGATGCAAATCCGCTCGAACTGTCGCTCGTCCAAGGGCCTACTTGCACGGAATCAAGTTCAGCCCAACGCTCAACATCAAACTACACCAACTGTCGTTCAGGGTTCACAACCATCCAGAATCTACGCCTGTGAGTTTTGAACATGCTGTCCAAATTACAGGTCGATCCAACGGTTAGATTATGAGAAACAGCTCCTTTCCCTCGACTGCGCAGAACAGAATCGCCCAAAAAACTGCTTCTGTTTTCGGCGTATTCCCGACAACACAAAGTTCCAAATACGATCTACACCGTTCAGAATGTACATCCTCAAAATCTGAACTGCTGACCAAAACTCAGCCTGATCCGATGGTTGAAACTCCGGTTATTGCCTCTGCAATATCACTGCGCTGGATTTTCTCTCAATTTCTTCCTTCCATGTGAAATTGACGAACAGTTTTCGTCGAATCCTCTCACACACAACCATCAACGAACGAATATGATATAGGGTATATTTCACATAGGGATATTCATGGTTTGCGCAGTAAAACCAAAACCCTAAACATGCGATCCTAATTTTGAAAAATTAATCACATAAACCCTAGCCTAACGTGTCAGGCTTCACCACGAAACCGAAGCTCTGATACCAATTGTTGGCACTCGATCGTTTGGTTAACATGACCCATTAGGGATTCATACGTTTCTATCACAGCGGAAGCAATAAATCATAGAAACGATTACCGTTCACCAAGGTATGTTGATGAAGATTGATTCTCGCAGGCAGCATGCGCAGTCCTACGAGAATGGCTATAACTTCCTCGTCTGATATTGGAATTGAGTGATCTTTGCGTTCAGTATATTGATCATTAAATTCTGAGCACTGTACGAATTTATACAAATTTCACAAGGTTGCGGACAGCAGCAGCAAACTACCTTCTGATCTTCTGCCGTATGCCCCAAGTCCGATCTCGACGTCGTGTGGGCGACGATCTACGAGACCTCCTCAATCTGCTCTCAGCCCTCATCACACGTGAATAATCAGTTAGATTAGATTAGATTAGGGTTCCAGATAAGGTGAGGTGACTTATATACATGGGCTACAGCAGGGACCAGGAGGAGAAATTGGGTTGGGCCTCCATTGGGCTTAAGTATCCAAGCTTAGCCCAAAGCTTATACTTAAGTCCAATAATAATAATATATTCCACTAAAATATTATTATTGCACTACCGTACCAATCCCAAAATTACGTTTTGGGCTCCTTCTTATTATGAGCCCGTTAGTCTCCCCATGTTTAAGATATACAATGTCCATTAATTAATTTAAGTTACTGACAACTCAATTAATTAATATCTCATCCAAGAGTAGTACCACTCAACCTCATTATCATGCCAGAATAAATTCCACCTGCAGGATTTACATGATAACACTTATGAGCTCCTCAAGGGGACATCATCAATCTATGACGGACACGGATTCCTTCTACAATCAACAGCACACCATAGAGACATCACTACTTCCCAACTCATCGAGTATGTTGATTTAATAACATGTAAATCTCACCCATTGATGAATCAAAGAAATATATACTGCCCTACGTGTCGAGGTTATTATATAGGGATTAAGAGCACGAACTTCCATAATAACTGAGATCAAGTTCTCCTATAAGTCAGTATAAGTCGAACGATCTCAAGCGGTCCTGCTCAATACACACAAGTGCACTAATGTGATTCTATAGCCAAGACAAGCTAATACCAAACCACACTACAACCATCCCGATAGAGAGTCCCCGTCTATCTCGGTTGTGAGCATCTGTTAATACTTTATAAGGAAACCGATAATATGATCTTCCGCGTGTTGTCGCACAACATATTATCTACAGTATAAAGTAAGTAGACTATTGCATCGAACATATAAATAAATTATAAGATGCAATCATTTGATCATATGATTATCATTTCAAATTAATTGTTATAACATTGTTCATACAAAAAGCTAGACTTTTAGTATACAATCAACAGGTTCGACCTGTAGGCCAGGTCGAACCAGAGGCTGGTTGGTCGAATCGCTGCCTGGATATATCCGTTTTTGATTTTGGTCTCATCGGTCCTTCGTACTGTATTCCAGACCTCAATGTGATGGTATTATTCTCCAATATGTGTGTCAATTGATTCACATTCGCGGTCATCTGCCCCATCATCAAGGTAAGGTCCTTCAACTGCTTAGACAAATCTGTACGATCAACATTCATGGTATCCTCAAGATGATCAATCCTTGCATCATTCTCAGCCATGTATCGATGGAAGGTATCTTCAACACTCTTCACTTCTTGCTGCTGCCTACTATGCCCCCTTTGTGTCAACTCTATAATTTGTCTCTGCTAGGACTATAATAGCTTGTTGATGTTAGCTAGACTAGAGATGATCTCATCATCCCTATTTGGCTTCACCACTCGATGTTCAACCTGCGCCACCTTGCCAAGTAGATATAATCCTCTATCTCTCTCTACTGGCCAGTCACGTAAATTCATAGAGATGTCTTCAAATAACTTTTCTGCTTCAAGTGTTGTCTTTGATAACAGCGCTCCTCCTGATGATGCATCAATAAAAACACACGACTCACAATCCAATCCATACTAGAAGATTCTTATGTATTCAACCTTAAACATTCCATGTTGTGGACACCTCCTGAGCATGTCTTTAAACCTATCCCACGCCTCATCAAATTTCTCACCCTGATTCATAACAAATCGAGTGATCTCTTGCTTCACTCTTAAGATCCTTCAGGGTGGCATGTATCTCTCCAAGGACTTCTGCTGCAGTTGGTCCCATGTATTGCAATCGGCTGGATCAAGGGTCTCATACCAAGCTTCCGCCTTATTAATTAAAGAGAACTTGAATAAGGCGATCCGCCTAGCATTATCATTCGCTCCACTGCCCTTTTGAGTGTTTTCATAACCAAGAAATCTTCGGAGATGCAGATATGGATCTTCAAAACAACCTCCAGAAAAGGGATTATTCTCTACCATGTTAATAAGAGCGGGATGTATCGTAAAATCATCATCTTCCCCCCTTGCTCCTATCAACCCCATGTTGACATTCCCAAAGTTCGTGAAAATTTCACGTATGGCAACATTATCCGAATTCTGCCTTGCTCCGGCCATGTTTAGATCAATGTGTTATTCCTTCTTTTTCTTCCTCTCCTTTTACAAGCGCACAAGTAACTCGGAAAAATTCAAGGTTAGATAGAAATAAATAATCACAAATAAAAGAAAAAGAAAAAAAATCTTAATCAACTAGAAATAATAAAATCAATAATAACAGCCGTCCCCGGCAACGGCGCCAAAAACTTGATGAGCGTTTTCTCAACACACAACTTTAATCCCCAAGTACGAAGTATATCAATTATAGTTTCGAAGGTGACCAAGTTAAATATCGAATCCACGGGACGGATAAATATTACTTCTGTTATGTTCTAGCAATTATGACTATGTTGAGAATTATATTTGTAGGTTTGTAAGCTAAGTAATAATAAAAATAGCAAATAAACAACAAGAACAAGAAAATAGTAGTTGTGATCAAATCAGATAATAGGTAGTTCGTCAAGCCATCCAATTTCATTTGTTAATTCATACTTTCGTGTGTCGATATCCGACTCTGCCTTGTGGTTTATGGACGCATCGCTAGACCATACAAATCTATTCTATAGACACAAATAGATAAGTTTTTGACACGTGTGAATTTCCACAGAGCAAGACGTATACTTTACCTCCCTTTCTAGGTAATATCATAATCAATTATTTCCCGTGCACTTAGTACTCTAACCCGATTTGATCTCCCTTTTTAGGTACTATAAAATTATCCTCTTTATCCTACTTATTAACCCGAATTCAATTCAATTAATAAGTATTCATATAAGATAGTTCTAATAAGACTTCGGAATCCCTTCACTTAGAATTATAACTTAAAATCCTGCGCAACAGTGAACGCACTCAACCAATAACCATGTTATGTATTCAGAATCTACACAACGATTATTGATGCACAAAATGACAATGAGTATGGATTAAAAACGTGCAATCTTATATAAAATAAACCATAAGTAGTGTTGTACGGAGTATACACACGAAATACAAATTAACTCATGAAACCTTCATAACCCTAGAACTACCGAAGTGGCTCTAGCCCATGATTGATCTAAGAACAATCATGGTTAGTTGGACCAATCTTACTTGAATCTCCAGCTGAACTTCTGTCACAACTCTCCTACTCTCCTCTTGTAATGTGTTGTTGATGATGTGTTCCTCCTTTTTTATGATGTGATCTACACTCCTTTTTATACTTGTGAGCTCTCCTTGTAGGTCTTGGAAAGGACCCAAATTTAGGCATATGTCAAATTTGGTAAGAGGCATGCGTTAAATTTGGTATAAGAGATCCGGATAAATAAGGTAGTTTTCGGAAATTCTCAGAAATTCTCGCCAACAGCTGCGCGACTTCACGATTCTGAGCATAACTTCCTTGTCCGACCTCCAATTTGAGTGATTTTTGCGCTCACATAATCCTCTTTTCCTTGGATTTCTCGGAATATCAAGATATCACCAAAACTCCAAGAATTGAATCTGTAACAAGCCATAGAAAGTAGCACATCAGTTCTATTCGGCACAACTCGCGCGACGTCACCAATTTGCTCATAACTTTCTCGTTTGGAATCTGATTGGGATGTTCCTTACGCCAAAACGACTCTATCTTCAGTGACTTTCCAACAATATATCACACCAACAGTTTCGAGCTCCACAAAAATACAGAATAATTATGAAAGTTGGATGTGCGTTTTCAGCATTCTTGCACAAATTGCACCTTTTCTCCAACTTTGCACTTTTCATCCTTTTTCCACCTAAAATACAACAAAATGCCTCAAGTGCACATAATTCTCACATATATCGAATATAAGACACTTGTGCTCATATAAGACTACAATATCAATCAAAAAGGTATTAAATTGGATATTAAAACACGTTTATTTTCACTCTCATCATTCATTAAGTGAAAGATATTAACCAAATAGTTAAAGATGCCGCAAGCAAAGAACATTAAATTAATTGACTGCAAGTTGAATGAGCTATAACCCTCTTTAGATCGTTCTGTAATATTCCAGTGGTTGCCGCAAGGAATGACGTCATCGCTCCTACAAAAGTAATAACAATCAAAGCCGTAGACGGGTATTCAAATAAAGGGGAGCACCTTGCTATCATGAAAACGCCAGCTGTTACCACAGTAGCTGCATGAATCAAAGCGGATACTGGAGTGGGCCCCTCCGTAGCATCAGGTGACCAAGTATGCGATCCTATCTGTGAAGATTTCCCAACAGCACCAATAAGAAGTAAAATAAAATTAAGATTTATGGCATTCAATTTAATATTGCAAGAAATCCTAGAATTTCTGGGGGCTCTAGCACAAGCAAATGGTTCAAAAGTCTACTGTTTGAAAGAGAGTAAAACAACCCAAAATCCCAGGAGGTAATCCAAAATCACCTACTCGATTGACAAGCATAGCTTTGATAACTGCTTTATCTGCCTGGAATCGTGTAAACTAGAAATGTATTAACAAATATGAAGCAAGAACCTACTCCCTCCCATCCCAGGAATAATTGAAGAGAGTCATCTCCAGTCACCAACATTGGCATAAAAAAAGTAGAAATGGATAAATAACATATAAATTGAGGGCTATGCAGATCCTCAAACATATATGAAATTGAATAAAGATGGACCAAGCTACTTATGAATGTAACCACAATTAACATCACTACGGTCGGGCTAACGAACACGGGTTCAGAAGAGAATTACGAGTCAAACCAATCTGCAAATCGAACGAGCTTTCCTTGCATGCAATGATGTGGTGGTGATCCTCTCGTTTGAATTCAGTGCTCTCCGAACCGTGCAGGAAGGTTTGCCTTAACATGGCTCACCAACTTGATCTTCCGCGGGAACCTATGTCTGAATAGGCCTGGAAAAAAAAGTCAACCTAATCGATTACCTTTGCCACTCAAGTGGACGACATATGCGTGCTTAGGTCCCTTATCCCCTTCCAACATGAAAGAGTCCGATGTCTGCCTTAGTAGTCTCAAATAAGGCATCCAGGCCTGCCCCCTTTTTTAGTTTGACTTGGTGATTCACTACCGAAACAAAGAAAAGTATCAATCAAGAAAAGGGAGGGGTACTACGAGCCCTTTGCCACATGCGTCTAACCAGCTCGCGCGGTTCACCGGTTCCACTGACTAGACCCAACGAGTGATTCACTTGATACCGAGGTGCACTTGAAGTGGGGGTGTGCTGTTCCTATTGGGCTAGGCCCTTCCCCATAAGGCCCCACCGTCGGGGCATAAGCGCCCTCTTGCTACCCATATGCGAGGAGATTTTGTCTGTCGGAGATTCGAGATAAAAGGACATCGTTGGCTAAGGAAGTCCATTACTGAGAGAAATGGTGATCTCGTTTTGCATGTTAGGAAAGAGGAAGCTTTCGGACCACCTTTTCCAGCAAGATAGCAAGCGATCACTCAGCAATGAACACTAACTGAAAGCGGCCGGGAATGAGTACATATCCCTTATAGGAATTGAACCCGTGTCTTCGACATGAAAAGATGATGTCCTAACCACTGGATGAAAGGGACCAAAAAGCCATTCTTCATATACCTCAGCTCCGAGAATAGAAGTGGTACTTTTTGTTTCTATATGCAATTCAAGATTTCTTTAATACTTTATTTTTTCATCGCATGGCCTTGGG
>CM042955.1:39565087-39885087 GCA_023678885.1 Pogostemon cablin
TCGCAACATATGATCCTACTACTTCCCATGCATCCCGGAAGAAGGAGGCCGTATATCCATCTGGTCCAGGAGCCTTGTCACCATTCATTCTCCACTACACTCTTAATCTCCTCGGCCGTAATAGGCGCTACAAGTTCCTGCGCTTGCAGATCACTCAGCAAAGCACCCCACTCGAACACACTATCATCAATCTCATCACAATCACCTGCAGTGCCCAGTAAGTCCTTGTAGAATGTGAGAAATTCTCCAACGACTTCATCTCTAGAGGAAGTGTGCCCGGATTCGGTATGTATGGAGGGGATGACATTTCTTATGCTATTGGACTTAATCTTCTTATAGAAAAACTTTGTAGGTTTATCCTGATTGATCAAATTCTCTGCCCTGGCCATCTGAGAAAAGAATAGATGCTCAGCGTGGCAAAGGAAGTTGACCTTCTTTGTAGCCTCACGAACTCTGTCCCATTTCTCAGTGTTACCTGGATCAGCATGGCTCTGTAGCTAGAGGCTGTCAAGCTCTGTTCTAGCTCTCTCTGCTCCCTCAGCAATGTGGCCGAAGTCCTTTTTGCCAAGAAGTCGTAACTTTGGCTTGAGAAGTTTCAGCCTTCGACATACACTGAAGTGAGCAGTACCCAAAACATGCGAGTCACATACCTCATGCACAGTATCCAGGTAACCACTGCTAGTCCTCCACATGTTCACATATCTGAACGGTCTACCTTTCGAGTCTCGGTGTGAAACACGGATGCTAGTGCAGGGCAATGGTCCGAGGTGGCCACCATGGGCAGGAATTCAGACTCCACTACACCTGAACTGAGATTCCAGTTCGAATTCACCAGCACTCTATCTATTTGACTCCATGTCCTGCCATTCGTCCAGGTGAAGAAGCACCCCTTAGATTTAGCATCATCCAACCCCAATTCAACACACAACTCCTCAAAATCGACCCTGCACCAGTTCCGATGAGACGGACCAATTATAGAATGCTCTTCCAACTTTCTGATGCAGTTAAAGTCTCCCAAGATCATCCAAGGAGATTTAACTGCAGGGACAACCGAAGAGAGATGACACCATAGCCTACGCCTGTCAACAATGCCATTACGGGCATACACAACACTGATGTAGAACTCCTGTTGAGAAATCAAACAACGAACTAAACCAGAGATACATTGCTCATGAAGCACAACATTATTAACAGAGATCAAAGTGGAATCCCACGTAACCACAATCCGTCCACCATCAACAACATCAAAATTATTCATAATATTCTAACTAGGAACAATTCTACCCACTATTTCCACCACATTATCAACAGATAATCTAGTTTTAAGAAATCCAACTAAATACACTTTATGTTTGCGAACTAACCTGCGGGCTGATCGCTGCGCACGAGGGGTTGCAAGCCCTCGTACATTCCATGTTAAGATCTTCATCGACGACCTTTGGAGGAAGAGCCCCCGCATCGTCCTGGCCTATTGCCCTTATTCGGTGGTTCCTGGATAGTGATTCCAGGTTTGCATTTGCGTCCATCATCCCTCGGCGGGAAGGTGAGAGGAGGGGAGCGTCCTGATCACCCTACGACCTCCTCATATTCTTCTTCCGTTTCTGACGCCCAAGTTTTCTTAGTGTTAACTTGAGCAAGCTGTTTCCCATCATGCCTGTTGATCCTCCAGTCATCAGGATCCAGGTCATCTAGGATTTGGTACTTCCTAGATGAAACAGCCTCAATCAGTTTGTAGGTAGGTGGGGGAACAATTCCCTTCTTCTTCCTGCTACTACTTCTCGCCTTCTTCTTTTTATTATTTTTCGAGCCAACCTACTGAAAACCCTCTTCATCGACTACTTTCTCCACATGTGTGTACTTCTGTGGAATTTTCTTCTCCCCTTTATCTCCGCCATCCACGACGTCACAATCGCCTACCAAGGGGTATAGTTTGCCCCTCGGGAGTTGTAGGTGACCTCCTTCGGGATCTCTTGTGAGACATCAATATCAATAGCACTCAAACAAACGATACCTTATCAACTTTAATCGAGGAATCATCTACCATAATAGGCCTACCGATCAGAGAAGCAACCTTGCTGATGTGGTTCCTAGACCACAACTCCAATGGAAATGACGGGAGATGAATCCAGACAGGCACATGGGAGATTTCCCGGTCATCAATCTGAAAAGCTCTCGGGAGCCTTTCAAGCATGAGGTATCATTCCCAGATAGAGTGAGGAGCCTTATCCAACACCTTCTGTACATCCTCCTCTGAGCAAAGATGAAAGATAATCCATCCAGACTGATGCATGACTATGGTGTACTTAACGCCCCAGGAGCGGCAGATGCCATGGAGGGCATGCATCCCCGGGAATCATCCCAAAAAGTACCCCACCAGCGTGAATTTCCAAGCATCAGAATCATCCTTTGGATCCAGATAGGCTACTCCATCACAGGGTGCGATGTATTTGAGTTTCCTATCCGGATCAATGTTGTTCTTGTTGACAAACTTGGAGTAGTTAATTAGTTCCTTGGGAGTGGAACCCTTTCCCGAATCACCCTGCCCCTTGCGCTGGAATCGCTGATTACCGTCCAGTTGCCTGGGCCCTGCCATCGTGCCCTCGCTCATGAGAGCATCGCCTGAAGCCTGCCTAGTGCTCCCACCCGCCCCTGGCGCGCTGCAGAGCAGAGGAGCCAGAAACACCACCGGAGACATCATGCAGAGAAGTTCCTTGCACCTACTGAGAGCCAACCCCTGCCTGCCAAGAACCATCGGCATTTTCGAGCACCACACTAATCTGCCGAGAGGAATCGGCAAGCCCATCTTCATGCCTAGTCTCAGTGCTAGCTCACCAGAAGTCTCCACCAGGCTGCCGAGAAGGCGAGGTTGAAGGGGACTCAACATCAAGCATGCTCCGAGTGCCCGGAGTTGAGCTATATCTCCCATCCGCCGAGACTTTCTTCTTAGGACTAGGGTTTCGAATAATAGAAACAACGGGGGTTGACTCCTCCATGTCTATATCCAGAAGACCCCGTGTGGGGCTATCCGATGCAGAAACATCAGGAGTATCCGCCACCACGAGAGCCATGGAATTCGTGTTAACCTCTGTCAGCTATGGACCTCACCAAGGCAGCGCCATCATCCAGCTATGGATTGTCCACCAAGACTGCCTCCTTGTGAGTTTTCTTTCTCTCAATCTCCTTTGCACGATCCTTCACCGATTTGAATGAGTCATCTCCTACATGCACATCCTTCAGTGCCTTGGTAGGCATCTTACTCCTCGATTGCATGAATAAAAGATGCCTCTCTAACACCACCATGGGGAGCGGTGTGATCAGACCTGTCATTAACAGCGAGAAGCACCGGCAACATGGAGAAGGAATGAGGATAATCGGCATTAAAGGATGATCAATGGGGCTGAAGGCGAGAGGCGCCAACAGCCGTGAGTTTGCTTGCAGGAAAAGTTTGAGAGCAAAATTTTGGACCCTAGTTCCGAAATTTTTTGCACGTGCAATGATTCTCTTCTATATACCTCTGGGATCTTATATTACATGGAGAGAGTTGGCTCAAAGGTTCCTAAGCAAGTATTTCCACCATCAAAGATGTTGCATCTTAAAGGTCAAATATTAGAGTTTAAGCAAATGACTCTTGAAACTTTTAGTGAAGCTTGGGACCAGTTCAAAGAAATGCTAAGGAAGTGTCCACAACATGGATTTCCCGAAGATCAACATGTAGGATTTTTCTATGCCAGTTTGAATGGAAGTGAAAGGATTCTTCTTGATGCTTTGGCGAGAGGTTCTATATTGGGAAAAACTCCTGAAAGAGCTATTGCTATATGCGAAGAGATTGCTTCGAATACGGGTCAATGGTCTATGGATAGAGTTGCGAGCATGTATGAAAGGGAAAGAATTGCTAAGATGGAAGAAGTTTGCTTACAACAAGTGAAAAAGGTAGAGTCGCCTAAAGAGGATGTAACCGTTAAGGCAATCACTAAGATACTTAAGAGGATGAATGCAAATTTGCAAGTGTCTCCGGATTCTTTGTCCAAGTCTATGGTGAACCAACAAGTGCTTGCGAATCCTCAACAAGGTGTACATTTATCTTTGATGAATCAACAAGTGTTTCCTAATCCTCAAAAAGGCATGTCTACACCTAATATGGGTCAGTCTTCTCAAAGTTATCAAATGCGTACATCTATGCCTCAACAAGGTATGTCCTTTAAGTTTGGAATTCAAGATACTTGGTGTCCATCGGAGATGTTACTTGAGGAAGTTGCCTTCATGCAAGGAAGGAACTTTCAAGGAAATTATGGTGGTAACTTTGGAAATCATGGAGGCTGATATCCACAAAGACAAGGAGGATGGGGGCAAGGTAATTTTCAAGGAAATTTCAATCAACCTCGTAGGTATGAGAATTTATCACATGGTAATCAAGGGAATGCCCTTACTCTTCCACCGGGTACTAATCCGGGAGAGAAAGCTCAAAATGGTGAAGGGAAGCCTACAATGGAGGATCAAATGGCCAAGATGTTTGACTTTATGAAACAAGAGAAATAGGTAAATGATAAAAGATTTGACTTTATGAAACAAGAGAAAGAGTTGAGTGATATGAGATTCAAAGCTTTGGAAACACAAATGAGTCAAATGGCAAGTGAAAGGGG
This sequence comes from Pogostemon cablin, assembly GCA_023678885.1. Lineage (NCBI taxonomy): Eukaryota > Viridiplantae > Streptophyta > Magnoliopsida > Lamiales > Lamiaceae > Pogostemon > Pogostemon cablin. The sequence goes on from CM042955.1 coordinate 39,569,728, forward strand.
AGATGTTCATCATCAAGGGAAGTTTCCATCTACAACCATTACTAACCTTGAGGAGCAATGTAAGGCTATTGAACTTCGTAGTGGAATAAAATACGAAGGGCCTTCTATGCCAACAGAAGTAAAGGGAGTAGAATGTGAACTTGTGCCTATGGAATGAATGGATGAAGAAGGGAAAATGAAAGAAGTTGAAATTGTTGAAAAAGATGGAAGCACCCCTACACTTGAGGAAGAAAAAGTAAAGTCTTCAAAGAAATGGGAAAGATGTAGAGAAGCAAAACATAAAGAAAGAGAAGGGAAGTTTGAAAGAGATGAATGGGGAATACCTAAGTTGCCCGTTGCGATCCTATTCCCACAAAGATTCTTGAAAAAGGCATTAGAAGAAAAATTTGCCAAGTTTGTAGAGATGTTGAAAAAGATACATGTAAATATTCCTTTTGCAGATGTTTTGCTTTAAATGCCCAACTACTCCAAGTTCTTGAAGGATATATTGTCAAAGAAAAGAAGCTTGGGTGAGTTTAAAACGGTGAATTTAATGGAGGAGTGTAGTGCTATCTTGCAAAAGAAACTTTTCCCTAAATTGAAAGATCCGGGGAGTTTCACTATTCCTTGTGAAATGGGAGAGCATGAGAACTACAAAACTTTATGTGATTTGGGGGCTAGCATTAACTTGATGCCCTTGTCAATTTTCAAGAAGTTGGGTATTGGTGAGGTCAAACCAACATCGGTCACACTTCAGTTAGCTGACCGATCGTTGACACATCCAAATGGAATTGTGGAAGATGTTTTGATCAAAGTTGGCAAGTTTGTGTTTCCCGTTGATTTTGTGGTACTTGATATGGATGAAGATGCTAATGTCCCATTGATACTTGGGCGTCCATTTCTTAGCACAAGGAAAGCATTGATAGATGAGAAGAAAGGGGAACTAACTTTAAGGGTGAAAGAGGAAGAGGTTATATTTTCATTAAGAAAGGCTATGAGATATCCTAGGAACAAGGAGGAATGTAGAAGATTGGAGGTTGTGGACAATATTGTTGAAGAGCATATGTATCATCTTCATTCCAAGGATCTATTGGAAATTATCATAAGCCACTCTTACTCTATTGACTCTATAAAATCTAACTCTTCTTTTTGTTTAGAAAATGATGAACTGATTGATGAATTGCATGGTTTAAATGCTTGTAGTGAACTCACAAGTGAGGAAGCAAAGGAAGCAAAAGTGGAGAAACTTGATAAAGAACCAAAAGAAAAAGTGCAAGAAAAGAAGGTGGAATTGAAACCATTGCCGGAGCATTTAAAGTATGTTTACTTGGAAGAGAATGAGACGTATCCGGTAATTGTATCTTCTTCCCTTAATGATTTTGAATTGGAAAAGTTGTTAAGAGTTTTGAGGGAGCATAAATCTTCTATTGGTTGGACTATAAAAGATTTTAAAGGTATTAGTCCATCTATGTGTATGAATAAGATTAATTTGATTGATGATTAGAAGTCATGTGTACAAAACCAACGTAGATTGAATCCTATAATGCAAGAAGTGGTAAGAAAAGAGATGTTAAAATGGCTTGATGCGGGAATTATCTTTCCAATTAGTGATAGTCAATATGTAAGTCATTTACATGTAGTGGTAAAAAAGGGTGATATGACAATTGTTCGATCCAATACTAATGAAACAATTGCCACACGAACTATCACGGGTTGGAGAGTATGTGTTGATTATCGTAAATTGAATGAAAATACTCGTAAATATCATTTCTCATTGCCATTCATAGACTAAATGTTGGATCGACTAGCGGGGCATGAGTACTATTGTTTTCTTGATGGGTATTTCGGGTACAATCAAATATTAATTGCTCCGGAAGACCAAGAGAAGACAACGTTCACATGTCCTTATGGTACGTTTGTATTTAGAATGATGCCTTTTGGTCTATGTAATGCCCCTGCCAATTTCCAATGTTGTATGATGTTTATCTTCGATGGTTTAATTAAAAATATTATAGAGGTGTTTATGGACGATTTTTCCGTGTATGGTTCCTCTTATGATATTTGCTTGACTAATCTCACTATTGTGTTGCAGAGGTGTGAAGAATCGAATCTTGTGCAAAATTGGAAAAAATGCCATTTCATGGTGACCGATGGGATCGTTTAGGGGCATTTTATTTCAAAGCATGGTTTAAAAGTGGATAGAGCTAAAGTGATAGCCATAGAACGTCTTCCCCCTCCTACTAGTGAGAAGAGGGTGAGATCGTTCTTAGGTCATGCGGGCTTTTATATACACTTTATTAAGAATTTTTCCGAAATTGCTAAACCTCTTTGTAAACTACTTGAAAAGGATTGTCCATTTAACTTCAATGATGAATGTTGTGTCTCATTTCAGGTGCTCAAGGATGCTCTCACTTTCTCTCCAATACTCGTTACCCTGGATTGGAGCTTACAATTTGAATTACATTATGATGCTACCGATCAATCCATAGGAGTGGTGTTGGGGCATACAATGGAGAAAAAGTTTAGAGCAATCTATTACGCCTCAAAGACATTGAATTCATGCCAAGTTAATTACACCACAACGGAGATGGAATTTTTAGCCGTCGTGTATGTTTTTGAGAAGTTTAGGCCATACTTGGTTGGAACATAAACTATTGTCTACACGGATCACGCGGCCATAAAATACCTAATGAGTAAGAAAGATGCTAAACCTCGTTTAATCCGTTGGGTGTTACTTTTGTAGGAATTTGATGTGGTTATCAAAAATAAGAAGGGCATGGAAAATGTGATCACGGATCATTTGTCTAGATTGGAAAATAGAGGTGAGAATGAAGACATGAAGCCGATTGGGGATGAGTTCCCGGATGAGGAAATTTTGCAAGTTGAAGTTGAGCAAGTGTGTACTCTCATAGTGAATGTGCCACCTTGGTATGCCGATTATGTCAACTTTCTTTTTTGTGGAATCAAGCCCACGTTGCTCAATGAGTATATGGTAAAAAGGTTTTATGTTGAAGTGAAGAAATACTTATGGGATGAGCCCTTTTTGTTTAAGATTTGCAATAATGGAGTAATAAGAAGGTGTGTGGCCGATGAAGAAGTCATGGGAATTCTTGAGCTATGTCACTCGTCTTTATGTGGGGGTCATTTTGGTCATCAAAAGACAGGGGCTATGGTCTTACAATCAGGCTTCTATTGGCCTACATTCTTTAAAGATGCAAAGAAGTTTGTGGCTAAATGTGATAGATGCCAAAGAATAGGGGGAATAGGTAAGCGAGATGAGATGCTTGATGAGTGTGTAAATTTACAAGTTTGGCACTATTTTTTGTGCTAGTTTTGGAGAGTTTTGATGTGAAAATAGGTGGAAAACCTATATATATTGTGAATTAGCATGAATCAGGTGTTAGTGGAGCTATTTGAGTGGTTTCTTAGCAAAAACGGAGTGAAAGTGCCAAGAATCGAAGAGACGGAGTCGAAGCCATACGAACCGCCCAAGAAATAGGAGGGTTCGACCTGGTTGGAGGAGGGTTCGACCTCTCCAGCAGGTCGAACCAGCATTACTGAGCTTACAGAAGAGGATTCGACCATGACTCAAGTGGTTCGACCTATCCATCAGGTCGAACCATGGTCGAACCAGTTCGCAGAAAAGAGGATTCGACCATGACGTTTGAGTTTGACTTGCCAGTTGATCAAATCGGGAGTGGGAATTGTCCAGTGATGAGGTTCGACCTGGGGTTCGACCAAGTCCTAAGTTGTTCAACCTGTTCAAGAGGTCGAACCAGTGCAGAATTCTTCCAATAGCGGGGTTCGACCTGGGGTTCGACCTGTGGCCAGTTGTTCGACCTATTTGACGAGGTCGAACCTACGTGCGAGAACTTACCTTATTCGGATTTTTAAGGCCGAAACGCATGAGATCACTTAGAAAGCCCATTCCAAGCCCTAGAGACGTGATTACAAGTATAAAAGGAGGCTCATACAGAGAATAAAGAGAGCTTTTGATTATCAATCATAAGAGAGACAAGAGTAGAGGTGGTGATCCATCCGGAGGGCTGTGACAGAAGTTCGCTGAAGGTTCAAGTAAGAATGATCAATCTAACCATGATTGTTCCTAGATCAATCATGGGCTAGAACCGCTTTGGTAGTTCTAGGGTTATGAAAGTTTCATGATGTAATTCATATTTCGTGTGTAAAACTCCGTACAACACTACCTGTGGTTTGTTTTATATAAGATTGCATATTTAATCCATACTCATAGTCGTTTTGTGCATCAATGATCGTTGTGTAGAGTCTGAATACATAACATGGTTATTGGTTGAGTGCGTCACTACTGAGCAGGGTTTATTGTTATAATTCTAAGTGAAGGGATTTCGAAGTCTTATTAGAACCGTCTTATATGAATATTCATTAATTGAATTAAATTCGGGTTGGTGAATAGGATGAAGAGTATAACTTTATAGTACCTAAAAAGGGAGATCAAATCGGGTTAGATTCTAGACGTAGAAGATAATTGATTATGATAGTACCTAGAAAGGGGGGTGAAGTATATCTCTTGCTCCGAGATTATTCACACGTGTCAAGCGCATATTTACTTGAGTCTATAGAGTAAACTTGCATGGTCTAGTGATGGGTCCATAAACCACAGGGCAGAGTTGGACACCATCACATGAAAATATGAATTGCTAGTGAAACTGGATGACCCGACGAACTACCTACTATTCTTCTTGATCACAACTCACTTTTCTCTACTCTTATTATTTCTTTTTGCTATTTCGATTAGAAGTTATTATTCCTTAAACCATTACAATTACCAAACATAGTCTAAAGTATACTAAAATATAACGAAATTGATATTTAACCGTCCCGTGGGTTCGATATTGTAACTTGGTCATCTTCGCGACTACAATTGATATCCTTATACTTGAGGATTAATTTGTGTGTTGAGAAAACCCTCATCAAGTTCTTGGCGCCGTTGCCGGGGACGGCGTAAAATATCTTTTTTGTATTATTTCTAGTTTATTAGGACTATTTACCTTATTTTGTTGTTTTCTTTCTTATTCGTTTTAGGTGTATGCTCACAAGATCAAAGAAAGGTAATCTTGAACCATATAATCCTGAGATTGGAGCATCATCAAGAAAGAAGAAGAAGAATAAGAGCAAGGCAAAGGCAATTGACCCAATTGAAGCTCTGAATTTTGGAGTCAAGGTTGACGAGCAGATTTCGCAGACGATTGAGGCTACAACTGAAGTTAATTTGGAAGTAGGAACGGTCAACATGGCAGCAAATCCGGATAATCTAGCCATCTGAGAGGTTTTCAGAAATAATGGGGCTGGAAATTATGAGCTTTTAGGAGCAAGGGGAACTAACACAGCTTTCGATCTTCATCCCGCTCTTATTAGCATGATTGAAAGAAACTCCTATTCAGGAGGGTCTTTCGAGGATCCGCAGCAGCATCTGAACAAGTTCTTGGGTTATGCAAGTACTCAAAAAGACGTAGGAGAACATGAAGATGCTAGGAAGATTCTTTTGTTCAAATTCTCGCTTACTGAAAAGGTGAGGGATTGGTACGATACTATTAACGCAGCTGAGTGCACCACGTGGGAGCAATTGAAGTTAAGGTTCTTGGAAAGGTATATGCCACCTTCGAAGGTGTTTAAGATGAAGCAAGATATTAACCAATTTGCTATCAGTGGAGGTGAAAAATTTCATGAAGCGTGGGATAGATTCAAGGACATGCTCAGGAAGTGCCCTCAACATGGGTTATCTAAAGCCCAATATATCAGTATATTCTATAATGAATTGGACTGTGAATCAAGAGTGTTACTTGATGCTTCTTCTAATGGAACATTGCTTACAAAGTCATCCATTGAGGCTGAGAAATTATTTGAAGACATATCTATGAATTCGAGGGATTGGCCTACTGATAGAGTTAGAGGTACGTATGTCCTTGGAAAGGTAGCTCAGGTTGAACAAGCAATGGTGAAAACAAAGAGAGAGGATGAGATCGTTTTGAGCTTGTCCAATATCAACAAGCTACTTGAATCTCAGCAGAAGCAGATCAGCGAGATATCTCAACGAGTACCAATCATGCAGCAAGAGATGATGAATAGTGGAACCATCCAAGAAGAATTGGAGGAAGCAAATTATGCCATGGGTCAAAGTATTCAAGGAACGAGGTACCCAAATCAAGGAAACCGAAATTACCAAGGGAACTATCGAGGAAACTTTAACAATCGTGGTTCCTCTGGTAGTTATCAACAGCAACCAAGGAGGCCCGAATTTTCATGGAGCAATACGAATAATGCAGTGCAACTTCCGATGGGTGTTGATCCGGGAGAAAAGGTGGAAGAAGGGAAGCCTGGTTTTGAGGATACTGTGAACAGGTACATGGTAAAGAATGATGAAAGAGTGAACCGCCTTGAGGCCAAACTTGAGAAAAAGATTGATGATCACCACAGAGATTTGTCCACTCAAGTGAAAGATCTCACATTGTTGATGGGTACAATTGCAGAGAATGTGAACATATTAACTAAATCTGTAGGCAAAGGGAAGTTTTCATCTCAGAGTATAGAGAATCCGAAGTCATGTAATGCCATCACAATGAGGTCGGGAACGCAGTACGAGGGACCGATGAGGCCAGAATCAAAGTTGGAATTTTTTTAAGCCTCGGTTCGACCAACACTCAGAGGATTCGACCTGGCATACAGGTCGAACCATGGTCGAACCTCATCAGCAAGAGCACTCTGTTTTGTCTCAGGAACGGTTCGACCACGATCGTAATTGTTCGACCAACCCAACAGGTCGAACCATGGTCGAACCTCATCAGCAAGAGCACTCTATTTTGTTGCAGGAACGATTCGACCACGATCGTAATTGTTTGACCAACCCATCAGGTCGAACCCAGATCGAACTGGAGGATAGAAACTATACAGTGAAGCGGTTCGACCTCGGGGGCAATTGTTTGACCTCCAATGTTGGTCGAACCCAAGTCGAACCTCAAGAGCAGAATGAGATCAGTCTTCCAGGAGAGAGGTTCGACCAATACAAACCTGGTTCGACCTCTCAAACTGGTCGAACCCTAGTCGAACCTCGCCAAGATGTTTTGATTGATGCACCTGATGTTCCTTTTGATGTCGATGCAACTCCAGTGGTACGGAATGAGCAAAGTACAGATATAATAGCTGAGAAAAAATGGGAAAGAGCTAAGCGATTAAGTGCCGAAAAGGAGAAAGCGGAGAAGGTTGATCGTGATGAATGGGGGATTCCCAAAACAAAGATACCTCCACCGTTTCCCTACAAGCTAGTGAAGAAGGGATTGGAAGAGAAGTTTAAGAAGTTTTCAGAGATAATGAACAAGATAAGCTTGAACATCCCTTTTTCAGAGGCAATCATGGAGATGCCATATTATTCTCGATTCCTTAAAGACATATTGATGAAGAAGCGAAGCTTAACCGGAGTTAAAACGGTAAACTTATCTGAGAATTGTAGCTCAATTATTCAAAAGAAGTTGCCACCAAAGATGAAAGATCCGGGGAGCTTTACTATTCTATGTGAGATCGAGAAGGGGCCAGCATGGCGAGCTTTGTGCGATCTAGGGGCAAGCATCAATTTGATGACGTTGTCCATCTTTCAGAAGCTTGGTTTGGGGGAGTTGACCCCGACAACTGTGGCTCTCCAATTGGCAGATAGATCAATGACGTTTCCGAAAGGTATTGTTGAAAATGTTCTTGTAAAGGTGGAGAAGCTAGTCTTTCCTGTGGATTTCCTTGTACTAGAAATGGATGATGACAAGGATAATGTTCCTTTAATCTTGGGAAGGCCATTCCTTGCTACGGCTGGAGCTATGATAGATGTTCGGAAGGGAGAACTTAAGCTGCGAATGGACAAAGAAGAAGTACTTTTCAACTTGGACAAAGCAATGAAGATGCCAATGGAGTCCCAGTGTTATAGTATTGACGTGGTGGAGGAGATTGTGAAGGAGGATATGTCTCTGATCTTGTCAAAGGATCCTCTTGAGACATGTTTGATGGAGTCTCTTACTTATCCCACTACGGAGCTTGACAGACTTTCTAACGAGGTATGTATTGAATTTCTTGAAAACTTACTTGCTTTGGGTGATGTCAGGTTTGAATTGGAAAGAACTAAGGTGGAAGAAGTCAAATGGACCAGGAGGTACTTGCCTTTGGATAACGAAAGCGCTCCAATGGAAGAAAGGAAAGAGGAGTTGAAACCATTGCCAGAACACTTGAAGTACGCTTTTCTTGGTGGTAATGAAAAATATCAGGTAATTGTTTCTTCTTCCCTTAATGATGGTCAACTTGAGGAGTTATTAGATGTCTTAAGGAAGTACAAGTCTGCAATAGGGTGGTCACTTGATGATTTGAAAGGTATTAGCCCTTCGTATTGTATGCATCGGATTAGGTTGTCGGATGAAGCTAAGGCGAGTGTTCAAAATCAGCGTAGGGTGAATCCCGCAATTCAAGAGGTGATAAGAAAGCAAATCCTTATGTGGTTGGATGCTGGAATCATATATCCTATTAGTGATAGTCCCCATGTGAGTCCATTGCATGTAGTTGCTAAAAAGGGGGGCATGACTGTAGTGAAAGCTGAGGATGGAAAAGCTATAGCCACGAGGATTCCTACGGGATGGCGTACATGTGTGGATTATAGGAAATTAAATGAGAACACGTGTAAGGACCATTTTCCTCTTCCTTTTATGGATCAAATATTAGATCGTCTTGCAGGGTATGAGTTTTATTGTTTCTTGGATGGATACTCGGGGTACAACCAAATCATGATTGCTTCCGAGGATCAAGAAAATACCACTTTTACTTGCCCCTATGGGACCTTTGCTTTTAGGAAGATGCCGTTTGGATTGTGTAATGCGCCTGCTACTTTTCAGAGATGCATGATGGCGATTTTTGATGGTTTGATAGAAAAGATCATGGAAGTGTTCATGGACGATTTTTCAGTTTTTGGTTCCTCTTTTGATATTTGTTTGTCTAACCATGCTATTGTTTTGAAGAGGTGTCAAGAAACTAATCTTGTCTTGAATTGGGAGAAGTGCCACTTTATGGTGAAGGATGGGATTGTTCTTGGGAATCATGTTTCCGCCAAGGGATTGCAAGCAGATCGTGCTAAAGTGGTGACAATTGAGAAGCTTCCACCACCGACCAATGAAAGAGGAGTGCGGTCCTTCCTTGGACACGCCAGTTTTTACAGGAGATTCATAAAAGACTTCTCAAAATACTCTAAGCCCTTATCTCATTTACTTGAAAAGGATATTCCTTTTGTGTTTAATGATGAGTGTCTAACAGCTTTTCAAGTTTTGAAGGAGGCGCTAATTACTGCCCCTATCTTGATCACACCGGACTGGACTCAACCGTTTGTACTTATGTGTGATGCAAGTGATGTAGCACTGGGTGTGGTGCTCGGGCAGCTAAGGGAGAAGAAGTTCTGCGCCATTTACTATGCGAGTAAGACTTTCGATGTGGCACAGAAGAATTACACGGTGACTGAAAAGGAGTTTTTGGCTGTTGTGTATGCATTCGATAAGTTTCGTCAGTATTTGGTAGGCATGAAGACGATTGTGTATACGGATCATTCAGCGATTCGATATTTGATGGAGAAGAAGGAGACGAAGCCTAGAATTATAAGGTGGATTCTACTACTTCAGGAGTTTGACATGGAGATTCGGGATAAGAGAGGAACAGAAAATGTGTTGGCAGATCACTTGTCAAGGTTGGAGACTAGGGAGCATTGTGATAATTCTTTTGAGTATATTGAAGAGATGTTCCCTGATGAGAAGATCATGGCTGTGGCTGTTGAAGGGACTGAGCGAGCATGTGTGGTCGCAGCGCAAGGTATGGATCCATGGTACGCGGATTATTTTAATTACATTGTCATTAGAGAAATTCCAAGGGATCTCAACCGATATCAACTTGTGAAATTTAGGAGGGAAGTTGAGACATTTATATGGTATGATCCGTTTGTTTACAAGATATGTACAGATTCTATTGTCCGAAGATGTGTACCCGAGATGGAAATGGAGAGTGTGCTTGAGTTCTGCCATGCACAACCAAATGGGGGGCATTTCGGAGCGCAAAAGACTGTAGCTAAGGTACTTCAATCCGCTCTCTATTGGCCTACATTGTTTAGAGATAGTGAGAGCTATGTGGCGTCTTGCGATAGATGTCAGCGCATGGGAAATATAGGTAGGAGAGATGAGATGGGTTTCTCTACATTCTTCTTGCTGTGGATTATGTTTCAAAGTGGGTGGAAGCGAGTCCTACTCGTGTAAATGACTCGAAAATTGTTTTATCTTTCTTGAAGAAGCATATTTTTGCCCGTTATGGAGTTCCTAGAGCACTAGTTAGTGATGGAGGTTCCCACTTCGTCAATAAATTTCTTGAGAAGGTGCTTAAGGATTATGGTGTTAAGCATAGGGTTACTACACCCTATCATCCGCAAGCGAATGGGCAAGCAGAGGTCTCCAACCGTCAAGTCAAACAGATTCTGAAAAAGGTGGTAGGAACTAATAGAAAGGATTGGGCTATGAAGCTCGATGATGTGTTATGGGGGTTCCGAACCGCTTAGATGGTGTTAGATATGTCACCGTATCAAATTGTCTATGGAAAGCCGTGCCACTTACCCGTAGAGATTCAACACAAAGCATTTTGGGCTTTGCGACGCTTGAACTTGACCCTCAAAGATGTGAAGGAGTTGAGGATAACTCACATGAATCAATTGGATGAGTTTAGGAGTCGTGCTTTCAAGAATTTGGAGATTTATAAGGAAAGAATGAAGAGGTGGCATGATTCTAAGATCTCATACAAGGAGTTCAAGCAAGGAGATGAGGTACTACTTTTTAACTCTCAATTGAAGCTTTTTGCAGGCAAGTTGAAGTCTAAGTGGACGGGTCCGTTCATGATTCATCGAGCCTTAGGAGGGGGGAGTTTTGAGCTTATTGACAAAGATGGAGACGTTACCGCGGCGAATGGGCATCGGTTGAAGCATTATAAGTCACCGGATGAAGCGTGTGTCATTTTTGATGATACCTTGATCTGATTTGGTACCATCGTGACTCTCCGAAGTTAAATATGAGCGCTTGTTGAGAGCTTACTCTTCCGTTTTACTGCTTTATTTCTTTTGTGTGAGTAAGAAATTTTTATATTTAAGGTGCTTACTAATCGGCAATTACATCTCTTTTCAAACTTAGTTTCGACTTAGGTTTTTACTAAGTTTGGGGGGGGTGTGATGTTATTACCTCACTGAAGCACTAAGAGTATAATCTTTTCTTTGTATTGTTTGTTAGGGGAGTTGGTTTTTGCGGCCATATTGAAATTTTAATAGATTTTGATGTGACGATTTTTTACAACTTGCCTAATGTTCAGTGGTTTTTGGTTGTGTTTTCTTTTACGGAGTTACTCATGAATGATGTTTTGTGGAATAATTTCTGAAGTTGTGCTCTAGATTGTATCTAATGAGTTGTGTTGAAGCTTGAAGTGTGTAGTGAATGAAGAACACTCAGTTTTGAAGGTCAGAAGGATGGTTCGACCAACACCAGGAGTGGTTCGACCAGTTCTGGAGGTCGAACAAAAGCAGAGGAAGTCGAATCGGAGTCGAAAGTTGTCCAGTGAGGTGGTTCGACCTAAGCCATATTTGTTCGACTTGTCCAGGAGGTCGAACCTGAGGTCGAACCAGTCAGTTCAAGGCACTCTGTTTTCCAGAAAATGGGTTCGACCAATTCAAGGATTGTTTGACCTGATCAGCAAGTCGAACCCAGGTCGAACCGAGAAGAGCATTTATACAGAAGGTAGGTTCGACCTCATCATCCATTGTTCAACCTGTTCAGGAGGTCGAACCTGAGGTCGAACCAAGCCAGGTACGCAACTTAAGTTCGATTTTTCAGAGGGTTCGATCACTTTTTTCGAAACACCAAACCTCGAACCCTCTTCGAACCTCTACACCATTACACAAATTCTTCGATTACACTTGATTGCACACCGATTACACAACACTAAACCTTGAATTTTCAATTTAGTCGTGGATTTGGGCGTGTTTCGTCGCGAGTTAGGGCTGAAATCGTGATTTTTGGTTGTTGTGTGTTCTTGATCGGTTGTTCACCATGGGCAAGTCAAAAGGTATGTTTTTCCAACTCAATTACTCTAGGATTGAAGGTTTAGGTATGAAATTCGATTTGAATAAGAGGATTGATGTTGAGTATGGTTGAATTTCATGGTGAATGTTGATATTTTGACTTGTTTCATATGAATTCTTGTTTCGTGGTTTTAGGTTGTTTGATTATTTATAGAACTTGAATTTTTATGAGGATTGATCAAGGATATAGAGCATCTAATAAAATGAGAATGTTGATTTGGTTTGAAATTGATGAAATTGAAATAGTTCATTAAGGGAAACATGTTGAATTTTTGATTGAATTGCTTGAATTGTTGATGCATGCTTGTTGGTTATTTAAAGAAGTGTGATTGAAAATGTTTTGAGCATGTTGAATAAGCAATTGGTGTTGAGACGATAGTTGGAGTGATTATGCATTGATGCTTGAAGTCTTGAGTAGAGTATGTGATGTGCTAGTAAAATACTTGCTTTCTTGTCTTGTTGGTTGGATTGAAGTATTTGTTTTCAGGAAAGGGACAAGGATCAAGTAAAGGTAAAGGAAAGGCAGAGGAGGAAAGATCGAAGAAGAGGCATGACATGCCTTCAAATTTGGACAAAGTGACAAGGAAACTGAGGCTACAAGATCGTTTACCCGAAAATTTCAAGATTTATATGCAAGATTGGGATGAGATCAAAGAGAAGTGGGAAGAAGTTTCAGACAAAATAGCTCGCACTCGATACCAAGATGATGAAGTGATGAGGATAATGAGAATAGGGGATGACATATTTTGGATGTTCGATCAAGTAGGGATCCGAAGATTCATGGAGTTGAAGAGGCCGACGTACTTCCATGTTACAGCGGAAGTAGTTTGCTCATTTGAGATGGAGAAGGACCCGCTTGGGTACCCATATCAGTGTACGTTTCAGCTTGGCGGAGTGAGTAGGAGATGGACGTCTGAGGATTTCAATGAGTTGTTTGAGACGCCTTTGGAGATCCCTCGATTAGAAAAGCTGCATTCGGTGCAAATCGATTTTGGAGGGAGATCACCGGGGAGATTCGAGATTATAAAATCAGACAGGCTCGTGCTTCCGCAATAAAGAACCCAGTCTTGAGGTACATGGACCGCGTCCTGAGCAACACGTTATTCGCCCGCTCGGAGGGGAGTGTTGTACCTAGGGGAGAGCTTTACGCCCTGTGGTGTATGCTAAACGGGGTGTAGTTCAATGTTGGAGCTTATTTCATTGCGCAGCTGCATCGATTCAAGACCATTGGATTTCAAAAGGTGAATATTGGAGGGTTACTGACGATCGTGGCTGAGCATTACAACTTGGATCTCACCGACTTTACACCAGTAGAAGGAGAACCCGATTTGATGATGATCACGTGCGTGAAGGGAGGATTTGCCCATTATAGAGATGGAGATTGGTTTTTCACGAGGGGTCTCAAGCCTTTTAAATTTATGTTCCCCTTTGACGTGAGTAACTTGACAACTATTCGGGAAGCAAGGAATAAGTTGATGAATTCTCTCGGACATACCGCCTTATCCGTGGCAGTGAAGTTGGGTGGTGATTGGAGAACGGTAGCGCAGATGTGTGCTGAGGGGAGGATGGCTGAGTTACAGCAGATCATTGATCAAGGAAAGTTTCGTCCACATCAGCCACAGCAGCCTGAAGAGGAGGATCATGTAGATGAGCAGCCGGAGATGGAGATTCCGAAAGAAGAGCAGCATGATGCGCCTCAGCATGCTCCGGTACCGCAGCAGCGGCGAGCAGTTCCAGGTACCCGGGAGCAGCTTCGCTTGATTCATGAGCAGCTGGTCGCGGTAGTAGCTGAACAACAGGAGACGAACAAGCAGCTCGCGCTCGCTAACGCCAACTACGCCACGCTGAACGAGAGGTACTATGCCTTGGATGAGCGTGTTGGTAGAGTGAGTAGTCGAGTGGATATGATGGATAGGTACATTACCAGTCTGTGCCGAGCTGTGGAGAATAGGATGGATGAGGATGACAAAGATGATGATGAGGATGATGATGCTCCTAGGGAGTAGTTTCAGGTTTTCTTTTGGCTTCTCCGATTCATCTTATCTCCCATTTTTCTTTTTATTCTTACAGATTGGGGTGTGATTCATGTGTGAGTGGCATGTACTTGATATAGTTGATCTTGTATGATTGATTTGTATATGGGTTATTGATTCTGTGCATTCATGTGTTTACGTGTTTATTTTCATTGAAAAGAGCATGTATAATTTGTTAAGTATATGGAATTCATGAGGAATTGATTTTGATTATGTGCTATGAGGAGTATTAGGAATTGATTACCTATGTGAGGATTTGAGCTTCTATCATGATTGATCATGATAGTTTATTTTTTGAGAGAATCATTCGTATGAACGTATTCTAGAACTTGACTTGGAGTCTTGTGTGAAACTTACAATTGATGAAATATTAGGACATGATCTTAGGCCATTTTTGATTAATTGAGTCACTTAGCCAAATTTTACCTTTCCTAATGATTTTATAAACCTTTGGTAGCCCTGTTTGAGTCTTTTAAAAGCTTTTTCTTTGGTAAGCCAAATAAAAGAGCCTTAATTACCTTATTTGAGCTTTGAAAATACCCTATTCATTGGTAGAGAGAGTAAGGTGAATAAGTGTGCGAGAAGAAAAGGAAGATGGAATGAGGTTTAGTAATAAAAGTACATGGTTAAATCTTATTAGGGGTAGTGCCTAAAACTGGTACCTCGAATTGCTTATACATGGGGCTTGAAGTTTTAAGAAGCAGCCGAATGATGTTCAAGAAGGGTAGTACCTACAATTGGTACCCGAGCGATCAAAAGAAGAATGATGTTGATGCAAGGAAGAGAAGGAAAATCAAAAATTGCAAGTGCAAGAGAAGAATTGGAGGAGAATATGAAGCCGAATGAGAAATCAAGAACCTCCAAGGTAACTCTCTACTAGTGTCTTAAGTCACTATGTCCAAATTTTCCTACCCTTTCCAAAGAGCCAACATTACAACCTAGAAACAAGTCCTTTATGATCCTAGTATTAATTTGATGTGAGTTGCTTTTTGAGACCTTTGCCAAGCTTATGGTTACGCGTGAATATGAATTGATATGAGTGTTTATACTAGCCTATAGTGCCTCACGCACGTGAGCGAAAGAGAGTAAAGACTTATCTTGTCAGCGAGATTACTTAGTACTCCGAATGGTGTGTGATTGGATTGATTTTACATGAGTGAAATATATGATGCAAGTAATTCTTGTTTGATTCAATGAAGTGGCATGTGTAATATGTGTTGTACTTGATCTGGTTGAATTATACACGACTCCTGTGGTTTAAATTGGTTGCCTCGGGATGAGCAACATGCAAGTTTGGGGGTTTGATGAGTGTGTAAATTCACAAGTTTGGCACTATGTTTTGTGCTAGTTTTGGAGAGTTTTGATGTGGAAATAGGTGTAAAACCTATATATATTGTGAATTAGCATGAATCAAGTGTTAGTGGAGCTATTTGAGTGGTTTCTTAGCAAAAACAGAGTGAAAGTGCCAAGAATCGAAGAGACGGAGTCGAAGCCATGCGAACCGCCCAAGAAATAGGAGGGTTCGACCTGGTTAGAGGAGGGTTCGACCTCTCCAGCAGGTCGAACCAGCATTGCTGAGCTTACAGAAGAGGATTCGACCACGACTCAAGTGGTTCGACCTGTCCCTCAGGTCGAACCATGGTCGAACCAGTTCGCAGAAAAGAGGATTCGACCATGACGTTTGAGTTCGACTTGCCAGTTGGTCGAATCGGGAGCGGGAATTATCCAGTGATGAGGTTCGACCTGGGGTTCGACCAAGTCCTAAGTTGTTCGACCTGTTCAAGAGGTCGAACCAGTGCAGAATTCTTCTAGTAGTGGGGTTCGACCTGGGGTTCGACCTGTGGCCAGTTGTTCGACCTGTTTGACGAGGTCGAACCTACGTGCGAGAACTTACCTTATATAGATTTTCGAGGCCGAAACGCGTGAGATCACTTAGAAAGCCCATTTCAAGCCCTAGAGACGTGATTACAAGTATAAAAGGAGGCTCATACAGAGAATAAAGAGAGCTTTTGATTATCAATCATAAGAGAGACAAGAGTAGAGGTGGTGATCCATCCGGAGGGCTGTGACAGAAGTTCGCTGAAGGTTCAAGTAAGAATGATCAATCTAACCATGATTGTTCCTAGATCAATCATGGGCTAGAACCGCTTTGGTAGTTCTAGGGTTATGAAAGTTTCATGATGTAATTCATATTTCGTGTGTAAAACTCCGTACAACACTACCTGTGGTTTGTTTTATATAAGATTGCATATTTAATCAATACTCATAGTCGTTTTGTGCATCAATGATCGTTGTGTAGAGTCTGAATACATAACATGGTTATTGGTTGAGTGCATTCACTACTGAGCAGGGTTTATTGTTATAATTCTAAGTGAAGGGATTCCGAAGTCTTATTAGAACCGTCTTATATGAATATTCATTAATTGAATTAAATTCGGGTTGGTGAATAGTATGAAGAGTATAACTTTATAGTACCTAAAAAGGGAGATCAAATCGGGTTAGATTCTAGACGTAGAAGATAATTCATTATGATAGTACCTAGAAAGGGGGGTGAAGTATATCTCTTGCTCCGAGATTATTCACACGTGTCAAGCGCATATTTACTTGAGTCTATAGAGTAAACTTGCATGGTCTAGTGATGCGTCCACAAACCACAGGGCAGAGTCGGACACCATCACATGAAAATATGAATTGCTAGTGAAACTGGATGACCCGACGAACTACCTACTATTCTTCTTGATCACAACTCACTTTTCTCTACTCTTATTATTTCTTTTTGCTATTTCGATTAGAGTTATTATTCCTTAAACCATTACAATTACCAAACATAGTCTAAAGTATACTAGAATATAACGAAATTGATATTTAACTGTCCCGTGGGTTCGATATTGTAACTTGGTCATCTTCGCGACTACAATTGATATCCTTGAGGATTAATTTGTGTGTTGAGAAAACCCTCATCAATGCTCATAAGTTTAAGAATTGATGTGGAGATATTTGATGTATGGGGCATTGATTTTATTGGACCGTTTCCCTCATCTAAAGGATATGTGTACATCTTGCAAGCCGTGGATTAAGTGTCAAATTTGGTGGAGGCAATCCCCACTAAGACAAATGATGCCTTGATTGTTCAAAGGTTCTTGAAGAAGAATATTTTTGCTAGGTTTGGAGTTCCACGGGCAATAGTGAGCGATGGAGGATCTCATTTTGTAAATAAGTTGATGGAAGGATTGTTGAAAAGATATGGAGTGAAGCATCGAGTAGCTACACCTTACCACCCTCAAGAAAATGGTTTGGCAGAGGTTTCCAACCGTCAAATCAAGTTAGTGCTGGAGTAGACAATTAATGGGGGAGGAAGGATTGGTCGGAAAAGCTTGACGAAGCCTTATGGGCTTATCGAACGGCATTTAAGACCATCCTTGGTGTGTCACCATATCAATTGGTTTATGGAAAGGCTTGCCATCTTCCCATGGAGTTAGAGCACCGTGCGTTGTGGGCTATTAAACGCCTTAATATGAATGAAGGGAAGAGTGGTCAAGCAAGGTTGTTGAAATTGGTTGAGTTAGAGGAGTTTAGAGGAGCATTTGATAACTCAATCATCTACAAAGAGAACATGAAGAGATGGCATGCTACTAAGGTGAAGGAAAAGACGTTTGCTCCCGGGGACAAAGTTCTTGTATTCAACTCGAGGCTTAAGTTGTTTCCCGAAAAGCATAAGTCTAAATGGATGGGACCATATGAAGTGTTTGAGGTGTTAAGTGGAAATACGTTGAAGCTTAAGGGTCCTAATAATGATTTTGTGGTAAATGGTCATCAGTTGAATAATTACCTATCTCATTCTCAAAAGGAGATAGTGTATGTGGATACCCTCTCTTCTTGAACTTATTTGATTGTTTAATAATGTAGATTTTATTTTTCTTTTATTTTTTATTATTGTTTACTTGTAGATTTGGTATGTAGGAGGTGAAGCTCATGGAGAAAAGTGCATATGATGAAAGACAAGGGTGCTAAAGATGGAATGAAATATATGCCATACCACTCTTTACAAACTTAAATTTGAACACTTGTATTAATTTAAGTTTGGGGAGGGGGTGTGTGGTGGTCATACTTGGACATCACGAGGTAATTTCATGAAGAGCATTGGTGGAAACTAGAAGGGTAAGTCTCACCACTTTTTGCAAACTTAATTCTCAATTTGTTTCGATTTAAGTTTGGGGGTTAGTGCGTGGTGTGACTCATCACTTATTTATGCTTAATGTGTAATGAATCATGTGTGTTTATATTATCTTGTGGCAAAATGGTCAATTTTGATCTTTTTCTCATGAGTTAGGATCGTTTTGGTATGTTTAGAGGTGTTAAAGTACATGATAGTCCGTTATTTGATCATAATTATGGTATTAATGCTTTGAGGTATTTTTCAGCATGAATAGGGTGTATGAGAAGTGCAAAAATAGGGCAAAATGAGGTGTGAAGTGTGAAATTTGGGAAAACATGGTAAAGTAGCTACACGAGCCATGTTCAGTACACGGCCCTGTGAGGATTGGCCGTGTACTGACATCAAAAGGTGCTACTCGCCCAGAGTCAAAGGCGAGCTCCGAACTCGAGCCGTGCTCGAGCATCAGAAAATGCTAAAGGGCCACGACCGAAGCCGTGTAGCGGAGCACGACCCGTGTAGCGTCTGAAGTCAGTTTTAAAAGCCCGAGTTCACGAGCTGTTTCAAATATGCCCTTCACTCCGTTTGCATTGAATCCACTCCAAACTCTAATCATTGTTCATAAATCGTCCATATTGAGGTTAGTCTGAGAGATTGAGAGTGAGATTCTTCATTTGTGTACATCAAGAACAATCCTCCAAGTCCATAATTGAAGGTATGAATTCTATAAGCCCTAATTTTCGAATTTTTTTTGGACTTTGATAGAAATTGAGCAAATTGATGTATGGGTCTTGTGTTATAGTGAGTATGGGATGTGTTTTTGATTATTAAACATACATGTGTCAATTTGAGTTTTGAATTGAAGTGAAATTAGGGTTCATGAGATGAAATTTGGGAATTTTTTAAATTTGGATAGTTTGAGTGATCTTAATATGGCACATTGATTTGGAATGATTGTGTGATGATAAATCTACATGAGATAGTTTTAGGTATTGAGGATTTGGGCATGAGGCAATGTGGATTTTATTTTGAAAGTATATTGAAATGTTGTGCATTCCAAGTGCTTGGTGAAATGCCTAAGTGAAAATTTCGTCTAATTTTGAGATCATATGTACATAGTGATTAGTGATGGTTTAATTTGGAACCTATATGAGTAAACTATGATATGAATTGAGGTGTAAGTTCATGGATAATTGGAAGGAGTGATAGTGAAGTTGAATACTTGTGGTGAAGTGCTTGAGGCTATAATGATATGAATGTGTAATGTTGATGCATAGTATAGTTCACACTTAGTTGAATAACTAGAGTGGAATCTAAACTTAACGCATTAACATTTTTAATTATGAAATTGGATATAACTTGAGCATTTTTGTAAGTTGTAGATGGCCGAGAGGAGAGTGAGACCAAGGAATGAGGATTTCATCATCATTACCGATCCAGGGGAACTAGCTAATCTCGATGCTCAATTAATAGAAGATGGGGTCCATCTAGAATACTTTGGGGTCGAATTTGAAGATTATTGGGGAAAGTATGTACTTCATTGACAAACACTCGCCCCTAAGATTATGCCAACCCAATTCCAAGACACAACAATAATGGAAGGGTTAGGAATAGAGGAAGACTTGAGGAAGTTGTTTAGGTTTTCACATATGGAAGCATTTTTCGATAAAAGGCCCCCTCCTTACTACCATTTAACTGCTGAGATCATGAGTTTATTGCAAGTGAAGTAGGATAAGAATGCTTTCCCTATTTCAGTTACATTCCAATTGGACAACATGATGAGAAGAGAGATCCCTCTACATGTTTTGAATGGATTCTTTGGATGCCCACCATGTCAAGACCATTAGAGCTTTTATCATGGAGGTGGTTTTAATCAGCAAGAATGGTGGAAAAGTTTGGTGAATGATGGGACAGAGCAAGAAGGATATGTTCCCAGTGTTGGATTGTATACTAAAAGTCTTGTTTTAGTATGAACAATGTTATAACAATTTATTTGAAATGAGAATCATATGATCAAATGATTGTGTCTTATAATTTATTTATATGAACGATGCAATAGTCCACTTACTTTATACTGTAGATAATATGTTGTGTGACAACACTTGGAAGATCATATTATCGGTTTCCTTATAAAGTATAAACAGATGCTCACAACCGAGATAGACGGGGACTTTCTATCGGGATGGTTGCAGTGTGGTTTGGTTTTAGCTTGTCTTGGCTATAGAATCACACTAGTTCACTTGTGTGTATTAAGCAGGACCACTTGAGATCTTTCAACTTATACTGACTTATAGAAGAACTTGATCTCTGTTATTATGGATGTTCGTGCTCTTAATCCCTATACAATAACCTCGACACGTAGGGCAGTATGTACTTCTTTGATTCATCAATGGGTGAGATTTACATATAATTAAATCAATAAACTCGGTGAGTTGGGAAGTAGTGCTGTCTCTATGGTGTGCTGTTGATTGTAGAAGGAATCCGTGTCCGTCATAGGTTGATGATGTCCCCTTGAGGAGCTCATAAGGATTATCATATAAACCCTGCAAGTGGATTTATTCTGGCATGATAATGAGGTTGAGTGGTACTACTCTTGGATGAGATATTAATTAATGGAGTTGTCAGTAACTTAATAAATTAATAGACATTGTATATCTTAAACACGGGGACACTAACGGGCTCATAATAAGAAGGAGCCCAAAACGTAATTTTGGGATTGGAAAGATAGTGCAGTACTAATATTTTAGTGGACTATATTATTATTATTGGACTTACGTATAAGCTTTGGGCTAAGCTTTGATACATAAGCCCAATGAAGGCCCAACCCAATTTCTCCTCCTGGTCCCTACTGTAGCCCATGTATATAAGTCACCTCAACTTTGTTGGCAATTGTATCGTGCGGTTCAACGTGATCCGTTAGGATTAACAGGCAAACAAAATAAGCGGAAGCATAAAACGTGTTTACCGTACTTCTGGGTCGATGTAGAGGATGAATCACTGCAGAGAACTACCTCTGATCTTCTACTGTATGTCCCAAGTCGAATCCTGCTGTTGTGTGGGCAACAATCCGCAGGATTCTCTCAATCTGCTCCTCTTCTTTCTAACTGTCAAATGAGGCACTGACTTAGGGTTAACAGGAGCTGAGATGACTTATATAATTGGGCTACAGCAGGGACCAGGAGGAGAAATTGGGCTGGGCCTCAATTGAATTTAATTAACCAAGCTTAGCCCAAAGCTTTTAATTAAATCGAATAATAATAATATAGTCCACTAAAATATTATTACTGCACTACCCGTCCAATCCTAAAATTATGTTCTGAGCTCCTTCTTATTATAAGCCCGATGGTCTCCCCATGTTTAAGAAATACAATGTCCATTAATTAATTAAGTTACTGACAACTCAAATTAATTAATATCTCATCCGAGAGTAGTACCACTCAACCTTATTATCATGCCGGAAATTAATCCACTTGCAAGATTTACATGATAAACCTTATGAGCTCCTCAAGGGGACATCATCAACCTATGACGGACATGGATTCCTTCTACAATCAACAGCACACCATAGATACAGCACTACTTCTCAACTCACCGAGTTTGTTGATTTAATACTTACAAATCTCACCCATTGATGAATCAAAGAAATACATACTGCCCTACGTGTCGAGGTTATTGTATAGGGATTAAGAGCACGAACTTCCATAATAACAGAGATCAAGTTCTTCTATAAGTCAGTATAAGTCGAACGATCTCAGGCGGTCCTGCTCAATACACACAAGTGCACTAATGTGATTCTATAGCCAAGACAAGCTAATACCAAACCACACTACAACCATACCGATAGAGAGTCCCCGTCTATCTCAGTTGTGAGCATCTGTTTATACTTTATAAGGAAACCGATAATATGATCTTCTGCGTGTTGTCACACAACATATTATCTACAGTATAAAGTAAATGGACTATTGCATCATGCATATAAAATAAATTATAAGATGCAATCTTTTGATCATATGATTCTCATTTCAAATATTGTTATGACATTGTTCATACTAAAGCTAGACTTTTAGTATACAATCCAACAATCTCCCACTTATACTAAAAGACTATGCTGTCATGTCTTCTGCCATACATCTGATTCCTACTCCCACTACACGACCATTAAAAGCTCTCGCCTTAAGGTCCTTGTAAATGGTTCACTAGGTCATCATCCGATGCAATCTAGGCGACAACAACCTTCCCCTCATCATACGATTTCTCACAACAGGTGGTACTCGCGCTCCATGTGTTTAATTGCCTTATGGACTTGTGATTTCTTCAAGTTTGCAACTACACCAATATCATCAATGTAAATTGTGATTACCTTGGGCAAACTTAGAAACACTTCAAAATCCATCATGAAGTCTCTAGAGTCATATAGATACTTTGGCTGCCTCATAGGCTCCAATTCATCATCTTCCCATGATGGAGTCCGGAGTCTGAAATATATTTCTATATAACACTCCTCCACATTATGACTCTACTTCCTAAGATTAAATACATAACCTTTGAGGAGATTTTACTGCCGTCCAATCTGACTAAAAAATCCGAATCTTCGTAATCCACAAGAAGCAGTGAATCTGTCCAGTAAGTCCACATATAATTTCCAGTCCTTCTCAGGCACTTTATATATGTCTTACCACAGTTCATCATTCTTGTTCTGGATTACGTTGATACCCACTGTTCATGCATTCAGCAAAACAGATATCCAACATCGTTCATAGCATTCCTGAGATTAAGCTTCCTTATTCGCCGAAGCATAAGGAATCGCTTTCATCCTCTTTATCTTCTTCTTGTGTCAAAAAGACACATTCACTTAGATAAATTTACATGCTAAACGAGTATGGACTGTATCATTTTATGAAACTTGAGATAAGCATAATATCCTTTCTTGTGATCCGTATTACCATGATCAAAAGGATATATTTTGCCTTTCTTAAGTCCTTCATCTCTACCGCTTTATTAACCTTACCCATACGCCCGATAATACTCTTTTATTGTCTCCAATGAGCAAGATACTATCTACGTATAGTACAAGAAACACCACCACGTTTCCGTCACTCTTTACAACACACAAGACTCATCCGCTCATTGATTTAAATCCATGCCACTGGATTACCTAATCAAAACAGATGCTTCACGATCTTAAAGCTTGCTTTAGTCCATCGCTGGACACTTTTAAGCTTACTATCAAAATGCTATTAGTATTTTGCAATGAATCACTCTGGTCGCTTCACATAGATGTTTTCCTCAAGACTTCCAATCAGGAAAGCTGTCTTTGACATCTATTTGTTGTTCCTCATAGCAGCAATAAAAGAATCCGGATCAACTTAAACATAGCTTCCAGCGAACATGTTTCCTCATAATCGAACCATTTCTTTCTGAGTACACTTTTTCGCAACAAGCTTTGCTTCCAAGGTTTTCACCTTTCCATATGATCCTCTTTTATTTCCTTTGACCACTTGCAATGGCTTTTACACCATTCAGTGGTCATACAAGTTCCCAGACTTAATATAGAATCCGTAGTTTCTATTTCAACATGCATTGCAACTTACTAAGATTCCGCATTTTCATCTTGTAGTGCTACGTCGTATCCGTGGGATAATACCATGTTCACTAGGGATCAAGTCTCACGACTCTCCCAAAACATATATTTATGGGTTGTCATACAACCCTCCCACTACGACAAGGTACTACATGTAATTGTGTATCAGACGTGACACGCGTTGCAATTTACCTTGTGGTATATCCTCTTGTACACTTGGTACTTTTACTTTGTGTTTTCCTCTCACTTCCTTTAGAACAACTTATACATGGGCTTGTGATTTATTACATAGTCCTTTTCCAAAAATTTGGTGTTTGTGTTAACAGTCACCATTCGATCTTTTGGACTAAATAAATCAACCTTCATTTTTCCAGGATGTCCCACAAACAGACAAATGTTTTACGAATTACTGTTTCTAGGGCATATCCATAAAATGAATTTTAATTATTCCAAATAATTCATCATCTATCTAATCATAACCATAAGAGCCTTATTCCTTCTATCCACCACACCATTCAGATTGGGGCATACCCGGTGTAGTCAACTTGAGATTTAATCTCAACTTCTGATCAATAGCTCCTAACTATCCCAAGAGGTATTCGCCATCATAATTAAATCGTAATGACTTAATATATTTTCCATGACGCTTCACTGTACTAGCCTTACAATTCTTGAATTAATCAAAGAACTTAGACATGCAGTGCATCATATAAATATATTGGTTTCCAGAATAATATTTGAATATTCATAACCACCTCTCGCCTGGATAATATTAGGTTCGCTTGAATCAGAATGAACTAATTCCAACATATATATCTTTGGCTCTACACCCCACAGCCTTGAAAAGGCAGTTAATCATTTTTACTTCCAAGCAAGACTCGCAAGTCCGATAGTTTCCACTTCATATAAACCTTACGGTCTATCGGCTATCAACTTTTGAATCCTACTCAAGTAAAATGAATTAGTCATAGACGCCAAATGTATGTTTAGTTCATTTCCGAAGGTTCCTTTCTCTTACTAATATTAGAAGATGCATTATTTAATTACTATTTATTGCATCTGTGGGATGTTCATGATTCAAGAGTATACTTTTTATCCACCATCGTACTTTAACGGATTATAGCCTCATTCCTCATTACTATGACCATGTCATTTAAATGAAATGAAGTATCCATCCGTTAATGCATAGAAACTGAAATTAAATTCTTTCTATGAAACGTACGTAAAGACAATTTCTCATAATAAATCATTTATTCTTATCATGAGATAAATAAACAACTCCCACTGCAATAGCCACTACCTTTGTAGTTTTACCTATGTTATTAACAATCTTATCCTTACTTAGTGATAAACATTTAGTGATTCCAGTATCTACACCGTTCGAGTCAGTAGATGCCATCACTAATCATGTTTAAACCATTAGTAAATAAGATATTAAACTTGTTCACATTATGATGAAAATGGCTTTCCTTTTGCCACATGTTTTGTTAGAAGTTTCCCACCATATACAACCTCTCATATTTCAGGTAGAACTTGCTCAAAACATCCAGGCAAATTGTGAAGAATAAATTGATTTAGGTTTCCCTTTCAATTTCTATTCCAAGCTTTTCCAATTCATTCATCAATTCAACCATGATCTTCTGCCTTTTAATTTACTCAAGTATCCGAAGAGTTACATGAGATCATCATATTTCTATGAACCTCTCATCTCTTCACTAGAGACTTTAATAGGCATCAGGAGACGTCCTTTGTGAGAATACACATGTATTTTCTTAAGCAGTAAAGTTCAAAACTAAGATTCTTTTCTAATCAGTTAATATTGGACGAGTAAATATAATTTCTTTTAGTTAACAATTAGTGAAATAAAACCATTCAAAATTCAGAGAATCACAAATAAATTTACCGATCAAATCTTCGAGTTTTATTCTTTTATATTGATTCCCTCAAAAAAATATAAAATAAAATTCACCGACATCTCAAGCACCGTGAGTCTGCAAGCCACGATAGTGTGGACGTTTACAAACCCGAACATTTACAAGAGAAGGTTTTATCCATTAATTTTATTTGTCAACCTCACTTTATGACAAAATAATTAATAGTCAGTTCCTCTTTAGCCATGCAAATAAAAGCAGTGACTCCGATGGGGAGGATACTTATTATTTACATCTAAGTGTACACCATTATTTGACCACAAGTCCGCGGCCCAAGCTTGTGTGCCTTACAGATAGAGAAGTACACACGCGCTCGGATAACTTCCTACAGTCATCAATTACAAGTTTGTACCAGTGAACCGCATATAAACTCATCCGATAGGGAGGAAGGTCTAAGCCAACGCGCAAGTTCATATGCATCACATTACAAACGTAATTATTTAATGAAGTCTGTTCCAGCAATCCATGAATAAACTCATCCGATGGGGAGGAAGGCTCTAATGCCGACGCGCAAGTCTATTCATATTACTAACAAACCAATAATGGAGGCCGCGGGAATTTATAACCAATCCCCTCTCCCACTTAGTTATTTAACACCGAGGGTTTTAACATGCATATAATATTCCAGAATAAAATATACAACTTAGACATGCTTCTATTAACAGCAATTTAAATAAATAAATCACATAGAACATGCCTTTCATATATAACAATTAATTGTCAAGTTAAAACAATTAACTCAGTTATATATCATAATTAATTGCATAAATGGTGGATCAATTAATTTGGGCCCAAGAACAACAAATTAGCACAAAATGAGCAGCAGATTAAATAATTAATCAAGCCCATTATCCATGGCCCATAATCTTAGCCCAAAATCAAATTAAGTCCACCAAGCCCACTAGCACAAAATTAGTCCATTAATATAATTAATTAATTTATCATGCTTGGTCCATTACTCACAATTAATTAAATACAATAATTATAAATGGCCCAGCAGCCCATTATCATTTTAATTAAAATTGGGCCCAACAGCCCAAAACTAAATTAAAAAATTATAAATAAAAAGCCCAGCAGCCCAATGAACATCTCAATTAAATTGGGCCCAACTGAACATAGGCCCAGCTATAAAAAAAATAAGGCCCATCAGACAGCCATTAAGACCATCAAGGCTGCCCTAAAATTCTCCAGCCGTCGCTTCTTGATACCACACGGCAGTCGCTGCCCTTGAGTGCTGCCGCCCATGACTGGCGTCGCAGGTACCTCCCTAAGCCCACCGGGACGGCGCCATCAGTCCGCATCTCGCACAACGCCCAGCAGCCAGGCACCGCTGCGACCACGCTCACAGACGCGCATGTAGACTAGCGTGTCACCGGCGAGGCACGAAGCAGTCCAGTACCGCCGTGCACCTCTCAGATGCACCCGCCTGCCAACAGCGCCTCGCTCCTCACACCGACACTCAGCCATCAGACGTCGCCACCCAGATTGTCAATTGTCGCAGCCCAATCCGCCACCGCCATCTGAACGCCCGATCTGCCCGGCGCTTCATCGATCAACTCCAGTCTACAACGCCGACAAACAATGCCGTGGCATCATCTGCACAACCACACCCCTTCGTGAAGCTGATGTCCCACCTGAAATGGCGGCTGCTTCATCTCACCCGGGATAGCAACAGATGTGTCGGATTGACCAGATGATACCCCTGGAATCCGCCATTGATTCCGACCAGAATGGCCTCTGATTGGCCTGGAATCTGCCCGCCAGCAGACGTCCTCTCAGACCCGATCTAAATCGTCAAGGACCCACCCGGAATTGCCAAGAGGTTTGCCCGATGTTTTCCCATCGACGTTTCTGCACCATCACCGGCTAGATGAGAGCCGCGCAGCTTCTGCCCAACATCGTGTGCTGCTCCGCCATCCGTGACAGCTACGTGGGACCCACACGTGACTTTGATCAGAGGTCGGGCACCGATCTCGCTCGATCATTCCAGCCGTCAAGAGCAGAAGAGGGGAGCAGTGCGATCAATAGCAAATAGGAATCCAGGATGTGTGTTTGTTGTACCCAGTAATTAGGAATAAACTTACAATCACACATCCCAAAAAGCATATAATGGTGAAAAGCAATAAAAGTTCAAAACTTGTGATTATATCCAGATTATTTCACAAAATCAAATAATCAATTTTAAACATGCTATCAATCTTACCATTAACACACGAAAAGGATAAACCCAATCAACGTCTCACATCTCACCACGAAACTAACGCTCTGATACCAATTGTTGGCAATTGGATCATGCGGTTCAACGTGATCCGTTAGGATTAACAGGCAAACAAAATCAGCGGAAGCATAAAACGTGTTTACCGTACTTCTGGGTCGATGTAGAGGATGAATCGCTGCAGAGAACTACCTCTGATCTTCTACTGTATGTCCCAAGTCGAATCCTGCTGTTGTGTGGGCAACAATCCGCAGGATTCTCTTAATCTGCTCCTGTTCTTTCTAACTGTCAAATGAGGCACTGACTTAGGGTTAACAGGAGCTGAGATGACTTATATAATTGGGCTACAGCAGGGACCAGGAGGAGAAATTGGGCTGGGCCTCAATTGAATTTAATTAACCAAGCTTAGCCCAAAGCTTTTAATTAAATCCAATAATAATAATATAGTACACTAAAATATTATTACTGCACTACCCGTCCAATGCCAAAATTATGTTCTGGGCTCCTTCTTATTATAAGCCCGATGGTCTCCCCATGTTTAAGAAATACAATGTCCATTAATTAATTAAGTTACTGACAACTCAAATTAATTAATATCTCATCCGAGAGTAGTACCACTCAACCTTATTATCATGCCGGTAATTAATCCACTTGCAAGATTTACATGATAAACCTTATGAGCTCCTCAAGGGGACATCATCAACCTATGATGGACATGGATTCCTTCTACAATCAACAGCACACCATAGATACAACACTACTTCCCAACTCACCGAGTTTGTTGATTTAATACTTATAAATCTCACCCATTGATGAATCAAAGAAATACATACTGCCCTACGTGTCGAGGTTATTGTATAGGGATTAAGAGCACGAACTTCCATAATAACAGAGATCAAGTTCTTCTATAAGTCAGTATAAGTCGAACGATCTCAGGCGGTCCTGCTCAATACACACAAGTGCACTAATGTGATTCTATAGCCAAGACAAGCTAATACCAAACCACACTACAACCATACCGATAGAGAGTCCCCGTCTATCTCAGTTGTGAGCATCTGTTTATACTTTATAAGGAAACTGATAATATGATCTTCTGCGTATTGTCGCACAACATATTATCTACAGTATAAAGTAAATGGACTATTGCATCATGCATATAAAATAAATTATAAGATGTAATCATTTGATCATATGATTCTCATTTCAAATATTGTTATGACATTGTTCATACTAAAGCTAGACTTTTAGTATACAATCCAACAAGCTTATCCTAAACCCTAATGTTGCGTCCAAAAACACGTGAATGAGATGGAGGAAAGCAGATTGAGAGGATCCTGAAGATTGTTGCCCGTACAACATCAAGATCAGACTTGGGAATACAGCAGAAGACTGAAAGATTGTTTACTGCTACTGCTACTGATCATCCTCTACATCAACCCTGGTGAAAGGTAATATGATTCTGCTCTTTTGCTTCCGCTGCAGTGGAATCATATGGAACCCTAACGGTTCACGTTAACCAAATAATCGAACACCAACAAATGGTATCAGAGCTTCAGTTTTGTGGTGATGTGTGACGCATTAGGCTAGGGTTTATGTGTTTGTGTGATTCAATTTTTGAAATTTGAATCATATGAGATTAGGGTTTTTGGTGTTATTAGATTGTTTCTGTATATACCCTGTGAAACCCTATATCTGTTGGACGACTTGCTTCCGTTATACACGATGGTGGTGAGAGAATCAAACCTATTCGTGAAAGTTGGAAGAACTATTCATCATATTCACACCTGATAGACTAAGTTCAGTGCTCGGATGCTATCGTGCATTAGCGTGCTGGTGAGCGGGTAATCATGAGGGTGCGCACGGTTCAGAACTGAAGACAGTGAGTGCACTAGATTGTGCGACAGGTCGGGCGACCAGATGGACGAAGGCTGCTCAGTGGCTGGAACGATGGGCGCGAAACTTATTGGTAAGCATAGAACGTGCAGGATGCCGGGTGATTCACATGGTGAGGTGCCTGATAATATGCACGATCCGAGCTAGAGCCGGGCATGGTGTGCACGATGCAGTGCATAGGGCGTGCGGATTCCATGCGTGGGAGCTTCGAAACACGGTAGACACATGGATTGGTTAGTAGGAGAGCGTTCCCATGCAGAGATCCATGCGAGGCAGCTTGATGTCGTGTGCTAGGCCGTCAATGGCGTGTGAGAAGTTGGCGCACAGCTGGCACAGTGCACGGAAGGATTGGCACAATGCGGGTATAATGCGCGGATGACATGACGCATGGTTGGGTATTAACGCACGATCGCATGCTCATTAGCACGCTGCAGTCGCAGTGCACGGAAAGCTTGGTGTACTGCATGCACAGTGCGCGGAAAGATTGGCGCACCGCGTGTGCAGTGTGCGGAAAGCTTGGCGCACGGCATGCATAGCGCGAGGAAGCCTTGGCATGCTGTAGATTTGATGCACAGCAGGCGCCGTGCACAGCACGCGTGATGCACGATAGGAGCTGTGAGCAGCAGGCATTGGCACACGGCGGGCGCATTGCGCGGAAATCCTGATGCACGAATGCGGTCGCATTGGGCGCACAGAACAACACATGATAGCTGGAGTGTTGGACAAGACATCCTATTTTTGGCAAATTAATTCCCAATATATAACTGGCGTAATAGATTGTCTATTATTATTATATATGGATGTCAAATTAATTCCTAATATATAACTGTCATAATTACTTTAATTGTCAAATATTATTATATATGGTTGCATGTCGATATCGATGATTTTAATAATCTGGACAATATCGATGGTCAATATCGATAGTTTCAAAAATATGATAATCTGGAAATTTTTAGAAATCTAATAATCTATCGATATCGATGATTTTAATAATCTGAACAATATCAATGGTCGATATCGATGGCTTCAAAAATTTGATAATCTAGATATTTTTAAAATTTTGATAATCTGAAGGTCTTTGTCGACATTCGTGCTTGGTGACGAATAATCGAATTCGCTGTTATATAACTTTCATAATTTGATTTAATTATCTGATTATTGTTATATATGTATGCATGTTATCTTTGATTTACTGCCTTATTTTCTATAATAGGAGCATGCTAGGTTGCGTATTTTATTGTGAATATTATATGAATGTGAAAACCCTCGGTGTTAAATAACTAAGTGGGAGAGGGGATTGGTAATTAATTCACGTGGCCTCCATTATTGGTTTGTAAGTGATGCAAGTATACTTGCGTGTTGGCATAGACATTCCTCCCCATCGGATGAGTATATTTGTGGATCAATGGTACAGACTTCATTAAATAATTATTGTTTGTAATGTGATGCACATGAACTTGCGTGTTGGCATACACCTTCCACCCTATCGGATGAGTTTATTTGCGGATCACTGTACAAACTTATAATTAATGACTATAGGAAGTTATCCGAGCACGTGTGTACTTCTCCATCTGTAAGGCACATAAGCTTGGGCTGTTGACTTGGGGTCAAATAATGTTGTACACTTAGATGTATATAATAAGTATCCTCCCTATCGGAGTCACTGCTTTTATTTGCATGGCTAAAGAGGAATCGACTATTAATTATTTTGTCATGAGGATAGGTTGACGAATGAAATTAATGGATAAAACCTTCTCTTATAAATGTTCGTGTTTGTAAACGTCTACACTATTGTGGCTTGCAGACTCACGGTGCTTGAGATGTCGGTGAATTTTATTTTTATATTGTTTTGAGGGAACCAATATAAAAGGATAAAATTCAATGTTTGATCAGTATATTTATTTGTGATTCTCTGAATTTCGAATGGTGTTATTTCACTAATTGTTAACTAAAAGAAATTATATTTACTTGTCCAAATTAGATGATTAGAAAATAATCTTGGTTTTTAATGTTACTGCTCAGGAAAATATAAGTGTGTTCTCACTAAGGATATCCCATGATACCTTTTAAAGTCTCTTGTGAAGAGGTGAGAGGTTCATAGAAATATGATGGTCTCATGCAACTCTTCAGATACTTGAGTAAGTTAGATAGGTAGGAGGTCATGGTTGAATTGATGAATAAATTGGAAATGCTTGGAATAGAAATTGAAAAGGAAACCTAGATCAATTTAATTATCCATAGTTTGCCTAGGTGTTTTGGGCAAGTACTACCTGAAATACAAGAGGTTGTATATGGTGTGGAACTTCTGACAAAATATGTGGCGAAGGAAAGCCATTTTCTTCATGATGTGAACAAGGTTAGTATCTTATTCACTAGTCATTGAAGAATGATTAGTGATGTCATCTGCTAACACATTGTGTGTAGATACCGGAATCACTAAAAAGCGTGTAACTAAGTGATGATGAGATTATTATTGGGTACATGGGTATACTACGAGAATAGTGGCTGTTGCAGTGGCAGTTGTTTATTTATCTCACGATATGAATAAACGCTTGATTATGAGAAATTGTCTTTACCTACGTTTTCATAGAAAAATTTTCATTTCAGTTTCTATGCATTTACGGATGAATACTCTATTTCATTTAAATGACATGGTCATAGTAATGAAGGATGGAGTTATAATCTGTTGTTGTATGTTGGTGGACAATTTGTACTCTTAAATCATGTATATCACACGGATGCAATAAATAGTAATTAAAAATGCATCTTCTAATATTAGTAAGAGAAAAGAACCTTCGGAGATGAACTAAACATACATTTGGCATCTAAGACTGGATCATTTTACTTAAGCATTATTAAAAAGCTGATAGCTGATGAACCGTTAGGTTTATCTGAAGTGGAAACTGTCGGACTTGCGAGTCTTGCTTGGAAGTAAAAATGATTAATTGCGTTTTCAAGGCAAAGGGGTGTAGAGCCAAAGATATATGTGTTAGAATTAGTTCATTCTGATTTATGTGGTCCTAAGACTATCCCGAAGAGACGTGGTCATTACGATTTAATTGTGATTGCGAGAATCTCTTAGGATAGTTAGGAGCCATTAATCAGAAGTTGAGATTAAATCTCAAGTTGTGTACACCGTGCATACTCCAGCTGAATAGTGTGGTGGAAAGTGTTGGATTGTATACTAAAAGTCTAGCTTTTTGTATGAACAATATTGTAACAATTAATTTGAAATGAGAATCATATGATCAAATGATTGCATCTTATAATTTATTTATATGTTCGATGCAATAGTCCACTTACTTTATACTGTAGATAATATGTTGTGCGACAACACGCGGAAGATCATATTATCGGTTTCCTTATAAAGCATAAACAGATGCTCACAACCGAGATAGACGGGGACTCTCTATCGGGATGGTTGTAGTGTGTTTTGGTATTAGCTTGTCTTGGCTATAGAATCACATTAGTGCACTTGTGTGTATTGAGCAGGACCGCTTGAGATAGTTCGACTTATACTGACTTATAGGAGAACTTGATCTCAGTTATTATGGAAGTTCGTGCACTTAATCCCTATATAATAACCTCGACACGTAGGGCAGTATGTATTTCTTTGATTCATCAATGGGTGAGATTTACATGTAATTAAATCAGCAAACTCGATGAGTTGGGAAGTAGTGCTGTCTCTATGGTGTGCTGTTGATTGTAGAAGGAATCCGTGTCCATCATAGGTTGATGATGTCCCCTTGAGGAGCTCATAAGGATTATCATGTAAACCCTGCAGGTGGAATTTATTCCGGCATGATAATAAGGTTGAGTGGTACTACTCTTGGATGAGATATTAATTAATTGGGTTGTCAGTAACTTAATTAATTAATGGACATTGTATATCTTAAACATGGGGAGACTAATGGACTCATAATAAGAAGGAGCCCAAAACGTAATTTTGGGATTGGTACGGTAGTGCAATAATAATATTTTAGTGGAATATATTATTATTATTGGACTTAAGTATAAGCTTTGGGCTAAGCTTGGATACTTAAGCCCAATGGAGGCCCAACCCAATTTCTCCTCCTGGTCCCTGCTGTAGCCCATGTATATAAGTCACCTCAGCTTATCTGGAACCCTAATCTAATTGATTATTCACGTGTGATGAGGGTTGAGAGCAGATTGAGGAGGTCTCGTAGATCGTCGCCCACACGACGTCGAGATCGGACTTGGGACATACAACAGAAGATCAGAAGGTAGTTTGCTGCTGCTGTCCACGACATTGCGAAATTTGTATAAATTCGTACAGTGCTCAGAATTTGTTGATCAATATACTGAGGAAAGCCGTCGAAGAGAGGATCGTCTGAACGCAAAGATCATTCAATTTAGACATCAGACGAGGAAGTTATATCCATTCTCGTGGGACTATGTAGGCTGCCTGCGAGAATCAATCTTCATCAACATACCTTGGTGAACGGTAATAGTTTCTATGATTTATTGCTTCCGCTGTGTTAGAAACGCATGGTATGCTAACGGTTCACGTTAACCAAATGATTGAACGCCAACAATTGGTATCAAAGCTTCGGTTTCATGGTGAAGCGTGACACGTTAGGCTAGGGTTTATGTGATTAATTTTTCGAAATTAGGATCGCATGTTTAGGGTTTTGGTTTTACTGCGCAAACCATGAATATCCCTATGTGAAATATACCCTATATCATATCTGTTTGTTGATGGTTGTGTGTGAGAGGATTCGACGAAAACTGTTCGTCAATTTCACATGGAAGGAAGAAATTGAGAGAAAATACAGCGCAGTGATATTGTAGAGGCAATAACCAGAGTTTCAATCGTCGGATCAGGCTGAATTTTGGTCAGCACGTTCGAATTTTGTGGATGTACATTCTGAACGGTGAAGATCGTATTTGGAGCTTTTTGTTGTCGGGAATACGCCGAAAACAGAAGCAGTTTTTTGGGCGATTCT
Organism: Pogostemon cablin; assembly: GCA_023678885.1. NCBI lineage: Eukaryota > Viridiplantae > Streptophyta > Magnoliopsida > Lamiales > Lamiaceae > Pogostemon > Pogostemon cablin. The sequence continues at coordinate 39,604,637 of CM042955.1, forward strand.
GTTCTGCACAGTCGAGGGAAAAGAGCTGTTTCTCACAATCTAACCGTTGGATCGACCTGTAATTTGGACAGCATGTTCAAACTCACAGGAGTAGATTCTAGACGGTGGAGATTGGATTCCCAGGTTCCTAAAGTTGCGAACCCTGAATGACAGTTGGTGTAGTTTGATGTTGCGCGTTGGGCTGAACTTGGTTCCGTGCAAGTAGGCCCTTGGACGAGCGGATTTGCATCAGGTTCAATCGATGCTGCACTAGGTTCGAGCAGATTTTCATCAGGTTTGATTGGTCTGCATCAGGTTCGATCGATGCTACACCAGGTTCGAGCGGATTTGCATCAGGTTCGACTGATCTGCATCAGGTTTGATCGATGCTGCACCAGGTTCGAGCAGATTTGCATCAGGTTCGATTGGTCTGCATCAGGTTCGATCGATGCTGCACCAGGTTCGAACGGATTTGCATCAGGTTCGATTGGTCTGCATCAAGTTCGATCGATGCTGCACCAGGTTTGAATGGATTTGCATCAGGTTCGATTGGTCTGCATCAGGTTCGATCGATGCTGCACTAGGTTCGATTGGATTTGCATCAGGTTCGATTGGTCTGCATTAGGTTCGATCAATGCTGCACCAGGTTCGAGCGAATTCACATCAGGTTCGATTGGTCTGCATCAGGTTTGATCGACTCTGCACCAGGTTCGAGCGGGTTTGCATCAAGTTCGACTGGTCTGCATCAGGTTCCACGTGAGTCTTCAAAATATGATTGGGCAGGATGCCAGAGTGGTGGAGCAAGCTGCGGGGAGGTCGATCCCCATCGCAGTTGTCCGCATTCGTGATTGGTGGTGAACAATCGAATTCGCTGTTATATAACTGTTATAATTAATTTATTAATTGATTATTGTTATATATGTATGCATGATTCTCTATGATTTATTGCCTTAAATAGAAGCATGCTAGATTGCGTATTATATTTGATATATTATATGCATGTATGTTGGAGTGTTGATCAAGTCAACTTATTTTTGGCAATTTATTTCCTTATATATAACTGCTATAATTGTTTTATTGGTCAATTATTGTTATATATTTGGAAGTATGAGCATGCTAGGTTGCGTATATTATTCTGAATATTATATGCATGTAAAAACCCTTGGTTTTAAATAACTAAGTGGGAGAGGGGATTGGTAATTAATTCCCGCGGCCTCCATTATTGGTTTGTTAGCAATGTGAATAAACTTGTGCATCGGCATTAGAGCCTTCCTCCCCATTGGATGAGTTTATTCATGGATTGCTGGGACAGACTTAGTTAAATAATTATGTTTGTAATGTGATGCATATGAACTTGCGCTTTGGCATAGACCTTCCTCCCTATCGGATGAGTTCATGTGCGGATCACTGTACAGACTTATAATTGATGACTGTAGGAAGTTATCCGAGCGCGTGTGTACTTCTCCATCTGTAAGGCACATAAGCTTGGGCCGCGGACTTGGAGTCAAATAATGGTGTACACTTAGGTGTAAATAATAAGTATCCTCCCCATCGGAGTCACTGCTTTTATTTGCATGGCTAAAGAGGAACCGACTATTAATTATTTTGTCATAAAGTTAGGTTGACAAATGAAATTAATGGGTAAAACCTTCTCTTGTAAATGTTCGGGTTTGTAAACGTCCACACTATCGTGGCTTGTAGACTCACGGTGCTTGAGATGTCGGTAAATTTTATTTTATATTGTTTTGAGGGAATCAATATAAAAGGATAAAATTTGAAGTTTTGATCAGTATATTTATTTGTGATTCTCTGATTTTCAAATGGTTTTATCTCACTTATTATTAACTAAAAGAAATTATATTTACTTGTCCAAATTAGATGATTAGAAAAGAATCTTGGTTTTGAATTTTACTGCTTAAGAAAATACATGTGTGTTCTCACAAAGGACATCTCATGATGCCTATTAAAGTCTCTAGTGAAGAGATGAGAGGTTCATAGAAATATGATGATCTCATGTAACTCTTCGGATACTTGAGTAATTTAAAAGGCGGTAGGTCATGATTGAATTTGATGAATGAATTGGAAATACATGGAATAGAAGTTGAAGGGGAAACCTAAGTCAATTTTATTCTTCATAATTGCCTAGATGTTTTGAGTAAGTTTCTCATGAATTACAAGAGGTTGTATATGGTGGGAAACTTCTGACAAAACATGTGGTAAAGGAAATTCAATTTCATAAAAGGAGTGAATAAGGATAGAATCTTACTTACTAGTTGTCTAAACATGATTAGTGATGGCATCTACTGACACGAAGTGTGTAGACACTGGAATCACTGAATGTTCATTACTAAGTGAGGATAAGATTGTTATGACATGGGTAAAACTACAAGACTAGTGGCTATTGCAGTGGGAGTTGTTTATTTATCTTACGATATGAATAAACGTTTGATTTTGTAAAATTGTCTTTACTTACGTTTTTATAGAAAGAATTTGATTTCGGTTTCTATGCATTAATAGATGGATACTCCATTTCATTTAAATGACATGGTCATTATAATGAAGGATAGAGTTGTAATATGTTATGGTACGTTGATGGACAATTTGTATACTCTTAAATCATGTATATTCCACAGATGCAACAAATAGTAATTAATAATGCATCTTCTGATCTTAGTAAGAGAAAGTAACCTTCGGAGATGAACTAAACATGCATTTGGCGTCTAAGACTAGATCATTTTACTTGAGTAGGACTCAAAAGTTGATAGCAGATGGACCGTAAGGTTTATCTGAAGTGGAAACTATCGGACTTGCGAGTCTTACTTGGAAGTAAAAATGATTAATTACCTTTTCAAGGTAAAGGGGTGTAGAGCCAAAGATATATATATTGGAATTGGTTCATTATGATTCAAGAGGGCCTAATATTATCTAGGCGAGAGGTGGTTATGAATAATCGAAGATTATTCTAGATACCGATATATTTATTTGATGCACTGCATGTCTAAATTCTTTGATTTATTCAAGAATTACAAGATTGGTACAGTAAAGCATCATGGAAAATATATCAAGTAATGACGATTTAATCGTCATTACGAGTACCTCTTAGGATAATTAGGAACTATTAATCAGAGGTTGAGATTAAATCTCAAGTGGTCTACACCGGGCATGCCCCAGCTGAATGGTGTGGTGGATAGAAGGAATAAGACTCTTATGGTAATGATTAGATAGATGATGAATTATTTGGAATTACTTAATTCATTTTATGGATAAGCCCTAGAAACATTAATTCATTTGAATGTTTGTCTGTTTGTGGGATATGCTATAAAAATGAAGGTGATTTATTTAGTCTAAAAGATCGAAGGGTGATTGTTAACACAAACACTAGATTTTTGGAAAGAGACTATGTATTAAATCATAAACCCATGTATAAATTGTTCTAAAGGAAGTGAGAGGGAAAAACACAAAGTATAAGTACCAATTGTACAAGAGGATATACCACAAGGTAAACTGCAACGCGTGTCACGTCTGATACACAATTGCATGTAGTGCCTTGTCGTAGTGGGAGGGTTCTTCGACAACTTGTAAGATACATGTTTTGGGAAAGTCGTGAGACTTGGTCCCTCACAAACATGAAATGGACCCACGGATACGACGAAGCACTACAAGTTAGAAATGCCAAATCCTAGCAAAGTGCAATGAATATTAAAATAGAATCGATGAATTTTTAAATTAGGTCTGGATGCTTGTTGAACCGCTAAATGGCATAAAAGCCATTGGAAGCGGGCATGCAAGAATAAAAGAGGATCATAGAATAAGGTGAAAATCTTGGAAGCAAGCTTGTTGCGAAAAGGTATACTCAGAAAGAAAGGGTTCGATTATGAGAAAACTTATTCGCCAGTAGATATGCCTACGTTGATCCGGACTCTTTTATTTGTTGCTACTCATATGAAATATGAGGGATATCAAATAGATGTCGAGACAGCTTTCCTGATTGGAAGTCTTAAGGGAAACATCTATGTGAAGCAACCAGAGTGATTCATTGCAAAGAGCTAAGAGCTTTGTGATAGTGAGCTTAAAAGTGTCCATTCATGGACTAAAACAAGCTTCAAGATCATGAAACATCCGTTTTGATGAGGTAATCCAGTGACATGGATCTAATCAATGATCGGATGGGTCTTGTGTATTGAAAAGAGTGATGAAAACGTGGTGGTATTTCTTGTACTATACGTAGATAGTATCTTGCTCATTGGAGACAATGAAAGAGTATTGTCGGGCGTATGGGTATGGTTGATAAAGCGGTATGAGATGAAGGACTTAAGAAGAGCAAAAATATCCTTTTGATCACGGTAATATGGATCACAAGAAAGGATGTTATGCTTATCTCAAGTTTCATATAATGATACGATCCTTACTCGTTTAGCATGTGAATTTATCTAAGTGAATGTGTCTTGTGACGCAAAAGTAGATAAAGAAGATGAAAGCGGTTCCTTATGCTTCGGCAAATGAGGAAGCTTAATCTAAGGAATGCTATGCACGAGATTGTATATCTGTTTTGCCGATGGCATGAACAGTGGGTATCAACGTAACCCGGAACAAGAATGATGAACTGTGGTAAGACATATAATTATGTACCTGAAAAGGACTAGAAATTATATGTAGGCTTACCGGACAGATTCGCTGCTTCTTATGAGTTAAGTAGATTCGAATTTTTCAAATCAGATGGGGATGACAGTAAATCCACCTCAAGGTTATGTGTTTAATTTTAGGAAATTGAGTCATAATGGGGAGGAGTGTTATATAGAAATATATTTCAGACTCCGGACTCCATCATGGAAAGATGATAAATTGGAGCCTATGAGGCAGCCAAAGTATCTGTATGACTCTAGAAACTTCAAGATGGACTTCGAAGTGTTTCTAAGTTTGCCCAAGGATATCACAATTTATATTGATGATATTGGTACAGTTGCAAACTTGAAGGAATCACGAGCCCATAAGGCAATTAAACACATGGAGTGCAAGTACCACCTATTACGAGAAATCATATGATGAGGGGAAGGTTGTTGTCACCTAGATTGTATCGGATGATGACCTAGTAAATCCATTTACAAGGACCTTAAGGCGAGAGCTTTTGATGGTCGTGTAGTGGGAGTGGAAATCAGATGTATGGCAGAAGACATGACAGCATAGTCTTTTAGTATAAGTGGGAGATTGTTGGATTGTATACTAAAAGTCTAGCTTTTTGTATGAACAATATTGTAACAATTAATTTGAAATGAGAATCATATGATCAAATGATTGCATCTTATAATTTATTTATATGTTCGATGCAATAGTCCACTTACTTTATACTGTAGATAATATGTTGTGCGACAACACGCGGAAGATCATATTATCGGTTTCCTTATAAAGCATAAATAGATGCTCACAACCGAGATAGACGGGGACTCTCTATCGGGATGGTTGTAGTGTGGTTTGGTATTAGCTTGTCTTGGCTATAGAATCACATTAGTGCACTTGTGTGTATTGAGCAGGATCGCTTGAGATAGTTCAACTTATATTGACTTATAGGAGAACTTGATCTCAGTTATTATGGAAGTTCGTGCTCTTAATCCCTATACAATAACCTCGACACGTAGGGCAGTATGTATTTCTTTGATTCATCAATGGGTGAGATTTACATATAATTAAATCAGCAAACTCGATGAGTTGGGAAGTAGTGCTGTCTCTATGGTGTGCTGTTGATTGTAGAAGGAATCCGTGTCCATCATAGGTTGATGATGTCCCCTTGAGGAGCTCATAAGGATTATCATGTAAACCCTACAGATGGAATTTATTCCGGCATGATAATAAGGTTGAGTGGTACTACTCTTGGATGAGATATTAATTAATTGGGTTGTCAGTAACTTAATTAATTAATGGACATTGTATATCTTAAACATGGGGAGACTAATGGACTCATAATAAGAAGGAGCCCAAAACGTAATTTTGGGATTGGTACGGTAGTGCAATAATAATATTTTAGTGGAATATATTATTATTATTGGACTTAAGTATAAGCTTTGGGCTAAGCTTGGATACTTAAGCCCAATGGAGGCCCAACCCAATTTCTCCTCCTGGTCCCTGCTGTAGCCCATGTATATAAGTCACCTCAGCTTATCTGGAACCCTAATCTAATTGATTATTCACGTGTGATGAGGGTTGAGAGCAGATTGAGGAGGTCTCGTAGATCGTCGCCCACACGACGTCGAGATCGGACATGGGACATACAGCAGAAGATCAGAAGGTAGTTTGCTGCTGCTGTCCGCGACCTTGCGAAATTTGTATAAATTCGTACTGTGCTCAGAATTTGATGATCAATATACTGACGGAAAGCCGTCGAAGAGAGGATCGTCTAAACGCAAAGATCATTCAATTTCGACATCAGACGAGGAAGTTATATCCATTCTCGTAGGACTGCATAGGCTGCCTGCGAGAATCAATCTTCATCAACGTACCTTGGTGAACGGTAATCGTTTCTATGATTTATTGCTTCCGCTGTGTTAGAAACGCATGGTATGCTAATGGTTCACGTTAACCAAACGATCGAATGCCAACAGAAAGAAGGTATAAGACTCTTACGGTGATGATTAGATAGATGATGAATTATTTGGAATAAATTCATTTTATGAATATGCCCTAGAAACAGTAATTCATAAAACGTTTATCTGTTTGTGGGACATCCTAGAAAAATGGAGGGTGATTTATTTAGTCCAAAAGATCGAAGGGTGATTGTTAACACAAACACTAGATTTTTGGAAAAGGACTATGTAATAAATCACAAACCCATGTATAAATTGTTCTAAAGGAAGTGAGAGGGAAAACACAAAGTATAAGTACCAAGTGTACAAGAGGATATACCATAAGGTAAACTGCAATGCGTATCACGTCTGATACACAATTGCTTGTAGTGCCTTGCCATAGTGGGAGGGTTGTTCGACAACCTGTAAGATATATGTTTTGGGAGAGTCGTGAGACTTGGTCCCTAGTAAACATGGAATAGACCCATGGATATGACAAAGCATTGCAAGATGGAAATGTGGAATTTTAGCAAAGTGCAATGAATGTTGAAATATAATCAATGGATTCTAAATTAGGTCTGGGAGCTTGTAAGACCACTAAATGGTGTAAAAGCCATTGGACGTGGTCATAGAAAATAAAAGAGGATCATACGGTAAGGTGAAAACCTTGGAAGCAAAGCTTGATGCGAAAAGGTGTACTCAGAAAGAAATGGTTCGATTATGAGGAAACATATTCGCTGGTAGCTATGCTTATGTTGATTCGAATTCTTTATTACTAATCATATTGATTATGAGGAATAGCAAATAGATGTCAAGACAGCTTTCCTGATTGGAAGTCTTGAGGAAAGCATCTATGTGAAGCAACCAGAGTGATTCATTGCAAAGAGCTAAAGTGCATTTTGATAGTAAGATTAAAAGTGTCCATCGATGGACTAAAGCAAGCTTCAAGATTATGGAATATCCATTTTGATGAAGAATCCAGTGATATAGATTTAATCAATGCTCGGATATATCTTGTGTATTTAACAGAGTGACAGAAACGTGGTGGTATTTCTTGTACTATACATAGATGATATATTGCTCATTGGAGACAATGAAAGAGTATTGTTGGGCGCATGGGGTATGGTTAATAAAACAGTATGAAATGAAGACTTAAGAAAAACAAAATATATCCTTTTGATCACGGTAATACGGATCACAAGAAAGGATATTAAGCTTATCTCAAGCTTCATGAAATGTTATGATCCCTACTTGTTTTAGCATATTACTTTATCTAAGAAAATGTGTGTTAAGACACAAAAGAAGATAAAGGTGATCAAGGCGGTTCCTTATGCTTTGGCGAATAAGGAAGCTTGATCTAAGGAATGCTATGCACGAGATTAAATATCTGTTTTTGTAAACGCATGGGTATCAATGTAACCTAGAATAAGAATGATGAACTGTGGTAAGACATATATGAAGTGCCTGAGAAGGACTGGAAATTATATGTAGGCTTACTGGGCAGATTCACTGCTTCTTGTGGATTACGTAGATTCGGATTTTTTGGCAAATTGGACGGCAGTAAATCCACCTCAAGGTTATGTGTTTAATTTTAGGAAGTTGAGTCATAATGTGGAGGAGTGTTATATAAAAATATATTTCAGACTCCGGACACTATCATGGAAAGATGATAAATTGGAGCCTCTGAGGCAGCCAAAGTATCTGTACGACTAGGAACTTCATGATGGACTTTGAAGTGTTTTTAAGTTTGCCCAAGGTTATCACAATTTATATTGATGATATTGGTGCAGTTGCAAACTTGAAGGAATCACGAGCCTATAAGGCAATTGAACACATGGAGCGCGAGTACCACCTGTTACGAAAAATCATATGATAAGGGAAAGGTTGTTGTCGCCTAGATTGCATCGAATGATAACCTAGTAAAATCCTTTTACATGGACCTTAAGGCAAAAGCTTTTGATGGTCGTGTAGTGGGAGTGGGAATGAGATGTATGGCCGAAGACCTGACAGCATAGTCTTTTATTATAAGTGGGAGATTGTTGGATTATATACTAAAAGTCTAGCTTTAGTATGAACAATGTTATAACAATTTATTTGAAATGAGAATCATATGATCAAATGATTGCGTCTTATAATTTATTTATATGAACGATGCAATAGTCCACTTACTTTATACTGTAGATAATATGTTGTGCGACAGCACTCGGAAGATCATATTATCGGTTTTCTTATAAAGTATAAATAAATGCTCACAACCGAGATAGACAGGGACTTCTATCGGGATGGTTGTAGTGTGGTTTGGTATTAGCTTATCTTGGCTATAAAATCACACTAGTGCACTTGTGTGTATTGAGCAGGACCTCTTGAGATCGTTCAACTTATACTGACTTATAGAAGAACTTGATATCTGTTATTATGGATGTTTGTGCTCTTAATCCCAATACAATAACCTCGACACATAGGGCAGTATGTATTTCTTTGATTCATCAATGGGTGAGATTTACATGTAATTAAATCAATAAACTCGGTGAGTTGGGAAGTAGTGTTATCTCTATGGTGTGCTGTTGATTGTAGAAGGAATCCATGTCCATCATAGGTTGATGATGTCCCCTTGAGGAGCTCATAAGGATTATCATGTAAACCCTACAGGTGGATTTATTCCGGCATGATAATAAGGTTGAGTGGTACTACTCTTGAATGAGATATTAATTAATGGAGTTGTCAGTAACTTAATTAATTAATGGACATTGTATATCTTAAACATGGGGAGACTAACGGGCTCATAATAAGAAGGAGCCCAAAATGTAATTTTGGAATTGGAAAGGTAGTGCAGTAATAATATTTTAGTGGACTATATTATTATTATTGGAATTAAGTATAAGCTTTTGGCTAAGCTTGGATACTTAAGCCCAATGGAGGCCTAACCCAATTTCTCCTCCTGGTCCCTACAGTAGCCCATGTATATAAGTCACCTCAGCTTGTCCTTAACCCTAATGTTGCGTCCAAAAACATGTGAATGAGAGGGAGTAAAACAGATTGAGAGGATCCTGAAGATTGTTGCCCACACAACATCAGGATCAGACTTGGGAATACAACAGAAGACTGGAAGGTTGTTTACTACTGCTGCTGCTGATCATCCTCTACATCAGCCCTAGTGAAAGGTAATATGATTCTGCTATTTTGCTTACGCTGTAGTAGAATTGTATGGAACCTTAATGGTTCACGTTAACCAAACGATCGAATGCCAACACATAGTGCCTCGAAAGGTACTGCAATAAGGAATCCAGTCATGAGGTACATAGAGAAGATTGTCTCGAACACTATCTTAGGGAGATTTGAGAGTGTAGTAGTGGGAGAGAAGCAGTTATACATCATGTACTGCATATACAATGAGTTAATAATGAACGTTGCAGCGCATTTTGCACAACATGCAGAGAGAGTTTCTGAGAGACAAACTTCTCAAGGCGTGATGTTAGGAGGTATGATTATTATGATCGCTCAAGGCTAAGGAATAAATCTTGCAGGAATGGAAAATAGGATGGTGAGTGAAGGATTGAATTATTAGCAATTGATAAGGATGGAATTCTTATTTATAGTTTGGAATCAGTATTGTCTAAGGCAAGAAAAGGGAGCTCCATTTCCTTTGCCAACTCCAGAGCTCACTACAGTGTACACTCAAAGGAGGTTTGTTAATTTAGCAATGACTAGTGCTAATCACTCCAGAGTTGTGAGAGCATTTTATAGAAGAAACAGAGAGGAAGTGGAAGAAGTTCTCAGACAGATGAGGTTGAAGAGAACTGTGAGCTAGCCAATTTGAGGGCTGAGCTAGTCCTTATAGAAGGAGAAGAGGAGGAGCCACCACATCATCAGGTGGAGTTCAAAGAGCAAGCCCCTGAGCCTCCACAGTTTGAGAAGGAAAAGCAACAGCAGCAGCCACCAATGGGCCCAGAACATGGAAATGATCGATGGAATTATATGATGGATGAAGTGAGGGAGATGAGGCATGTGCAGCAGACGTATGAAGCACAGATGAGGAAGAACCGAGAGGTACAGTAGGAGCATGGGATGCATATTCAAGAACTTCGAGCTGGACAGCGTCGTAGGGAGTACTACGAGGAGTAGTCTCAAGTGCACTCCAACAACATGGAAGAAATCATGACGATGATGTTCAACTTTCAGTTTCCAACATTGTCTCGTGCTTACATACCATGGAATGCCTACAATCCACCTCCACCTCCGGAGCCATGAGGGAGTCATTTTAGTGCTTATCACTTCTAGTAGTTCATTTGAAAATTTTAGACTTGATTTAATTCATTATAATTGGATTGGATTGTACTTAAATTGTTTTTATTTTTGGGAGGTTTACTTTGGGATTTTATTTTACTTTTATGCGATTTATTTTTTGTTATTTTTGGTATTTTAGTTTGATTTTCATAATTTGAATGTGATGGGAATTTGATGTTACTCGTTATAAAATTCTTGTGCGTTGATTTCTTGAGATGGATGATTTTGGTCATGCATGTTATGTGCTTTTGTTATGTTTCTTGTTTGGTGAGTCTTTACTATTGTGTTATGTTTGTAATTTTTATTCTTGTATGGTTGGTTTGGTGGCATGTTTAAGGAAGGTGTTTGAATGTTTTTGAATGTGAGCTATGATGCATTATTTGTGATAGGTGATGGCAAGCATGTTAAGGATTTCTAATAATTAAAATTGTGACATGGATTACATAATTTGTTCAATTTTGAGAAGTATGAAGGGTAATTATGTTTCTTTTTGATCCAAGCAAAAGCTTGAGAGAGTTGAGCCTCAACCGTGCCTCCATGGTTAATTATTGATGAGAGGATTGGTTGTACTTAGACAAACTAGAACTTGCTCATGAACTATAGGAGCGAAGCCCGAATGGTTAAAATTTGTGATATGATCTTAGGCCATCCTTGCTAAATGAAGTCATAGCCATAAAATTACTTACCCAAACATCATCCCTTGTTAACCAATTTGAGCCTATAAGCCTTTTCTTTGTGATTTAAGTACAATTCTATCCTTAAAAAACCCAATTAAGCCTTATATATATAACCTATGTGAGAGTAATTGAGGAGATGATGGTCCACAAGGGAAGATGTGGAAAAATGTGCAAGTAAATGGAAGAAAGGTTGAATCAAGAAAAAGGATGAAAGTGCTCAAGTTAAAAGCAAATGCAACTTCAACAAAAAGTGAAAAAAAAGAGAAAAATCATAAATATGCTCAAGGAATACAAAAGTTAAAAGAAAAGAAGTATGCCATTCAAAAGAAGCTCTATGAATTCATGGTATGCTGATATTTAGTGCTTTTGAATAATTGACAAAGGGAGGAACTTTGAAAGTGAAGAAGTTGGAGTAAAGAATCATCTCTTCGATTATCTACACTTGAATAGTCACTATTACCCAAAGTTTCATACACTACCAAATAGCCTAAACATTACATCAAAAAATAAAGACCTATTTGATCACTTATTGAAACTAGGATGGCTTGTGAACATAGTCCATGAGCAAGCCTATGGTGAGTCGGTTCTAACCGGTTGTTGAGTATTGTTCAAAACCCTACTCCATAGAGCGATGAGGGAATTTGATATCCTATGAGAGGCTTGGATTGGAAGAGATTTGATTACTCTTTTGTTTTATTGAAATTGAACTTTTTAATCTTCTATGTTATGAGTTTGATAGTGTAGGAGTACTTAATGTGATTTTGTAGTCCTTATGACTTGTGATGTGTTGGGGTTTATGTTCGTTAGGTGTTTTTCTCGGTGAAAATTACTCCTCTTATTTATGATTATTCATTATTCGAGGATGAACAACACTTTAAGTTTGGGGGTTGATCATTGTCATTTTCACCTAGATTTTAGTGTCTTTGTTTGTGGATTTTTCGATGTTCTCATCCGTATTTGTGTGACTTTTTGTGGAGTTTATGTAATTATGATAAATGTGGTATGGATTGATAGAAAAGTATAAATGAGCTTAAATATGTGCAAAACAGGTCAAGAAATGGAGAAAAATGGAATTGGAAGCAAAACAGAGAAGGAAGAACAGGGCATGCTCAGACACACCCCGTGTGCAGAACACGGGCCTGTCCGAGGTGGCCGCGTTTGAGCATCAGAATGTAGGACTCGCCCAGGAGAAGGCCGTGTTCTAGTGCACGAGTCATGCACCAGCACACGCCCCATGTGTAGAACACGAACCTATCCGAGAAAGCCATGTGCAGTCGTCAGAAAATGCTACACGCCCATGGGAGAGGCCGTGCACTGCTGCACGAGCCATGTCCTGGAACACGCAGAACATGCCGAACTAGGTGTGCACTACACGAGCCGTGTGCTGCTACACGACCCGTGTAGGTGCAAAAGGCAGTTTAAATTTTAGAATATTCCGAAAGCTTCTAAAAGGTCCCTAAGTGATATAAAAGGCTGATTTGTGTGAAATTGAGGAGGAGAATACAAAATCGGAGCAGTTACACACAATTCCACATCATATTTTCACACACTAGATCCATTTGATTCATCTCCATACATTTAATCCATCCAATCCACTTGATCTTCAACAATCCATCCATCAATTCATCCTTCCATCACTTTAAGAAGAGGAAATCATCAATGTTGAATATTCTAGCATGTTGAAAGGAAGGGAGGCCAACTTCAAAAAGAGAAGCCGATCTACTTTTCAATTATTATTTTTCTTCATATTTTGGCTCAAATGGAGCAAGCCTTTGAACGTATTGATCTAACCACAATGTGTAGTGGCTAGTCCTATATTAGGGCTAATCATATGATTGGTTGAAAAGAATGTTAGATATGTAGGATTTGAGATGTTGAATTGAGTTAATTTTAGACTTCCTTTTATGATTAATGTATCATGTTTCATTTCAATACTTGTATGATTAAACTCTTTATTCATAGTGTTAGATGACCATTCTAATATTATGATTAGGTGTTTAATTGAATCATATATTAAGATGTGCATGCATGTTAGCGTGAGGGGAGGTAAGATATACCCTTCTTATGCTTAGAACATTCACAGGGTGACACTTGAGAAATTGAGTGAAAAGAACCAAACTTACGATCATAGTACCTTAAGGGAATTGAGAGTAAGAAAAATCCTAGGAGATTTAGACTTGTCAAAGAGTCGAGAACCTAACTGCCTTGGCTATAGGGATTAGGGGTAAAACATAATTGTTTTTAGTCCAAAATTAATGAACTTTAATATCAAAAGTTATGCATATCTAGCTAGTTTCTTAACCATGAATATGATTAACCTTGCTCTCTTCTTAAATGCATTCTATCCACTTCCATCCATCTTGTCGGTTATTTGATATTTGATACATTTTGTTGTTAGTTGATTTCTTAGTTAATTGATTAGAATAATAAGTAGTCTAAATACCAACCTTCAATCTTGTCACTCTTACAAAGCAAAATCAATGACAAATCCGGATACAACTATTAGTTTACTTTCCCTTGGGATGGCATACTTATAAATTTTGTTACTTGGTCACACGTGTACAACAACGATAGAGTCTCTTACTCTAAATTCATTTTGATATTAAAAATGAGGCTTAGAACAAAACTGCACTCTCCATTCGGGTCGAGTGGCGCTTCATATGGTCGAGCAAAACCTCTGTAAGCTGAAACCATTCGCCGCCTTCTGCTCAACCTATCGCTCGACCAATAGATCTTGGTCGAGTGGCTCCTTTTGATCGAGTGGCCACTCTGTAACTTAAAACTCTAAACCAGTTGTTCAAAATGTCGCTCAACTACCACTTGACTTCAGTGACTGGTCGAGCAGACTTCCTATGCTCCATTTTTCATGATTTCCTTCATCCCCTGCAAAACTCAAACTCAAAAACAACATTAAGTATCATTTCAAACCGAAACAATGGCTAGAGAACCTTAACTTAGACTCTATAAATCATGTATAAAACTCAGCTCACACAACAAAATAAAATAAAAACACAACTGAATAGGTTAAAGTTTCACTATACCACAAAAAATCAACTCCCCTAACAGACGTTTCAAAGAAATGATTACACTCTTAGTACTTCGATGAGGTAAGTACATCACACCCCCCAAACTTACTAAATACTAAAGTTGAAACTAAGTTTGCAAAGAGATGTAATTACTAATATGTAAGCACCTTAAATATAAAAATTTCTTACACACACAAAATAAATAAAGCAATAAAACAGGAGGAAAAGCCCCCAACAGGCACTTATGTTTAACGTCAGAGAGTCACGACGGTACCAATTCAATTTAAGGTATCCCCAAAGACAACACAAGCATCATCTGGTGTCTTAAAGTGCATCAATCGATGCCCATTCGCTACTATGATGTCTCTGTCCTTGTCCATGATCTTAAACCCCCCCATAGGGTCTATGGATAATGAATGGTCCCATCCACTTTAATTTTAATTTTCCTGTGAAAAGCTTTAAACGAGAGTTAAAAAGTAATACCTCATCACCGTGTTTGAACTCCTTGAAAGTGATTTTTGAATCATGCCACTTCTTTATCCTCTCTTTAAAGATCATCGAGTTCTTGAAAGCATGATTTTTGAACTCATTCAATTGACTGATGTGAGAAATCCTCAGCTCCTTTTACTCATTAAGAGACAAGTTCATACTTCTCACTGCCCAAAAAGATTTATGTCGAATCTGTACAGGTAAGTGGCATGGCTTCTCATAGACAATTTGATAAGGTGACATGTCTAGCATAGTTTTGTATGCAGTCCGGAACCCCAACAAAACTTCATCGAGGTTCATAGCCCAATCCTTCCTATTGGTTCCGACTACCTTCTTCAGGATTTGCTTTACTTTCCGGTTAGAGACTTTATCTTGCCCATTCGCTCGAGGATGATAGGGTGTAGTAACCCTATGCTTAAGACCATATTCCTTAAGAACTCTTTTAATAAGCCTATTGTCAAAATGAGTACCTCCATCACTAATAAGCGCTCTAGGAACTCCATAGCGGGCAAAAATATGCTTCTTCAAGAATGACAACACCGTCTTTGCATCATTCATGAGAGTAAGAATCGCTTCTACCCATTTAGAAACATAATCAACAGCAAGAAGGTTGCAGAGGAATCCATTAGATGGGGGAAAAGGCCCCATAAAATAAATTCTCCAAACATTGAAGATCTTAACAACAATGCTTGGCTGAATTGGTTATTGGCGTTCGATCGTTTGGTTAACTTGAACCACTAGGGTTCCATCCAATTCTATATCAGCGGAAGCAAGAATATAAAATATGCATTTCTTTCACCAGGATATGTTGAAGAAGATGAAATTTTCGAAAATTCTCGCTGGCAGCTTGCGCGATGTCACGACTTTGGGCATAACTTCCTCATCCAATCTCCGATTTGATTGATTTTTACACTAAAATGGTCATCTCTTCTGTGGCTTTCAATACATGTATCATACCACTAGTTTTGGAAATGACGATCAGATTATTTAAAATGACCTCTCGATCTTCTGTTCTATTCCTAGGCCATGTCTTGGCATTGTGTGGGCAACGATCTCCAAGACGAACTCAATCTGCAGTCTTAATCTGCTTTCTCACTTGTTTAGGCGTGTAAGTCTATATTTTGGATTGATGATATTGGCTATTATATAGGCTACAACAGGGACAATGAGAAGAAATTAGGGTTCGGGCCTCCCATTGGGCTTAAGCATCCAAGTTTAGCCCAAAACTTATACTTAAGTCCAATAATAATAAATCTGTCCACTAAAGAAATATTATTGCACTGCCACCCTAATCCCAAATTATGTTATGGGCTCCTTATTATGAGCCTGTTAGTGTTCCCGTGTTTAAGATTCAATGCCCATTAATTAATTAAGTTACTGATAATTCCGTTAATTAATATATTTACCGAGAGAAGTACCACTCAACCTTATTATCATGCCGGAATAAATCCACCTGCAGGGTTTACATCATAATCATTATGACCTCCTCAAGGGGACATCATCAACCAATTCCATTAGGACACAGATTCCTTTTTACAATCAACAACACATCGTAGAGACAGCACCATCTCCTAACTCACTGAGAATATTGATTTAATATTAAATCTCACCCACTGATGAATCAAAGAAATAAATAATGGCTTATGTGTCGAGGTTATTGTATAGGGATTAAGAGTATGAGCATCCATAATAATAGAGATCAAGTTCTATTATATAGTCAGTATAAACCGAACAATCTCAATGCGGTCCTGCTCAATACACACAAAGTTCACAAGTGCAATTTTATAGTCAAGACAGACTAATGCCAAATCACACTACAACCATACCGATAGATAGTCCCCGTCTATCTCGGTTGTGAACATCTGTTTATACTTTGTAAGGAGCCGATAATGTGATCTTTCATGTGACGCCACACACCACATTGTCTACAGTATACAGTGAATGGACTTTTACAACAACATTATTGCAAACGTTTGATCACATGATTCTCATTTCAAATATTGTCAAAACATTGTTCTTATAAAAAGCTAGACTTTAGTATATAATCCAACAATCTCCAACTTATACAAAAAGACTATGCTGCCATATCTGCTGCCATACATCTGATTCCCAATCCTACTACTTGACCATCAAAAGCTTTCGCCTTAAGGTCCTTGTAATAGGATGTACTAGGTTGTCACCCAATGCAATCTTGGCGACAACAACCTTCCCCTTATCATACGATTTCTCATATAAAGTAGTACTAGCGCTAAATGTGTTTAAGTTTCTTATGGGCTCGTGATTCTTTCAAGTTTGTAACCGCACCACTATTATCACAATAAATTGTGATAACCTTGGACAAACTCAGAATCACATCTAAGTCCATTACGAAGTTACTAGAACCACATAGATACGTTGGCTGCCATAAGGCTCTAATATTATCATTTTTCTATAGTGGAGTCCGAAATATATTTCTATATAACACTCCTCCATTTCATGGATCTACTTCGCAAATTAAACACACAACCTTGAGGAGTATTAACCATCAAGAAGTAATGAATCTGTCCGGTAAGCCTACATATAATTTCCTGTCCTTCTCAGGTACTTCAAATATGTCTTACCACAGTTCATCATTCTTGTTCTGGGTTACCTTGATACCTACTGTGTATGCCATTGGTAATACAGATATCCAATCTAGTGCATAGTTTGCATACATGAGGTTTCCTAATGCCAAAGCATAAGGAACCGCCTTCATTAGCTTTATCTACTTTTGTGCCATAGGACACTTTTTGTGCTTTAAAAAACTTTCTAGGAGTTGCATGCTAAAACGAGTAAGGATTGTATCATTTCATGAAGCTCAAGATAAGCACAACATCCTTTCTTGTGATCCTTATCACCATGATCGCAAGGATATATTTTGCTTTTCTTAAGTTCATTTCATAACGCTTTATCAACCATACCCATATGCCCGACAGTACTCTTTAATTGTCTCCAATGAGCAAGATACCATCTATGTACATACAAGAAATACCACCACGTTTCTATCACTCTTATCAATACACAAGACCCATCCGAGAATTGATTAAATCCATAAGACTGGATTTTCTTATCAAAATGGATGTTCCATGATGTTGAAGCTTGATTTAGTCCATCGATGGACACTTTTAATCTTACACTCAAAATTCTCTTAGCCCTATGTAATGAATCCATCAGGTGGCTTCACATAGATGTTTTCCTCAAGACTTCCAATCAGGAATGCTGTCTTGACATCTATTTGTTGTACCTCATAATCAAAATGAGCAGCAACAGATAAAAGAGCCCAGATCTACATAGGCATAGCTATTGGCGAACAGGTTTCCTCATAATCGAACCCTTTCTTTCTGAGTATACCTTTTCCCAACAAGCTCTGCTTCCAAGGTTTTTACCTTACCGTATGATCCTCTTTTATTTTGTATGACTACTTGCTATGGCTTTTACACCATTAAGTGATCCTACATATACCCAGATTAGATATAGAATCCATAGATTTTATTTTAAAATTCATTGTAACATACTAAGATTCCGCATTTCGATCTTGTAGTGCTTCGTCGTGTCCATGGGTTAATTTCATGTTTACTAGGGACCAAGTCTCACGACTCTCCCAAAATATAAATCTATTCGATTGTAAAATGACTCTCCCGCTACGACAAGGCACTACATGCAATTGTGTATCAGATGCGACATGCGATGCAGTTTACTTGTAGTATATCCTCTTGTACTATTGGTACTATACTTTGTGTTTTCCTTCTCACACCTTTAGAATAACTTATTCATAGGTTTGTGGTTTATTTCATTGTCCTTTTCCAAAAATCTAGTGTTTGTATTAACAATCACCCTTCGATCTTTTGGACTAAAAAATAAACAACTCTTCATTTTTTTAAATATCCCACAAACAGACAATCATCATATGACATGCTGTTTCTAGGGCATACTCATAAATTTAGTAATTCCAAATAACTCGTCTTCTATCTAACCATTTCTATAAGAGTCATATTCCTTCTTTCCACCACACCATACAGCTGGGGTATGCCCGGTGTAGTTAACTTTGGATGCAATCCTAATCTCTGATAAATAGCTCCTAACTATCATATGAGGTACTCGCCACTACGATCAGATCGTAGTGACTTAATATACTTTCCATAACTCTTCACTGCATAAGCCATGCACTTCTTGATTTAATCATAGTACTCAGACTTGTAGTGCATCAAATAAATATATCGGTATCTAGAATAATCATCGAATATTCATAACCGCCTCTCGCCGGGATAATACTAGGATCGCATAAATCAGAATGAACCAATTCCAACATATCTTAACATGACTCTATATCCCTTTGCCTTGTAGAGGCAATTTATCATATTCACTTCCAAGTATGACTCACAAGTTCGATAGTTTCCACTTCCAATAAACCTAATGGTTCATCGGCTATCAACTTTTGAATCGTACTTAAGAAAAATGATCTAGTCTTAGATGCCAAAGGTATGTTTAGTTCATGTCCGAAGGTTCCTTTCTCTTACTAAGATTAGAAGATGCATTATTAATTACTAGTTGTTGCATCGTGAGAGAAACATGATTTAAGAGTGTACAAATCGTCATTAATTTACCACAACAGATTATAGCTCCATCCTACATTATAATGACCATTTCATTTAAACACAATAGAGTTTCCATCCATAAATGCATAGAAACCGAAATGAAATTCTTTCTATGCAAATATATATAAAGATAATTTCTCAAAATCAAATGTTTATTCCTATCATAAGATAGATAAGCAACTCCCACTGCAACAACCACTACTTCCGCAGCTTTACCCATGTCCATAGTAATCTCATCATCACTTAGTTATAAATATTTACCGACTCTGGTATCTACACACAACATGTAAGTAAACGCCATCACTAATCATGCTTCAACAACTAGTGAATAAGATACTAACCTTGTTCACTTCTTGATGAAAATGGCTTTGCTTCACCACATGTTTTGTCAGAAGTTCCCTACCGTATATAACTTGTTGTAATTCAGGTGAAACTTGCTCAAAACATCTTGGCAAATTATGGAGAATAAATTGATCTAGGTTTTCCTTTAATCTCTACTCCAAGTTTTTTCAATTCATTCATCAAGTTTAACCTTATGACTCAATGATTAAGAGTCGGTTGTCCTTTAGCCATGATATTGTTGGATTGTATACTAAATGTCTAGCTTTTTGTATGAACAATGTTATAACAATTTATTTGAAATGAGAATCATATGATCAAATGATTGTGTCTTATAATTTATTTATATGTACGATACAATAGTCCAGTTATTTATGATTTATTTATATATACCACTTGAGATCGTTCGACTTATACTGACTTATAGGAAAATTTGATCTCAGTTATTATGGATGTTCGTGCTCTTAATCCCTATACAATAACCTCGATACGTAAGGTAGTATGTATTTCTTTGATTCATCAATTGGTGAGATTTACATGTATTAAATCAACAAACTCGGTGAGTTGGGAAATAGTGCTGTCTCTATGGTGTGCTGTTGATTGTAGAAGGAATCTATGTCCGACATAGGTGGATGATGTCCCTTTGAGGAGCTCATAAGGATTATCGTGTAAACCCTGCAGGTGGATTTATTCCGGCATGATAATGAGGTTGAGTGGTACTACTCTCGGATGAGATATTAATTAATGGAGTTGTCAATAACTTAATTATATAATGGACATTGTATATCTTAAACATGGGGAGACTAACGGGCTCATAATAAGAAGGAGCCAATAGCGTAATTATGGGATTAGAACGGTAGTGCAGTAATAATATTTTAGTGGTATATATTGTTATTATTGGACTTAAGTATAAGCTTTGGGCTAAGCTTGGATACTTAAGCCCAATGCAGGCCCAACTCTAATTTCTTCTCCTGGTCCCTGTTGCAGCCCATATATAAGTCATCTCAGCTGTCCGAAAACCCTAATCAACTGTTTAATCACTCCTGACACTGTGAGAAGAGTGAGGGAATAACATATCTCAAAGATCATTGCCCACACGATGTCGAGATTGGACTTGGAAATACAGCAGAAGACCGGAAGGTTGTTTGCTACTGCTGTCCATTAATTTGCATGATTTTTATAAATTTGTACAGAACTCAGAACTATTTGTTTGATATCTAATGGAAAGCCACTGAAGAGAGGATCTTTTTGGCGCGTAGATCACTCAAATCAGAGATCAGACGAGAGAGTTATGCCCAAAACGGTGAGGCTGTGAAGCCTGCCGGTAGAATTCACCTTCTTCAACATACCCTGGTAAAAGATACGTTTCTTTGATTTCTTCATTCCGCTGAATTAGAAATGTATGAAACCCTAACAGTTCACATTAACCAAACGATTGAACACCAACAACAATTTAATAGCAGTGACTCCGTTGGGGAGGATACATATTAATTGCACTTAAGTGTATACCATTATTTGATATTAAGTACGTTACCCGTACATGCTTTACAATTTCTATCCATCTTCCTAAGCATACCTAGGGTGAATACAACCAACTGAATCAATAATTTAGATACAACGATACAATCTGCATTTTAATTCTATCCGCTATGTGATTTAGGGATAGCATCCTTGATTCAAAATGTAGAGCATTCATTTTCATCCATGTTTGACAAAGTGCTGCCCATGGCTGACCATTCACGGGTGGTCCCCACCGCGGCTAATACACATCTGGTCTCTCTTCACACTGAATCGGTGACTTCTAGGTCCAAAGACACCACGCCACACTCTTATATTTAGGCGGCTCTATAATTGGCTTCAAAAACTATAAAAGATGTTATTCGAGATGGCACTGATTCGTCCTCAGTCTTTCCTTTTGTCCGTGATGGCGATACCATCTCTATTTTGGTGGAAAAATCCTATTCGACATAGAATCCACTCTTGCTCGTCCCTGGTTACTTTTCGGTTGCTGCTAGAAAGTGGCCAGAAACCGCTTAAAACTGATGACCTTGTTGTTAAGCTTAAATCTCTTTGGGTGATTTCAGATCTATCCATTGTTCCTCTGGGTAAGGGCTTCTTCAATGTGCTTATTCCCGCCGCATCTCATCGACATATTATTTTATAGAGACGTAGTTTTGATTTTGGTTCGGGTATGGTTCGTGTCCAGCCTTGGTCGCCTGCCTTCAATCCTTACCAAGTAAAATCCTCTGTTGTTACAACTTGGATCCATATTTTTGAGCTCCCCTTCGAGCTCTGGATAGAGAGGACTATTAAATCGGTTGCCTCTACTATCGAAACTCCCTTGCGAATTGACGAGTGCACGTTAAGCCGCTCTTTGGGATGATTTTCTCGCGTTTTGGTTGAGATTGATAAGGCGAACCACATCTCAGAACTGGTTTCTTTGAACACAGTGTCCCACTCCTTTTAGGTATCTATAGGATATGAGAATCTGCCCTTATTTTGCACCGGTTGTAATAATTTAGGGCATATTATGGATGATTGTAAGAAGCAGAAGCATAAACGTGCTCCTGTTGATATTAACCCTCAAGCCCGTAATGTCAACAAATGGAGAGCGAAGCATCCTGCCCAAGTGGATTCCGGTGATGGTGCGTCTTCTGGTTTGCCTGGTCAGAATCAGATTGGTATGCAGAATGCGTCCCCTGCTCCTGATCAAGAGAAAGCTTCCAAGGGCCGCTTGGATGCAGCTAGTCCTCTACTTGCTGCTTCTTTAAACCATTTGGAGGCCCACAATTGGAGAAGTCCACACGCCCTCAAATAATTTTCTATAATCATCAATTATTATTTGTACCAATGATCCGCAAATAAAACTCATCCATTAGGAGGAAGGCACTATAGCCGACTCACAAGTTCATGTGCATCATATTACAAATAATAATTATTTAATGAAATTTATTCCAGTGATCCACAAATAAAACTCATTCGTTGGAGAGGAATGCACTATAGCCGACTCATAAGCTTACTTGCATCACACAATAAATCAACAATGGAGGCCACGGGATTTATTAACTAATCCCTCTCCCACTTAGTTATTTAACAAGAGGGTTTTTGCATGCATACAATATATCATATATAATACGCAACGTAGCATGCTCCTATTACGGCAAATAAGGCAGTAAATCATGAAAAATCATGCATACGTATTATAACAATAATCAAATATTAAATCAATTATAGCAATTATATATCAGCAAATTCGATTGTTCGCCACCAAGTACGAATGTGAGCAAAGACTTCCATATTATCAAATTTCAAAACTCTCCGGATTATCAAATTATAAAAAATTTCTAGATTATCAAATTTTAGAAAATCTCCAAATTATCAATTTTTCAAATATTTCCAGATTATCAAATTTTCAAATATTTCCAGATTATCAAATTTTCGAAAACTTTCAGATTATCAAATTTTCAAAATTTCCAGACTACCAAATTTTCAAAAATTTCCAAATTATCAAATTATCGAAAACTTTCAGATTATCATATTTTCAAATTTCCAAATTATCAAATTTCCAAATTATCAAATTTTCAATAATATCCAGACTATCAAATTTTCGAAACTTCTACATTATTATATTTTTGAAAACTTCCAGATTATCAAATTTTAAAAAATTTCCAGATTATCAAATTTTTGATAACTTCCAGATTATCAAATTTTTAAAATTTTCAGATCATCAAATTTTCGAAACTATCGATATCGACCGTCGATATCGTCCAGATTATCGAAATCATCGATATCGACCAGATTATCAAAATTATCAATATCGATCAGATTATCAAAATCATCGATATCGACACATATATAACAATAATAAACAATTAAATCAATTATGACAGTTATATATCACGAATTTAAATCGCCACTAAATAAGGAAGTCATGTCCGACACTCCAGCTGTTAAACCGACGCCTTACGCAACAAATAGAATTGCTTGCACCCTAAGTCGTTCATCAGCTGTGATCCGCCGTGTTGTACCGCCGTCAAGCGTTTAGGGTATCTAAGTATAACAATTAATATTCAATTCCTAATCCACTTATATAATATCCAAATAGGGTATACAAGCATAACACAAAATATACCTAAACCCTTTCACCATTGGCACATAAACCCCAACCTAACATTTCATGCTTCACCATGAAACCGAAGCTCTGATACCAATTGTTGGCTTTCGATCATTTGATTAACGTGAACCATTTGGGTTCCATGCAATTCTATATCTGCGGAAGCGAGAATATAAAATATGCATTACCTCTCATCCAATCTCTGATTTGAGTGATTTTTGCCCCAAAACGATCTTTTCTTCTGTGGCTTTCCATCCATGTATCACACCACTAGTTTTGATTTCCATAAAAATTCAGAGAAATCATGGAAATTGATGATCAGGTAGCTGAAAATGACCTCTCGATCTTCTGTTGTATTTCTAATCCACGTCTTGACGTTGTGTGGGCAACAATCTCGAAGATGAACTCAATCTGCAATCCTAATATGCTTTCTCACATTTTTAGACGTGTAATCTATATTCCGGATTGATGAGATTGACTATTATATAGACTACAACAGGGATCAGGAGGAGAAATTAGGGTTTGGCCCTCCCATTGGGCTTAAGTATTCAAGTTTAGCCCAAAACTTATACTTAAGTCCAATAATAATAAATAAGTCCACTAAAGAAATATTATTGCATTGCCACTCTAATCCCAAATTACGTTATGGGCTACTTCTTATTATGAGCACGTTAGTCTCCCCATGTTTAAGATTCAATGCCCATTAATTAATTGTTACTGACAACTCCATTAATTAATATATTTATCGAGAGTAGTACCACTCAACCTTATTATCATGCCAGAATAAATCCACCTGCAGGGTTTAGACGATAATCATTATGAGTTCCTCAAGGGGACATCATCAGCCAATTTCATTAGGACACAGATTCCTTCTACAGTCAACAGCACACCATAGAGACAGTATCATCTCCCGACTCACCAAGCATATTGATTTAATAATTAAATCTCACCCATTGATGAAGCAAGGAAATAAATACTGGCTTACGTGTCGAACGATCTCATAGCGGTTCTGCTCCATAATAACATAGATCAAGTTTTATTATATAGTCAGTATAAATCGAATGATCTCATAACGGTTCTGCTCAATACACACAAAGTTCACTAGTGCAATTTTATAGTCAAGACAGACTAATGCCAAATCACACTATAACCATACTGTCTATCTCGATTGTGAGCATCTGTTTATACTTTATAAGTCTATCTCGATTGTGAACATCTGTTTATACTTTATAAGGAGCCAATAATGTGATCTTTCGTGTGACGCCGTACACCATGTTATTTACAGTATTAAGTGATGAATGGACTTTTGCAACAACATTGTTGCAATGTTTGATCACATGATTCTCATTTCAAATATTGTCAAAACATTGTTCATACAAAAAGCTAGACTTTTAGTATATAATCCAACAGTGGCATCTCATCCCTTTTACTTATATTTCCCATTTTTGACATCTATCGCATGTCGCTACATAGGATTCACAATCTTTAAACAAGAAAGTTCAATACAAAGCGGATTGAAGTACCTTAGCTACTGTCTCTTGGGCTCCAAAGTGCCCTCCGTTAGGTTGTGCATGGAAAAAATCAAGTACGCTCTCCATCTCCATCTTGGGCACACGCATACGGATGATAGAATCCGTACAAATCTTGTACACAAACCTTTAGGAATTTTACCTGATGCAATGTAATTGACATAATCAGCATACCATGGATCCATTCCTTGAGCAGCGACTACACAAGCTTTCTCCGCTTCTTCAGCAAACATCGCCATTATCTTCTCATCAGGGAACATCTCTTCAATATATTCAAAAGAATCATCACAATGATATCTTGTCTCTAACCTTAATAGGTGATCCGCCAACACATTCTTCGTACCTTTCTTATATCGGATCTCCATATCAAATTCTTTCAGAAGAAGGATCCATCTTATAATCATGGGCTTCGCTTCCTTCTTCTCCATCAACTACTAGATCGCAGAATGATCTGTGCAGACAATAGTCTTCATCCCACCAAATACTGTCGAAACTTATTGAATGCATACACAACAGCCAAAAACTCCTTCTCAGTGACAGTGTAGTTTTTTATGCTGCATCAAAAGACTTACTCGCATAGTAGATTGCGCATAATTTCTTCTCCTTAAAGTGCCCAAGCACCACTCCAAGTGCTAGGTCACAGCCACCACACATAAGTACGAATGACTGATTCCAATCCGGTGTGATCAAGATAGGTGCAGTTATACGTGGCTCCTTCAAAACTTAAAAACTTGTTAGACATATATCATCATAATTAAAAGAAACATCCTTTTCAAGTAAGTTAGACAAAGGCTTGGAGTATTTTTAGAAGTCTTTGATAAATCTTCTATAAAATCTTGCGTGTCCAAAGAAAGACTGCACTCCTTTCTCATTAGTAGGTAGTTAAAGTTTCTCAATCGCCACCACTTTAGCTCTATCAATTTGCAATCCTTTGGCCGAAACATGATGCCCCAAAACAAACTCATCTTTCATCATGAAGTGACACTTCTCCCAATTCAAGACAAGATTAGTTTCTTGACATCTCTTCAAAATAGTAGATATGTTAGACAAACAGATATCAAAGGAGGAACCAAACACAGAAAAATCATTCATAAACACCTCCATAATCTTTTCTATCAACCCATGAAAAATGGCAATCATTCACCTTTGGAAAGTAGCAGGCGCATTACACAATCCAAATGGCATATTCCTAAAATCAAAGGTTCCATAAGGGCGAGTAAAAGTAGTCTTTTCTTGATCCTTGGGTGCAATCGTGATTTTATTATAACCCGAGTACACCCATCCAAGAAGCAATAAAACTCATACCCTGCAAAATGATCTAACATTTGATCCATGAAAGAAAGAGGGAAGTGGTCTTTGTTGCCATTTGGATCATTTGGTTAACGTGAACCGTTAGAGTTCTATACATTTCTAAATCAGCGAAAGCAAGAAATCATAGTAACATGTTATCTTTCCTCAGGGTATGTTGAAGAAAAAAAATTCTCATCGACAGCCTGTGCAGCCTTACGACTATGGGTATAACTTCCTCATCTTATCTTATTTTTGAGTTATCTATACACCAAAATGATTCTCTTTTCCGTGGCTTTCCATTGGAATATCACAAATATAGTTTGGACTTACACACGATTTTAAAAAAATCATGGAAGTTGACGGATAGAAACAACAAATGACCTTCTGGTCTTCTATTGTATTCCTAAGCCACGTCTTGACTTTATGTGTGCAACGATCTACAAAACAATCTCAGTCTACAACCCTAATTTGTCTTTCACATGTTTAGGCGTGTAAAACTTATTTTCGGATTGATGAGATTGGCTATTATATAGGCTACAACAAGGACCAGGAGGAGAAATTAGGGTTTGAGCCTCCATTGGACTTAAGCATCCAAGTTTATCCCAAAATTTATACTTAAGTCTAATAATAATAAATCAGTCCACTAAAAGTATTATTGCACTGCCACTGTTGAGAGTGAAAATAAGCGTATTTTAGTGTTCAATCTAACACTTTTTTGATGAGTATTGTTGTTATATATTAGCACAAGTATCTTATTTTCAATATATATGAGAAAATGGTGCACTTGAGGTGTTTTATTTATTGGATTATATACTAAAAGTCTAGCTTTAGTATGAACAATGTCATAACAATATTTGAAATGAGAATCATTGATCAAATGATTACATCTTATAATTTATTTTATATGCATGATGCAATAGTCCATTTACTTTATACTGTAGATAATATGTTGTGCGACAACACGCAGAAGATCATATTATCGGTTTCCTTATAAAGTATAAACAGATGCTCACAACTGAGATAGACGGGGACTCTCTATCGGTATGGTTGTAGTGTGGTTTGTTATTAGCTTGTCTTGGCTATAGAATCACATTAGTGCACTTGTGTGTATTGAGCAGGACCGCCTGAGATCGTTGGACTTATACTGACTTATAGAAGAACTTGATCTCTGTTATTATGGAAGTTCGTACTCTTAATCCCTATACAATAATCTCGACACGTAGGGCAGTATGTATTTCTTTGATTCATCAATGGGTGAGATTTAAAAGTATTAAATCAATAAACTTGGTGAGTTGGGAAGTAGTGTTGTCTCTATGGTGTGCTGTTGATTGTAGAAGGAATCTATGTCTGTTATAGGTTGATGATGTCCCCTTGAGGAGCTCATAAGGTTTATCATGTAAATCTTGCAAGTGAATTAATTTCTGGCATGATAATAAGGTTGAGTGGTACTACTCTCGAATGAGATATTAATTAATTTGAGTTGTCAGTAACTTAATTAATTAATGGGCATTGTATATCTTAAACATGGGGAGACTATCGGGCTTATAATAAGAAGGAGCCCGGAACATAATTTTGGGATTGGACGGGTAGTGCAGTAATAATATTTTAATGGACTATATTATTATTACTGGATTTAATTAAAAGCTTTGGGCTAAGCTTGGTTAATTAAATTCAATTGAGGCCCAGTCCAATTTCTCCTCCTGGTCCCTACTGTAGCCCAAGTATATAAGTCATCTCAGCTCCTGTTAACCCTAAGTCTGTGCCTCATTTGACATACGGGAGACAACAGAGAGCAGATTGAGAGAACTCTGGGGATTGTTGACCACCCAACACTAGAGTTGACTTTGGGACATACGGTAGAAGATCAGAGGTGTTCTCTACAGCGATTCATCCTCTACATCAACCCAGAAGTATGGTAAACATATTTTATTGCTTCCGCTGATTGTTTGCCTGTTATCCTAACGATCACGTTGATCCACAAGATCCAATTGCCAACAATTGGTATCAGAGCATTGGTTTCGTGGTGAAACGTGAGACGTTAGATTAGGGTTGTTTGTGATTATATGATTAATTGATTTGATCTGGATATAATCGCATGTTTTATGAGCCATTCTTGTGTTCCTTATCGTGATAGTAAGCATGTATAAAAGGGACTGTATATGTGTTATTTCCTTGGTGTTTCTCCATGTATATGGTGTGTGTTTTTTTTGTGGATTGTCAACACACACAATACTTGAAACACATCTGCTATACACACGGCTGCACGATGAACAACGGACGGCATGGCTTAATACACTCGCGCGACCACTATGTGCTGGACGGAGAAAGATTCATGGTGAGTCAAAATGGACCAATTGGTTGGCAGCGGGTGGTGAGTAATGGACGGCAAGGATTCAGGTGACCGCTTCGGCTGGACGAGGCTGGAGCAGGTGGCGTCGACAGATTCCAAGCTAGACTGTAACCGCCGCCGCTTGCTGGTGTGTAGGCGGTGATGCTCTATTGAGGGAGAGCTCCGACTGGGCGATTCAAGGCAGATCCAGGCGGATCGGGTCAGTGGCGCTGCTGGTAGCTGTCGACATGAAAAATCATGCAACTGATGGAGTGCTGGCTGGCGGTGCTCGGTGTCATGGCTGCTGGATCTCTGTTGCACAGCTGGCGGCGGCAAGGTCAGCGATGGCAGGTGACTGGAGAGACATCGAGCGTCCTCAAACCTGGAAGAGGCCGAGTCGAAGCAGATGCGCTGCTGGCATCGGCAGATCCCGATCGACGGCATACTGGGCAGTGGCGGCCTTGTGCAGCACAATCCATAGTGGATCCCATCCAGTGGGCTGAAGGCGTTCATGCCGTGAGCAGCGGTAATCGGAGACTATTCTATCAGGCAGAAGGACGGATCGCGATGACGTGAAGTGGCGGCAGACCCTTGAACGGATAATGTGCGACTGATCCCAGTCGGTTGCATCGGTGGTGTGCTGCAGTCGCGCCACTGTTCGATTTCCAGGCTTGGTTATCGGTGGCTGTCGATTGGCGGTGTGTGCATCGCTGGAATTCATGGCGGCCTGTGAGGATGGTCGCCTGCTTGATTTCGCTGGCGATGTCATGGCAGATGGGCGCTGCTGGGAGATCTTGCACGGCCGGTGGCGAGGGCGCCAGCAGCAGTTCATTGGCGATGGCTGTCGAGGCTGTCAAGGGACGACCGAAATCGGCTGTCCAGTCGGCGACACGACGTGAAGGCGGCTGCCGATTGAATCAGGGAAGAGGCTAGGCACTGTCATGTCTCGGGAACACGGCGAATCTTCGGCGGGCTGACGGCGCCATCGCCAAGAGCAGCGGCGCCGAGATAGTCGAGTGTGTGCTGTCGTCCGTGTAAAGAATGCGGCTGGAAGAATTAAGGGCAGCAGGGTATTTGGGCTGCTGGGCACAATATTAATAATGTGTTGCTGGGCCTAATTATTTATTAAAATCCTATTGGGCTGCCTTGTTTTAATTTGGTTTTGGGCTGTTCAAATGGGCCCAATTTTAATTAAAATGGATATGGGCTGTTGGACCTTAATTGCTGTATTTAATTAATTGTGGGTAATGGGCCAAGCATGAAATTAATTTTAATAAGCTAATTTTGTGCCTGTGGGCTTGGTGGATTTAATTTGGTTTTGGGCTGAGTATATGGGTCATGGATAATGGGTTTGATTAATTATTTAGTCTGCTGCTCATTTTGTGCTTATTTGTTACTCTAGGGCCCAATTAATTGATCCACTTTTTATGCAATTAATTATGATATATAACTGATTTAATTGTTTTAACTTGACAATTAATTGTTATATATGAAATGCATGTTCTATGTGATTTATTTATTTAAATTGCTGTTAATAGAAGCATGCTAAGATGTATATTTTATTTCAGAATATTATATGCATGTTAAAAACCCTCGGTGTTAAATAACTAAGTGGGAGAGAGGATTGGTAAATAATTCCCGCGGCCTCCATTATTGGTTTGTAAGTGATGCAAGTATACTTGCGTGTTGGCATAGACCTTCCTCCCCATCGGATGAGTATATTTGTGGATCACTGGTACAGACTTCATTAAATAATTATTGTTTGTAATGTGATGCAAATGAACTTGCGTGTTGGCTTAGACCTTCCTCCCCATCGAATGAGTTTATTTGCGGATCACTGTACAAACTTATAATTGATAATCGTAGGAAGTTATCCAAGTGCGTGTGTACTTCTCCATCTGTAAGGCACACAAACTTGGGCCGCGGACTTGGGATTAAATAATGGTGTACACTTAGGTGTAAATAATAAGTATCCTCCCCATCGGAGTCACTGCTGTTATTTGCGTGGCTAAAGAGGAACCGACTATTAATTATTTTGTCATAAAGTTAGGTTGACAAATGAAATTAATGGGTAATACCTTCTCTTCTAAATGTTCGGGTTTGTAAACGTCCACACTATCGTGGCTTGCAGACTCACGGTGCTTGAGATGTCGGTGAATTTTATTTTATATTGTTTTGAGGGAATCAATATAAAAGAATAAAATTCGAAGATTTGATCGGTAAATTTATTTCTGATTCTCTGAATTTCGAATGGTTTTATTTCACTAATTGTTAACTAAAAGACATTATATTTACTTGTCCAAATTAGATGATTAGAAAAGAATCTTGGTTTTGAAAATTACTGCTTAAGAAAATACATGTGTATTCTCACAAAGGACGTCTCATGATGCCTATTAAAGTCTCTAGTGAAGAGATGAGAGGTTCATAGAAATATGATGGTCTCATGTAACTCTTCGGA
Source organism: Pogostemon cablin (assembly GCA_023678885.1). Lineage (NCBI taxonomy): Eukaryota > Viridiplantae > Streptophyta > Magnoliopsida > Lamiales > Lamiaceae > Pogostemon > Pogostemon cablin. The sequence goes on from CM042955.1 coordinate 39,636,318, forward strand.
TACTTGAGTAAATTAAAAGGCAGAAGATCATGGTTGAATTGATGAATGAATTGGAAAAGCTTGGAATAGAAATTGAAAGGGAAACCTAAATCAATTTATTCTTTACAATTTGACTAGATGTTTTGAGCAAGTTCTACCTGAAATACGAGAGGTTGTATATGGTGGGAAACTTCTAACAAAACATGTGGCAAAAGAAAGCCATTTTTCATCATGATGTGAACAAGTTTAATATCTTATTTACTAATGGTTTAAACATAATTAGTGATGGCATCTACTGACACGAAGTATGTGTTGGCACTTGGATTGTTTGGTCAACGTGACCCGTTAGGGATTCATACGTTTCTATCACAGCGGAAGCAATAAATCATAGAAACGATTACCGTTCACCAAGGTATGTTGATGAAGATTGATTCTCGCAGGCAGCATGCGCAGTCCAACGAGAATGGCCATAACTTCTTCGTCTGATGTCAGAATTGAGTGATCTTTGCGTTCAGATGATCCTCTCTTCGACGGCTTTCCGTCAGTATATTAATCATCAAATTATAAGCACTGTACGAATTTATACAAATTTCTCAAGATCGCGGACAGCAGCAGCAAACTACCTTCTGATCTTCTGCTGTATGTCCCAAGTCCGATCTCGACGTCGTGTGGGCGACGATCTACGAGACCTCCTCAATCTGCTCTCAACCCTCATCACACGTGAATAATCAATTAGATTAGATTAGGGTTCCAGATAATCTGAGGTGACTTATATACATGGGCTATAGCAGGGACCAGGAGGAGAAATTGGGTTGGGCCTCCATTGGGCTTAAGTATCCAAGCTTAGCCCAAAGCTTATACTTAAGTCCAATAATAATAATATATTCCACTAAAATATTATTATTGCACTACCGTACCAATCCCAAAATTACGTTTTGGGCTCCTTCTTATTATGAGCCCGTTAGTCTCCCCATGTTTAAGATATACAATGTCCATTAATTAATTTAAGTTACTGACAACTCAATTAATTAATATCTCATCCAAGAGTAGTACCACTCAACCTCATTATCATGTCGGAATAAATTCCACCTGCAGGATTTACATGATAATCCTTATGAGCTCCTTAAGGGGACATCATCAACCTATGACGGACATGGATTCCTTCTACAATCAACAGCACACCATAGAGACAGCACTATTTCCCAACTCATCGAGTTTGTTGATTTAATTACATGTAAATCTCACCCATTGATGAATCAAAGAAATACATACTGCCCTACGTGTCGAGGTTATTGTATAGGGATTAAGAGCACGAACTTCCATAATAACTGAGATCAAGTTCTCCTAAAAGTCAGTATAAGTCGAACGATCTCAAGCGATCCTGCTCAATACACACAAGTGCACTAATGTGATTCTATAGCCAAGACAAGCTAATACCAAACCACACTACAACCATCCCGATAGAGAGTCCCCGTCTATCTCGATTGTGAGCATCTGTTTATACTTTATAAGGAAACCGATAATATGATCTTCCGCGTGTTGTCGCAAAATATATTATCTACAGTATAAAGTAAGTGGACTATTGCATCGAACATATAAATAAATTATAAGATGCAATCATTTGATCATATGATTCTCATTTCAAATTAATTGTTATAACATTGTTCATACAAAAAGCTAGACTTTTAGTATACAATCCAACAATCTCCCACTTATACTAAAAGACTATGCTGTCATGTCTTCTGCCATACATCTGATTTCCACTCCCACTACACGACCATCAAAAGCTCTCGCCTTAAGGTCCTTGTAAATGGATTTACTAGGTCATTATCCGATGTAATCTAGGCGACAACAACCTTCCCCTCATCATACGATTTCTCGTAATAGGTGGTACTTGCACTCCATGTGTTTAATTGCCTTATGGGCTCGTGATTCCTTCAAGTTTGCAACTGCACCAATATCATCAATATAAATTGTGATATCCTTGGGCAAACTTAGAAACACTTCGAAGTCCATCTTGAAGTTTCTAGAGTCATACAGATACTTTGGCTGCCTCATAGGCTCCAATTTATCATCTTTCCATGATGGAGTCCGGAGTCTGAAATATATTTCTATATAACACTCCTCCACATTATGACTCAACTTCCTAAAATTAAACGCATAACCTTTGAGGTGAATTTACTGTCGTCCCTATCTGATTTGAAAAATCTGAATTTATGTAACCCATAAGAATCAGTGAATCTGTTCGGTAAGCCCACATATAGTTTCTAGTCCTTTTCAGGTACATAAGTATATGTCTTACCACAGTTCATCATTCTTGTTCTGGGTTACGTTGATACCCACTGTTCATGCCATCGGCAAAACAGATATCCAATCTCGTGCATAACATTCCTTAGATTAAGCTTCCTCATTTGCGAAGCATAAGGAACCGCTTTCATCTTCTTTATCTACTTTTGTGTCACAAGACACATTCACTTAGATAAATTCACATGCTAAACGAGTAAGGATCGTATCATTATATGAAACTTGAGATAAGCATAACATCCTTTCTTGTGATCCATATTACCGTGATCAAAAGGATATTTTTGCTCTTCTTAAGTCCTTCATCTCATACCGTTTTAACAACCATACCCATACGCCCGACAATACTCTTTCATTGTCTCCAATGAGCAAGATACTATCTACGTATAGTACAAGAAATACCACCACATTTCCATCACTCTTTTCAATACACAAGACCCATCCGATCATTGATTAGATCCATGTCACTGGATTACCTCATCAAAACGGATGTTTCATGATCTTGAAGCTTGCTTTAGTCCATGAATGAACACTTTTAAGCTTATTATCACAATGCTCTTAGCTTTTTGCAATGAATCACTCTGGTTGCTTCACATAGATGTTTCCCTTAAGACTTCCAATCAGGAAAGCTGTCTCGACATCTATTTGCTATTCCTCATATTTCATCTGAGTAGCAACAAATAAAAGAGTCCGGATCAACTTAGGCATAGCTACCGGCGAATAGGTTTTCTCATAATCGAACCCTTTCTTTCTGAGTATACATTTTCGCAACAAGCTTGCTTCCAAGGTTTTCACCTTATTCTATGATCCTCTTTTATTCTTGCATGCCTGCTTCCAATGGCTTTTACGCCATTTAGCGGTTGAACAAGCATCCAGACCTAATTTAAAATCCATCGATTCTATTTTAATATTCATTGCACTTTGCTAGGATTTGGCATTTCTAACTTGTAGTGCTTCGTCGTATCCGTGGGTCCATTTCATGTTTGCGAAGGACCAAGTCTCACGACTTTCCCAAAACATGTATCTTACAAGTTGTCGAAGAACCCTCCCACTACGACAAGGCACTACATGCAATTATGTATCAGACGTGACACGCGTTGCAGTTTACCTTGTGGTATATCCTCTTGTACACTTGGTACTTATACTTTGTGTTTTTCCCTCTCACTTCCTTTAGAACAATTTATACATGGGTTTATGATTTAATACATAGTCTCTTTCCAAAAATCTAGTGTTTGTGTTAACAATCACCCTTCGATCTTTTAGACTAAATAAATCACCTTCATTTTTATAGCATATCCCACTAACAGAAAAACATTCAAATGAATTACTGTTTCTAGGGTTTATCCATAAAATGAATTAAGTAATTCCAAATAATTCATCATCTATCTAATCATTATCATAAGAGTCTTATTTCTTCTATCCACCACACCATTCAGCTGGGGCATGCCCGGTGTAGACCACTTGAGATTTAATCTCAACCTCTGATTAATAGCTCCTAACTATCCTAAGAGGTACTCGTAATAACGATTAAATCGTCATTACTTGATATATTTTCCATGACGCTTCACTGTACCAGCCTTGCAATTCTTGAATTAATCAAAGAACTTAGACATGCAGTGCATCAAATAAATATATCGGTATCTAGAATAATCATCGATTGACGAATATTCATATCCACCTCTCATCCGGACAATCTTAGGACCACATAAATCATAATGAACTAATTCCAACATATATATCTTTGGTTCTGCACCCCTTTGCCTTGAAAAAGAAATTAGTCATTTTTACTCCCAAGCAAGAGTCAGATAGTTTTCACTTCAGATAAACCTAAGGGTCTATCGGCTATCAACTTTTGAATCCTACTCAAGTAAAATGATCTAGTCTTAGATGCCAAATATATGTTTAGTTCATATCCGAAGGTATCTTTCTCTTACTAAGATTAGAAGATTCATTATTAATTACTATTTGTTGCATCTGTGGAATATACATGATTTAAGAGTATACAAATTGTTCACCAACGTACAATAATAGATTACAACTCTATCCTTCATTATAATGATCATGTCATCAAATGAAATGGAGTATCCATCTATTAATGCATAGAAACCGAAATCAAATTCTTTCTATAAAAACGTACGTAAAACAATTTCTCATAATCAAACGTCTACTCATATCATTAGATAAATAGACAACTCCCACTGCAATAGCCAGTACTCTTGTAGTTTTACCCATGTCATAACAATCTTATCCTCACTTAGTAATAAATATTTAGTGATTCCAGTATCTACACATTTCGTGTCAGTAAATGCCATCACTAATCATGTTTTAAACAACTAGTGAATAAGATATAAAACTTGTTCATATTATGATGAAAATGGCTTTCCTTTGCCATATGTTTTGCCAGAAGTTTTCCACCATATACATCCTATTGTAATTCAGGTGGAACTTTCTCAAAAACATATAGGCAATTCACGAAGAATTAAATTGATCTAGGTTTCCCTTCAATTTATACTCCATGCTTTCCCAATTCATTCATCAAATTAAATCATGATCTTCTGCCTTTTAACTTACTCAAGTATCCGAAGAGTTACATGAGACCATCATATTTCTATGAACCTCTCATCTCTTCATTAGAGACTTTAATAGGCATCATGAGACGTCCCTTGTGAGAACACACATGTATTTTCTTAAGCAGTAAAATTCAAAACCAAGATTCTTTTCTAATCATTTAATTTGGACTAGTAAATATAATTTCTTTTAGTTAATAATATGTGAGATAAAATCATTTGAAAATCAGAGAATCATAAATTAATTTATCGATCAAAACTTCGAATTTTATCCTTTTATATTGATTCCCTCAAAACAATATAAAAATAAAATTCACCGACATCTCAAGCACCGTGAGTCTGCAAGCCACATTAGTGTGGACGTTTACAAACCCGAACATTTACAAGAGAAGGTTTTACCCATTAATTTCATTTGTCAACCTAACTTCATGACAAAATAATTAATAGTCGGTTCCTCTTTAGCCATGCAAATAATAGCAGTGACTCCTTGGGGAGGATACTAATTATTTACATCTAAGTGTGCACCATTATTTGATTCCAAGTCCGCTGCCCAAGCTTATGTGCCTTACTGTTGGAGAAGTACACATGCGCTCAGATAACTTTCTACAACCATCAATTATACAAGTTTGTACTAGTGAACCGCATATAAGCTCATCCGTTAGGGAGGAAGGCACTATAGCCAACGCGCAAGTCCATATGCATCACATTACAAATAATAATTATTTAAAGAAGTTTGTACCAGTGATCCGTGAATAAACTCATCCGTTAGGGAGGAAGGCTCTATTGCCAACGCGCAAGTTTATTCACATTGCTAACAAACCAATAATGGAGGCCGCGGGAATTTTTACCAATCCCCTCTCCCACTTAGTTATTCAACACCGAGGGTTTTTACATGCATATAATATTTAAAAATAAAATACGCAACCTAGCATGCTCATACTTCCAAATATATAACAATAATTGACCAATAAAACAATTATAGCAGTTATATATAAGGAAATAAATTGCCAAAAATAAGTTGACTTGATCAACACTCCAACATACATGCATATAATATACCAAATATAATACGCAATCTAGCATGCTTCTATTTAAGGCAATAAATCATAGAGAATCATGCATACATATATAACAATAATCAATTAATAAATCAATTATAACAGTTATATAACAGCGAATTCGATTGTTCGCCACCAATCACGAATGCGGACAACTGCGATGGGGATCGACCTCCCCGCAGCTTGCTCCACCACTCTGGCACCCTGCCCGATCATATTGTGAAGACTCAAGCGGAACCTGAAGCAGACCAGTCGAACTTGATGCAAACCCGCTCGAACCTGGTGCAGAGTCGATCAAACCTGATGCAGACCAATCGAACCTGATGTGAATCCGCTCGAACCTGGTGCAGCATTGATCGAACCTGATGCAGACCAATCGAACCTGATGCAAATCCGTTCGAACCTGGTGCAGCATCGATCGAACTTGATGCAGACCAATCGAACCTGATGCAAATCCATTCGAACCTGGTGCAGCATCGATCGAACCTGATGCAGACCAATCGAATCTGATGAAAATCTGCTCGAACCTGGTGCAGCATCGATCGAACCTGATGCAAATCCGTTCGAACCTGGTGAAGCATCGATCGAACTTGATGCAGAACAATCGAACCTAATGCAAATCCGCTCGAACTGTCGCTCGTCCAAGGGCCTACTTGCACAGAACCAAGTTCAGCCCAACGCGCAACATCAAACTACACCAACTGTCGTTCAGGGTTCGTAACTGTAGGAACCTGGGAATCCAATCTCCACCGTCCAGAATCTACGACTATGAGTTTTGAACATGCTTTCCAAATTACAGGTTGATCCAACGGTTAGATTGTGAGAAATAGCTGTTTTCCCTCGACTGCGCAGAACAGAATCGCCCAAAAAACTGCTTCTGTTTTCGGCGTATTCCCGACAACACAAAGCTCCAAATACGATCTTCACCGTTCAGAATGTACATCCACAAAATCCGAACGTGCCGACCAAAAATCAGCCTGATCCAACGGTTGAAACTCCAGTTATTGCCTCTGCAATATCACTGCGCTGGATTTTCTCTCAATTTTTTCCTTCCATGTGAAATTGACGAACAGTTTTCGTCGAATCCTCTCACACACAACCATCAACGAACAGATATGATATAGGGTATATTTCACATAGGGATATTCATGGTTTGCGCAGTAAAACCAAAACCCTAAACATGCGATCCTAATTTCGAAAAATTAATCACATAATCCCTAGCCTAACGTGTCACGCTTCACCACGAAACCGAAGCTCTGATACCAATTGTTGGCGCTTGGATCATTTGGTTAACGTGACCCGTTAGGGATTCATACGTTTCTATCACAGCGGAAGCAATAAATCATAGAAACGATTACCGTTCACCAAGGTATGTTGATGAAGATTGATTCTCGCAGGCAGCAAGCGCAGTCCCACAAGAATGGCCATAACTTCTTCGTCTGATGTCGGAATTGAGTGATCTTTGGGTTCAGACGATCCTCTCTTCGACGGCTTTCCGTCAGTATATTAATCATTAAATTCTGAGCACTGTACGAATTTATACAAATTTCTCAAGATCGCAGACAGCAGCAGCAAACTACCTTCTGATCTTCTGCTGTATGTCCCAAGTCCGATCTCGACGTCGTGTGGGCGACGATCTACGAGACCTCCTCAATCTGCTCTCAACCCTCATCACACGTGAATAATCAATTAGATTAGATTAGGGTTCCAGATAAGCTGAGGTGACTTATATACATGGGCTACAGCAGGGACCAGGAGGAGAAATTGGGTTGGGCCTCCATTGGGCTTAAGTATCCAAGCTTAGCCCAAAGCTTATACTTAAGTCCAATAATAATAATATATTCCACTAAAATATTATTATTGCACTACCGTACCAATCCCAAAATTACGTTTTGGGCTCCTTCTTATTATGAGCCCGTTAGTCTCCCCATGTTTAAGATATACAATGTCCATTAATTAATTTAAGTTACTGACAACTCAATTAATTAATATCTCATCCAAGAGTAGTACCACTCAACCTCATTATCATGTCGGAATAAATTCCACCTGCAGGGTTTACATGATAATCCTTATGAGCTCCTCAAGGGGACATCATCAACCTATGACGGACACGGATTCCTTCTACAATCAACAGCACACCATAGAGACAGCACTATTTCCCAACTCATCGAGTTTGTTGATTTAATTACATGTAAATCTCACCCATTGATGAATCAAAGAAATACATACTGCCCTACGTGTCGAGGTTATTGTATAGGGATTAAGAGCACGAACTTCCATAATAACTGAGATCAAGTTCTCCTAAAAGTCAGTATAAGTCGAACGATCTCAAGCGGTCCTGCTCAATACACACAAGTGCACTAATGTGATTCTATAGCCAAGACAAGCTAATACCAAACCACACTACAACCATCCCGATAGAGAGTCCCCGTCTATCTCGATTGTGAGCATCTGTTTATACTTTATAAGGAAACCGATAATATGATCTTCCGCGTGTTGTCGCACAACATATTATCTACAGTATAAAGTAAGTGGACTATTGCATCGAACATATAAATAAATTATAAGATGCAATCATTTGATCATATGATTCTCATTTCAAATTAATTGTTATAACATGTTCATACAAAAAGCTAGACTTTTAGTATACAATCCAACAGTATGTAGATACTGGAATCACTAAATGTTTATCACTGAGTAAGGATAAGATTGTTAATAACATGGGTAAAACTACAAAGGTAGTGGCTATTGCAGTGGGAGTTGTTTATTTATCTCATGATAAGAATAAACAATTGATTATGAGAAATTGTCTTTACGTACGTTTCATAGAAAGAATTTAATTTCGGTTTCTATGCATTAACGGATGGATACTTCATTTCATTTAAATGATATGGTCATAGTAATGAGGAATGAGGCTATAATCCGTTAAAGTACGTTGGTGGATAAAAAGTATACTCTTGAATCATGTACATCCCACAGATGCAATAAATAGTAATTAAATAATGCATCTTCTAATACAAGTAAGAGAAAGGAACCTTCGGAAATGAACTAAACATACATTTGGCGTCTATGACTAATTCATTTTACTTGAGTAGGATTCAAAAGTTGATAGCCAATAGACCGTAAGGTTTATCTGAAGTGGAAACTATCGGACTTGCAAGTCTTGCTTGGAAGTAAAAATGATTAACTGCCTTTTCCAGGCTGTGGGGTGTAGAGCCAAAGATATATAATTAGTTCATTCTGGTTCAAGCGAACCTAATATTATCCAGGCGAGAGGTGGTTATGAATATTCGAAGATTATTCTGGAAACCAATATATTTATATGATGCACTGCATGTCTAAGTTCTTTGATTAATTCAAGAATTGTAAGGCTGGTACAGTGAAGCGTCATGGAAAATATATTAAGTCATTACGATTCAATCATGATGGTGAATACCTCTTGGGATAGTTAGGAGCTATTGATCAGAAGTTGAGATTAAATCTCAAGTTGACTACACCGGGTATGCCCCAAACTGAATGGTGTGATGGATAGAAGGAATAAGGCTCTTATGGTTATGATTAGATAGATGATGAATTATTCGGAATAATTAAATTCATTTTATGGATATGCCCTAGATACAGTAATTCGTGAAACATTTATCTGTATATGGGATATCCTAGAAAAATAGAGGGTGATTTATTTAGTCCAAAAGATCGAAGGGTGATTGTCAACACAAACACTGGATTTTTTGGAAAAGGACTATGTAATAAATCACAAACCCATGTATGAGTTGTTCTAAAGGAAGTGAGAGGAAAACACAAAGTTAAAGTACCAATTGTACAAGAGGATATGCCACAAGGTAAACTGCAACGCGTGTCACGTCTGATACACAATTACATGTAGTGCCTTGTTGTAGTGGGAGGGTTGTATGACAACCCATAAATATATGTTTTGGGAGAGTCGTGAGACTTGATCCCTAGTGAACATGGTATTATCCCACGGATACGACGTGGCACTACAAGATGAAAATGCGGAATCTTAGTAGTTGCAATGAATGTTGAAATAGAATCTAGGGATTCTATATTAAGTCTGGTAACTTGTATGACCACTAAATGGTGTAAAAGCCATTGCAAGTGGTCAAAGGAAATAAAAGAGGATCATATGGAAAGGTGAAAACCTTGGAAGCAAAGCTTGTTGCGAAAAAGTGTACTAAGAAAGAAATAGTTCGATTATTTGGAAACATGTTCGCTGGTAGCTATGCTTATGTTGATCCGGATTCTTATATTGCTGCAATGAGGAACAACAAATAGATGTCAAAGATAGCTTTCCTGATTGGAAGTCTTGAGGAAAACATCTATGTGAAGCAACCAGAGTGATTCATTGCAAAGTACTAATAGCATTTTGATAGTAAGCTTAAAATTGTCCAGCGATGGACTAAAGCAAGCTTTAAGATCGTGAAGCATCTGTTTTGATTAGGTAATCCAGTGGCATGGATTTAAATCAATGAGCGGATGAGTCTTGTGTGTTGTAAAGAGTGACGGAAACGTGGTGGTGTTTTTTGTACTATACGTAGATAGTATCTTGCTCATTGGAGACAATGAAAGAGTATTATCGGGCGTATGGGTACGGTTAATAAAGCGGTAGAGATGAAGGACTTAAGAAAGGTAAAATATATCCTTTTGATCACGGTAATACGGATCTCAAAAAGGACATTATGCTTATCTCAAGTTTCATAAATGATACAGTCCATACTCGTTTAGCATGTGAATTTATCTAAGTGAATGTGTCTTTGAGACACAAGAAGAAGATAAAGAGGATGAAAGCGGTTCCTTATACTCCGGCGAATAAGGAAGCTTAATCTAAGGAATGCTATGAACGATGTTGGATATCTGGATGCATGAACAGTGGGTATCAACGTAACCCGGAACAAGAATGATGAACTGTGGTAAGACATATATAAAGTGCCTGAGAAGGACTGGAAATTATATGTGGACTTACTGGACAAATTCACTGCTTCTTGCGGATTACGTAGATTCGGATTTTTTAGTAAGATTGGACGGTAGTAAATTCACCTCAAAGGTTATATGTTTAATCTTAGGAAGTAGAGTCATAATGTGGAGGAGTGTTATATAGAAATATATTTCAGACTCCAGACTCCATCATGGAAAGATGATGAATTGGAGCCTATGAGGCAGCCAAAGTATCTATATGACTCTAGAGACTTCATGATGGACTTTGAAGTGTTTCTAAGTTTGCCCAAGGTAATCACAATTTACATTGATGATATTTGTGCAGTTGCAAACTTGAAGAAATCACAAGTCCATAAGGCAATTAAACACATGGAGCGCGAGTACCACCTGTTACGAGAAATCGTATGATGAGGGAAAGGTTGTTGTCGCCTAGATTGCATCGGATGATAACCTAGTAAACCATTTACAAGGACCTTAAGGCGAGAGCTTTTAATGGTCATGTAGTGGGAGTAGGAATCAGATGTATGGCAGAAGACATGACAGCATAGTCTTTTAGTATAAGTGGGAGATTGTTGGATTGTATACTAAAAGTCTAGCTTTAGTATGAACAATGTCATAACAATATTTGAAATGAGAATCATTGATCAAATGATTGCATCTTATAATTTATTTTATATGCATGATGCAATAGTCCATTTACTTTATACTGTAGATAATATGTTGTGCGACAACACGCAGAAGATCATATTATCGGTTTCCTTATAAAGTATAAACAGATGCTCACAACTGAGATAGACGGGGACTCTCTATCGGTATGGTTGTAGTGTGGTTTGGTATTAGCTTGTCTTGGCTATAGAATCACATTAGTGCACTTGTGTGTATTGAGCAGGACCGCCTGAGATCGTTGGACTTATACTGACTTATAGAAGAACTTGATCTCTGTTATTATGAAAGTTCGTACTCTTAATTCCTATACAATAATCTCGACACGTAGGGCAGTATGTATTTCTTTGATTCATCAATGGGTGAGATTTAAAAGTATTAAATCAATAAACTCGGTGAGTTGGGAAGTAGTGCTGTCTCTATGGTGTGCTGTTGATTGTAGAAGGAATCTATGTCCGTTATAGATTGATGTGTCCCCTTGAGGAGCTCATAAGGTTTATCATGTAAATCTTGCAAGTGGATTAATTTCCGGCATGATAATAAGGTTGAGTGGTACTACTCTCGGATGAGATATTAATTAATTTGAGTTGTCAGTAACTTAATTAATTAATGGGCATTGTATATCTTAAACATGGGGAGACTATCGGGCTTATAATAAGAAGGAGCCCGGAACATAATTTTGGGATTGGACGGGTAGTGCAGTAATAATATTTTAGTGGACTATATTATTATTATTGGATTTAATTAAAAGCTTTGGGCTAAGCTTGGTTAATTAAATTCAATTGAGGCCCAGTCCAATTTCTCCTCCTGGTCCCTACTGTAGCCCAAGTATATAAGTCATCTCGGCTCATGTTAACCCTAAGTCTGTGCCTCATATGACATACGGGAGACAACAGAGAGCAGATTGAGAGAACTCTGGGGATTGTTGACCACCCAATACTAGAGTTGACTTTGGGACATACGGTAGAAGATCAGAAGTGTTCTCTGCAGCGATTCATCCTCTACATCAACCCAGAAGTATGGTAAACATATTTTATTGCTTCCGCTGATTGTTTGCCTGTTATCCTAACGATCACGTTGATCCACAAGATCCAATTGCCAACATTTGGTATCAGAACGTTGGTTTCATGGTGAAACGTGAGACGTTAGATTGGGGTTGTTTGTGATTATATGATTAATTGATTTGATCTGGATATAATCGCATGTTTTATGAGCCATTCTTGTGTTCCTTATCGTGATAGTAAGCATGTGTGAAAGGGACTGTATATGTGTTATTTCCTTGGTGTTTCTCCATGTATATGGTGTGTGTTTTTTTTGTGGATTGTCAACACACACAATACTTGAAACACATCTGCTATACACACGACTGCACGATGAACAACGGATGGCATGGCTTAATACTCTCGCGCGACCACTATGTGCTGGACGGAGAAAGATTCATGGTGAGTCGAAATGGACCAATTGGTTGGCAGCGGGTGGTGAGTAATGGGCGGCAAGGATTCAGGTGACCGCTTCGGCTGGACGAGGCTGGAGCAGGCGGCGTCGACGGATTCCAAGCTAGACTGTAACTGCCGCCGCTTGCTGGTGTGTAGGCGGTGACGCTCTATTGAGGGAGAGCTCCGGCTGGGCGATTCAAGATAGATCCAGGCGGATCAGGGCAGATCGACGCAGATCCGGTGGCACTGCTGGTGGCTGTCGACACGAAGAATCGTGCAACTGACGGAGTGCTGGCTGGCGGTGCTGGGTGTCATGGCTGCTGAATCTCTGTTGCACGGCTGGCGGCGGCAAGGTCAGCGATGGCAGGTGACTGGAGAGACGTCGAGCGGCCTCAAACCTGAAAGAGGCCGAGTCAAAGCAGATGCGCTGCTGGTGTCGGCAAATCCCGATCGACGGCGTACTGGGCAGTGGCAGCCTTGGGCAGCACAATCCGTAGCGGATCCCGTCCGGTGGGCTGAAGGCGTTCATGCCGTGAGCAGTGATGAGTGTGTAAATTCATAAGTTTGGCGCTATGTTTTGTGCTAGTTTTGGAGAGTTTTGATGTGGAAATAGGTGGAAAACCTATATATATTGTGAATTAGCATGAATCAGGTGTTAGTGGAGCTATTTGAGTGTTTTCTTAGCAAAAACGGAGTGAAAGAGCCAAGAATCGAAGAGACGGAGTCGAAGCCACGCGAACCGCCCAAGAATTAGGTGGGTTCGACCTGGCTGGAGGAGGGTTCGACCTCTCCAGTAGGTCGAACCAACGTTGCTGAACGTGCAGAGATGGATTCGACCACGACTCGGCTGGTTCGACCTGGCCATCAGGTCGAACCATGGTCGAACCAGTTTGCAAGAAAGAGGATTCGACCACGACGTTTGGGTTCGACTTGCAAGTTGGTCGAATCGGGAGCGGGAGTCGTCCAGTGCTGAGGTTCGACCTGGGTTCGACCAAGGCCTAAGTGGTTCGACCTATCCAGAAGGTCGAACCGGTGCAGAATTCTTCCAGTAGCGGGGTTCGACCTGGGGTTCGACCTGTTTGACGTGGTCGAACCTGCGTGCGAGAACTTACCTTATCCAGATTTTCGAGGCCGAAACGCGTGAGATCACTTAGAAAGCCCATTCCAAGCCCTAGAGATGTGATTACAAGTATAAAAGGAGGCTCATACAGAGAATAAAGGGAGCTTTTGATCGTCAATCGTAAGAGAGACAAGAGTAGAGGTGGTGATCCATCCGGAGGGCTGTGACAGAGGTTCGCTGAAGGTTCAAGTAAGAATGATCAATCTAACCATGATTGTTCCTAGATCAATCATGGGCTAGAACCACCTTGGTAGTTCTAGGGTTATGAAAGTTTCATGATGTAATTCGTGTTTCGTGTGTAAAACTCCGTACAACACTACCTGTGGTTTGTTTTATATAAGATTGCATATTTAATCCATACTCATAGTCGTTTTGTGCATCAATGATCGTTGTGTAGAGTCTGAATACATAACATGGTTATTGATTGAGTGCGTTCACTACTGAGCAGGGTTTATTGTTATAATTCTAAGTGAAGGGATTCCGAAGTATTATTAGAGCTGTCTTATATGAATATTCATGAATTGAATTAAATTCGGATTGATGAATATGATGAAGAGTATAACTTTATAGTACCTAAAAAGGGAGATCAAATCGGGTTAGATTCTAGACGTAGAAGATAATTGATTATGATAGTGCCTAAAAAGGGGGGTGAAGCATATTTCTTGCTCCGATGTTATTCACACGTGTCAAGTGCATATTTACTTGAGTCTATAGAGTAAACTTGCATGGTCTAGTGATGCGTCCACAAACCACAGGGCAGAGTCGGACACCATCACATGAAAATATGAATTGCTAGTGAAATTGGATGACCCAACGAACTACCTATTATTCTTATTGATCACAACTCACTTCTCTCTACTCTTTGCTATTTCTTTTGTTATTTCGATTAGAAGTTATTATCCATTAAACCTATTCAACTACCAAACATAGTCTAAATATACTAGAGGAATACAAAAATTGATATTTATCCGTCCTGTGGGTTCGATATTGTAACTTGGTCATCTTCGCGACTACAATTGATATCCTTATACTTGAGGATTAATTTGTGTGTTGAGAAAACCCCTATCAAGTTCTTGGCGCCGTTGCCGGGGACGGCGTAAAATATTTTTTTTTGTATTATTTCTAGTTTATTAGGACTATTTACCTTGTTTTATTGTTTTCTTTCTTATTCATTTTAGGTGTATGCTCACAAGATCAAAGAAAGGTAATCTTGAACCGTATAATCCTGAGATTGGAGCATCATCAAGAAAGAAGAAGAAGAAGAAGAGCAAGGCAAAGACAATAGACCCAACTGAAGCTCTGAATTTTGGAGTCGAGGTTGACGAGCAGATTTCGCAAGTGATTGAGGCTACAACTGAAGTTAATTTGGAAGTAGAAACAATCAACATGGCAGCGAATCCGGATAATCTAGCCATCCGAGAGGTTTTCAGAAATAATGGGGCTGGAAATTATGAGCTTTTAGGAGCAAGGGGAACTAACACAGCGTTCGATCTTCATCCCGCTCTTATTAGCATGATAGAAAGAAACTCCTTTTCAGGAGGGTCATTCGAGGATCCGCAGCAGCATCTGAACAAGTTCTTGGGCTATGCAAGTACTCAAAAAGACGTAGGGGAACATGAAGATGCTAGGAAGATCCTTTTGTTCAAATTCTCGCTTACTGAAAATGCGAGGGATTGGTATGATAATATTAATGCAGCTGAGTGCACCACGTGGGAGCAATTGAAGTTAAGGTTCTTGGAGAGGTATATGCCACCTTCGAAGGTATTTAAGATGAAGAAAGATATTAACCAATTTGCTATCAGTGGAGGTGAGAAATTTCATGAAGCGTGGGATAGAGTCAAGGACATGCTCAGGAAGTGTCCTCAACATGGGTTATCTAAAGCCCAATATATCAGTATATTCTATAATGGATTGGACTGTGAATCAAGAGTGCTACTTGATGCTTCTTCTAATGGAGCATTGCTTACAAAGTCATCCGTTGAGGCCGAGAGATTGTTTGAAGACATATCGATGAATTCGAGGGATTGGCCTACTGATAGAGTTAGAGGTACGTATGTTCTTGGAAAGGTAGCTCAGGTTGAACACGCAATAGTGAAAACTAAGAGAGAGGATGAGATCGTTTCGAGCTTGTCCAATATCAACAAGCTACTTGAGTCTCAACAAAAGCAGATCAGCGAGATATTTCAACGAGTGCCAATCATGCAGCAAGAGATGATGAATAATGGAACCATCCAAGACGAATTGGAGGAAACAAATTATGCCATGGGTCAAAGTATTCAAGGAACGAGGTACCTAAATCAAGGAAATCGGAACTACCAAGGGAACTATCGAGGGAACTTTAATAATTGTGGTCCCTCTGGTAGTTATCAACAGCAACCAATGAGGCCTGAATTTTCATGGAGCAATACAAACAATGCAGTGCAACTTCCGATGGGTGTTGATCCGAGAGAAAAGGTGGAAGAAGGGAAGCCTGGTTTCGAGGATACTGTGAACCGGTACATGGTAAAGAATGATGAAAGAGTGAACCGCCTTGAGGCAAAGCTTGAGAAAAAGATTGATGATTACCACAGAGATTTGTCCACTCAAGTGAAAGATCTCACATTATTGATGGGTACAATTGCAGAGAATGTGAACACATTGACTCAAACTGTAGGAAAAGGGAAGTTTCCATCTCAGAGTATAGAGAATCCGAAGTCGTGTAATGCCATCACACTGAGGTCGGGAACGCAGTACGAGGGACCGATGAGGCCGGAATCAAAGTTGGAATTTTCTAAGCCTCGGTTCGACCAGAATTCAGAGGGTTCGACCTAGCATACAGGTCGAACCCAGGTCGAACCTCATCGTCCAGAGCACTCTGTTTTGACACAGGAGCGGTTCGACCAACACGCAGAGGGTTCGACCAACTTTTCAGATCGAACCCAGGTCGAACCTCATCGGCCAGAGCACTCTGTTTTGACGCAGGAATGGTTCGACCACGATCAAAATGGTTTGACCAACTCTTCAGGTCGAACCCAGGTCGAACCGAAGGATAGAGATTATACAGTGAAGAGGTTCGACCAAGGGGGCAGTGGTTCGATCTCCAATGCTGGTCGAACCCAAGTCAAACCTCCGGAGCAGAATGAGATCAGTCTTCCAGGAGAGAGGTTCGACCAATACACTCCTGGTTCGACCTCTCAACCTAGTCAAACCCTAGTCGAACCTCGCCGAGATGTTTTGTTTGATGCACCTGTTGTTCCTTTTGATGTTGATGCAACTCCAGTGGTACGGAATGAGCAAAGTACAGACATAATAGCTGAGAAAAAATGGGAAAGTGCTAAGCGATTAAGAGCCGAAAAGGAGAAAGCGGAGAAGGTTGATCGTGATGAATGGGGGATTCCTAAAACAAAGATACCTCCACCGTTTCCCTACAAGCTAGTGAAGAAGGGGTTGGAAGAAAAGTTCATGAAGTTTTCAGAGATAATGAATAAGATAAGCTTGAACATCCCTTTTTCAGAGGCAATCATGGAGATGCCATATTATTCTCGATTCCTTAGACATATTGATAAAGAAGCAAAGCTTAACCGGAGTTGAAACGGTAAACTTATCTGAGAATTGTAGCTCAATTATTCAAAAGAAGTTGCCACCAAAGATGAAAGATCCGTGGAGCTTTACTATTCTATGTGAGATCGGGAAGGGGCCAGCACGGCGAGCTTTGTGCGATCTA
The DNA here is from genome assembly GCA_023678885.1 of Pogostemon cablin. Classification (NCBI taxonomy): domain Eukaryota; kingdom Viridiplantae; phylum Streptophyta; class Magnoliopsida; order Lamiales; family Lamiaceae; genus Pogostemon; species Pogostemon cablin. Next base: position 39,654,095 of record CM042955.1, read on the forward strand.
GGGGCAAGCATCAATTTGATGCCGTTGTCCATCTTTCAGAAGCTTGGTTTGGGGGAGCTGACCCCGACAACTGTTGCTCTCCAATTGGCAGATAGATCAATGACGTTTCCGAAAGGTATTGTTGAAGATGTTCTTGTAAAGGTGGAGAAGCTAGTCTTTCATGTGGATTTCCTTGTACTAGAAATGGATGATGACAAGGATAATGTTCCTTTAATCTTGGGGAGGCCATTCCTTGCTACAGCTGGAGCTATGATAGATGTTCGGAAGGGAGAACTGAAGTTGAGAATGGACAAAGAAGAAGTTCTTTTCAATTTGGACAAAGCAATGAAGATGCCAATGGAGTCCCAATGTTATAGTATTGACGTGGTGGAGGAGATTGTGAAGGAGGATATGTCTCTAATCTTGTCGAAGGATCCTCTAGAGACATGTTTGATGGAGTCTCTTACTTATTCCACTACGGAGCTTGACGGACTTTCTAACGAGGTATGTATTGAATTTCTTGAAAACTTACTTGCTTTGGGTGATGACAGGTTTGCATTGGAAAGAAATAAAGTGGAAGAAGTCAAATGGACCAGGAAATACTTGCCTTTGGATAACGAAAACACTCCAGTGGAGAAAAGAAAAGAGGAGTTGAAACCATTGCCGGATCACTTGAAGTATGCTTTTCTTGGTGATAATGCACAATATCCGGTAATTGTATCTTCTTCCCTTAATGATGATCAACTTGAGGAGTTATTAGATGTCTTAAGGAAGTACAAGTCTGCAATAGGGTGGTCACTTGATGATTTGAAAGGTATTAGTCCTTCATATTGTATGCATCGGATTAGGTTGTTGGATGAAGCCAAAGCTAGTGTTCAGAATCAGCGTAGGGTGAATCCCGCAATTCAAGAGGTGATAAGGAAGCAAATTCTTACGTGGTTGGATGCTGGAATTATATATCCTATTAGTGATAGTCCCCATGTGAGTCCATTGCATGTAGTTGCTAAGAAGGGGGGCATGACTGTAGTGAAAGCTGAGGATGGAGAAGCTATAGCCACGAGAATTCCTACGGGATGGCGTACATGTGTGGATTACATGAAATTAAATAAGAACACGTGTAAGGACCATTTCCCTCTTCCGTTTATGGATCAAATGTTGGATCGTCTTGCAGGGCATGAGTTTTATTATTTCTTGGATGGATACTCGGGGTATAATCAAATCATGATTGCTCCCGAGGATCAATAAAAGACCACTTTTACTTGCCCCTACGGGACCTTTGCTTTTAGGAAGATGCCGTTTGGATTGTGTAATGCGCCTACTACTTTTCAGAGATGTATGATGGAGATTTTTGATGGTTTGATAGAGAAGATCATGGAAGTATTCATGGACAATTTTTCAGTCTTTGGTTCTTCTTTTGATATGTGTTTGTCTAACCTTGCTGTTGTTTTGAAGAGGTGTCAAGAAACTAATCTTGTCTTGAATTGGGAGAAGTGTCACTTCATGGTGAAGGATGGGATTGTTCTTGGGCATCATGTTTCCGCCAAGGGATTACAGGTAGACCGTGCTAAAGTGGTGGCAATTGAGAAGCTTCCACCACCGACCAATGAAAGAGGAGTGCGGTCCTTCCTTGGACACGCCAGTTTTTACAGGAGATTCATTAAAGACTTCTCAAAATACTCTAAGCCCTTATCTCATTTACTTGAAAAGGATATTCCTTTTGTGTTTAATGATGAGTGTCTAACAGCTTTTCAAGTTTTGAAGGAGGCGCTTATTACTGCCCCTATATTGATCACACCGGACTGGACTCAACCGTTTGTACTTATGTGTGATGCAAGTGATGTAGCATTGGGTGTAGTGCTTGGGCAGCTAAGGGAGAAGAAGTTCTGCGCCATTTACTACGCGAGTAAGACTTTCGATGCGGCACAGAAAAATTACACGGTAACTGAAAAGGAGTTTTTGGCTGTTGTGTATGCATTCGATAAGTTTCGTCAGTATTTGGTTGGCATGAAGACGATTGTGTATACGGATCACTCAGCGATTCGTTATCTAAGGGAGAAGAAGGAGACGAAGCCTAGGATCATAAGGTGGATCCTACTACTGCAGGAGTTTGACTTGGAGATCCGGGATAAGAAAGGAACAGAAAATGTGTTGGCAGATCACTTGTCAAGGTTGGAGACTAGGGAGCATTGTGATAATTCTTTCGAGTATATTGAAGAGATGTTCCCTGATGAGAAGATCATGGCTGTGGCTGTTGAAGGTACCGAGCGAGCATGTGTGGTTACAGCGCAAGGTATGGATCCATGGTACGCGGATTATGTTAATTACATTGTCATTGGTGAAATTCTAAGGGATCTCAATCGATATCAACTTGCGAAATTTCGTAGGGAAGTTGAGACATTTATATGGTATGATCCGTTTGTTTATAAGATTTGTACAGATTCTATTATCCGAAGATGTGTACCCGAGATGGAAATGGAAAGTGTGCTTGAGTTCTGCCATGCACAACCGAATGGGGGGCATTTCGGAGCGCAAAAGACTGCAGCTAAGGTACTTAAATCCGCTCTTTATTGGCCTACATTGTTTAGAGATAGTGAGATCTATGTGGCGTCTTGCGATAGATGTCAGCGCATGGGTAATATAGGTAGGAGAGATGAGATGCCATTGCAGCCTAGCACAGTCGTGGAGATATTTGATGTATGGAGGATCGATTTTATGGGGCCTTTTCCCCCGTCGAATGGGTTTCTCTACATTCTTCTTGCAGTGGATTATTTTTCGAAGTGGGTGGAAGCAATTCCTACTCGTGTTAATGATTCGAAAGTTGTTTTATCTTTCCTGAAGAAACATATTTTTGCCTATTATGGAGTTCCGAGAGCATTAGTTAGTGATGGAGGTTCTCATTTCGTCAATAAATTTCTGGAGAAGGTGCTTAAGGATTATGGTGTTAAGCATAGGGTTACTACACCCTATCATCCGCAAGCGAATGGGCAGGCAGAGGTCTCCAACCATCAAGTAAAGTAGATTCTGGAGAAAGTGGTAGGAACTAATAGAAAGGATTGGGCTATGAAGCTTGATGATGTGTTATGGGGGTTCCGGACCGCTTACAAGACGGTGTTAGATATGTCACCGTATCAAATTGTCTATGGGAAGCTGTGCCACTTACCTGTAGAAATTCAACACAAAGCGTTTTGGGCTTTGCGTCGCTTGAACTTGACCCTTAAGGATGTAAAGGAGTTGAGGATAACTCACATAAATCAATTGGATGAGTTTAGGAGTCGTGCTTACAAGAATTCAGAGATTTATAAGGAAAGAATGAAGAGGTGGCATGATTCTAAGATTTCATACAAGGAGTTCAAGCAAGGAGATGAGGTACTACTTTTTAACTGTCGTTTGAAGCTTTTTGCAGGCAAGTTGAAGTCTAAGTGGACGGGGCCGTTCATGATTCATCGAGCCTTATGAGGGGGGAGTTATGAGCTTATTGACAAAGATGGAGACGTTATCATGGCGAATGGGCATCGATTGAAGCATTATAGGTCGCCAGATGATGCGTGTGTCATTTTTTATGATACCTTGTTCTGATTGGTACCGTCGTGACTCTACGACGTTAAACATGAGCGCTTGTTGAGAGCTTACTCTTCCGTTTTATTGCTTTATTTCTTTTGTGTGAGTAAGAAATTTTTATATTTAAGATGCTTACTAATCAGCAATTACATCTCTTTTCAAACTTAGTTTCGACTTACGTTTTTACTAAGTTTGGGGGGTGTGATGTTATTACCTCATTGAAGCATTGAGAGTATAATCTTTTCTTTGTAATGTTGGTTAGGGGAGTTGGTTTTTGCGGCCATATTGAAATTTTAATCGATTTTGATGTGACGATTTTTTACAACTTGCCTAATGTTCAGTGGTTTTTGGTTATGTTTTCTTTTACGGAGATACTCATGAATGATATTATGTGGAACAATTTCAGAAGTTGTGCTCTAGATTGTACCTAATGAAGTTGTGTTGAAGTTTGAAGTATGTAGTGAATGAAGAACACTCAGTTTTGGAAATCAGGAGGAAGGTTCGACCAAGTCTAGGAGAGGTTCGACCAGAGCCAGAGGTCGAACAAAAGCAGAGGAAGTCGTACCGGCGTTGAAAGTTGTCCAGAGAGGAGGTTCGACCTAAGCCATAGTGGTTCGACCTGATCAGGAGGTCGAACCTATGGTCGAACCTGTCAGTCGGAAGCACTCTGTTTTCCAGAAGAGGGGTTCGACCAATTCAAGGAAGGTTCGACCTGTTTAGCAAGTCGAACCCCTGGTCGAACCGAGAAGATCGTATGTCTAGAAGAGAGGTTCGACCTCGCCATCCATGGTTCGACCTGTTCAGGTGGTCGAACCCGAGGTCGAACCAAGCCAGGTACGCGATTTAAGTTCGATTTTTCAGAGGGGTTCGATCACTTTTTCGAAACACCAAACCTCGAACCCTCTTCGAACCTCTACACCCTTGCACAAATTCTTCAATTACACTTGAATTCACACTGATTACACAACACTACACCTTGAATTATCGATTCGGTCGTGGATTTGGGCGGATTTCATCGCGAGTTAGGGCTGAAATCGCGATTTTTGGTTGTTGTGTGTTCTCAATCGGTTGTTCACCATGGGCAAGTCACAAGGTATGTTTTTCCAACTCAATTACTCTAGGATTGAAGGTTTAGGTAAGAAATTCGATGTGAATGAGAGGATTGATGTTGAGAATGGTTGAATTTCATGGTGAATGTTGATATTTTGATTGGTTTCATATGAATTCTTGTTTCTTGGTTTTTGGTTGTTTGATTATTGTTAGAACTTGAATTTTATGTTGATTGATCAAGGATATAGAACATATCATAGAATGAGCATGTTGATTTTGTTTGAAATTGATGAAATTGAAGTAGTTCATTGAGGGAAACATGTTGAATTTTTGATTGAATTGCTTGAATTGCTTAATGCATGATTGTTGGTTATGTTTTGATGATTAAGGAAGGTGTAATTGAAGATGTTTGAGAATGTTGAATAAGCAAGTGGTGTTGAGATGATAGTTTGCTTGAATATGCATTGATGCTAGAAGTCTTGAGTAGAGTATGTGATGTGCTAGTACAATACTTGCTTTCTTGTCTTGTTGGTTGGATTGAAGTATTTGTTTTCAGGAAAGGGATAAGGATCAAGTAAAGGAAAAGGAAAGGCATAAGAGGAGAGATCAAAGAAGAGGCATGAAAGGCCTTCAAATTTGGATAAAGTAACAAGAAAACTGAGGCTACAAGATCGTTTACCTGATAACTTCAAGATTAGGATGCAAGATTGGGATGAGATTAATGAGAAGTGGGAAGAAGTTTCAGACAAGATAGCTCGCACTCGATACCAAGATGATGAAGCGATGAGAATAATGAGAATAGGGGATGATATATTTTGGATGTTTGATCAAGTAGGGATCCGACGATTCATGGAGTTGAAGAGGCCGATGTACTTCCATGTTACAGCGGAAGTAGTTTGCTCGTTTGAGATGGAGAAGGACCCGCTTGGATACCCCTATCGGTGTACGTTTCAGCTTGGTGGAGTGAGTAGGAGATGGACGTCTGAGGATTTCAACGAGCTGTTTGAGACGCCTTTGGAGATCCCTCGTTTAGAAAATGCTGCATTCAGAGTAAAGCGATTTTGGAGAGAGATCACTAGGGAGATTCATGATTATAAGACCAGACAGGCTCGTTCTTCCGCAATAAAGAACCCTGTCTTGAGGTACATGGACCGCATTCTGAGCAACACGTTGTTCGCCCGCTCGGAGGGGAGTGTTGTGTCTAGAGGAGAGCTATATGCCCTGTGGTGTATGCTGAATGGAGTGAAATTCAATGTTGGAGCTTATTTTATTGCGCAGCTGAATCGATTCAAGACCATTGGTTTTCAAAAAGTGAATATTGGAGGGTTATTGACGATCTTGGCTGAGCATTACAACTTGGATCTCACCGGCATTACACCAGTAGAAGGAGAACCCGATTTGATTATGAGCACGTGCGCGAAGGGAGGGATTGCCCATTTTAGAAATGGAGATTGGTTTTTCACGAGAGGTCTCAAGCATTTCGAATTTATGTTCCCCTTCGACGTGAGCAACTTGACAACTATTCGAGAAGCAAGGAATAAGCTAATGAATTCTCTTGGACACACCGCTTTATCCGTGGCAGCGAAGTTGGGTGGTGATTGGAGAGCGGTAGCACAGATGTGTGCTGAGGGGAGGATGGCTGAGTTACAGCAGATCGTTGATCAAGGAGAGTTCCGTCCACCTCAGCCACAGCAGCCTGAAGAGGAGGATCAGGTAGATGAGCAGCCGGAGATGGAGATTCCGGAAGGAGAGCAGCATGATGCGCCTCAGCATGCTCCGAGACAGCAGCAGCGGCGAGCAGTTCCAGGTACTCGGGAGCAGCTTTGCTTGATTAATGAGCAGCTGATCGCGGTGGTAGCTGCACAGCAAGAGACGAACAGGCAACTCGCGCTCGCTAACGCCAACTACGCCATGCTGAATGAAAGGTACTCTGCCTTGGATGAGCGTGTTGGTAGAGTGAGTAGTCGAGTGGATATGATGGATAAGCACATTACCAGTCTGTGCCGAGCTATGGAAAATAGAATGGATGAGAATGACGATGATGATGAGGATGATGATGCTCCTAGGGAGTAGTTTCAGGTTTTCTTTTGGCTTCTCCGATTCATCTTATCTCCCATTATTCTTTTTATTTTTACAGATTGGGGTGTGATTCATGTGTGAGTGGCATGTACCTGATATAGTTGATCTTGTATCGTTGTTTTGTATATGGGTTATTGATTATGTGCATTCATATGTTTACGTGTTTATTTTCATTTGGAAAGAGCATGAATAATTTGTTAAGTATATGGAATTCATGAGGAATTGATTTTGATTATGTGCTATGAGGAGTATTAGGAATTGATTACTTATGTGAGGATTTGAGCCTTTATCATGATTAATCATGATAGTTTATTCTTGAGAGAATCATTCGTATGAACGTATTCTAGAACTTGGCTTGGAGTCTTGTGTGACACTTACAATTGATGAAATATTAGGATATGATCTTAGGCCATTTTTGATTAATTGAGTCACTTAGCCAAATTTTACCTTTCCTAATGATTTTATAAATCTTTGGTAGCCCTGTTTGAGCCTTTTAAAAGCTTTTTTTTTTGGCAAGCCAAATATAAGAGCCTTAATTACCTTATTTGAGCTTTGAAAATACCCTATTCATTGGTAGAGAGAGTAAGGTGAATAAGTGTGGAAGAAACAAAGGGAAGATGGAATGAGGTTCAGTAAGAAAAGTGCATGGTTAAATCTTATTAGGGATAGTGCCTGAAATTGGTATCCCGAATTGCTTATACATGGGGCTTGAAGTTTTTAAGAAGCAGCCGAACGATGTTCGAGAAGGGTAGTGCCTATAACTGGTACCCGAGCAGTTAAAAGAAGAATGATGTTGATGCAAGGAAGAGAAGGAAAATTAATAATTACAAATGCAAGAGAAGAATTGGAGGAGAATATGAAGCCGAATGAGAAATCAAGAACCTCCAAGGTAACTCTCTACTAGTGTATTAAGTTACTATGACCAAATTTTCCTACCCTTTCCAAAGAGCCAACGTTACAACCTAGAAGCAAGTCCTTTGTGATCCTAGTATTAATCTAATGTAAGTTGATTTTTGAGACCTTTGCCAAGCTTATGGTTACGCGTGAATATGAATTGATATGAGTGTTTATACTAGCCTATAGTGCCTCACGCACGAGAGAAAGAGAGTAAAGACTTATCTTGTCAGTGAGATTACTTAGTACTCCGAATGGTGTGTGATTGGATTGATTTTACATGAGTGAAATATTTGATGCAAGTAATTCTTGTTTGATTCAATGAAGTGGCATGGGTAATATGTGTTGTATTTGATCTTGTTGAATTATACACGACTCCTGTGGTTTAAATTGGTTGCCTCGGGACGAGCAACATGTAAGTTTGGGGGTTTGATGAGTGTGTAAATTCACAAGTTTGGCGCTATGTTTTGTGCTAGTTTTGGAGAGTTTTGATGTGGAAATAGGTGGAAAACCTATATATATTGTGAATTAGCATGAATCAGGTGTTAATGGAGCTATTTGAGTGTTTTCTTAGCAAAAATGGAGTGAAAGAGCCAAGAATCGAAGAGACGGAGTCGAATCCACGCGAACCGCCCAAGAATTAGGTGGGTTCGACCTGGCTGGAGGAGGGTTCGACCTCTCCAGCAGGTCGAACCAACGTTGCTGAACGTGCAGAGATGGATTCGACCACGACTCGGCTGGTTCGACCTGGCCATCAGGTCGAACCATGGTCAAACCAGTTTGCAAGAAAGAGGATTCGACCACGACGTTTGGGTTCGACTTGCCAGTTGGTCGAATCGGGAGCAGGAGTCGTCCAGTGCTGAGGTTCGACCTGGGTTCGACCAAGGCCTAAGTGGTTCGACCTGTCCAGAAGGTCGAACCTGTGCAGAATTCTTCCAGTAGCGGGGTTCGACCTGGGGTTCGACCTGTGGCCAGGGGTTCGACCTGTTTGACGTGGTCGAACCTGCGTGCGAGAACTTACTTTATTCGGATTTTCGAGGCCGAAACGCGTGAGATCACTTAGAAAGCCCATTCCAAGCCCTAGAGACGTGATTACAAGTATAAAAGGAGGCTCATACAGAGAATAAAGGGAGCTTTTGATCGTCAATCGTAAGAGAGACAAGAGTAGAGGTGGTGATCCATCCAGAGGGCTGTGATAGAGGTTCGCTGAAGGTTCAAGTAAGAATGATCAATCTAACCATGATTGTTCCTAGATCAATCATGGGCTAGAACCACCTTGGTAGTTCTAGGGTTATGAAAGTTTCATGATGTAATTCGTGTTTCGTGTGTAAAACTCCGTACAACACTACCTGTGGTTTGTTTTATATAAGATTGCATATTTAATCTATACTCATAGTCATTTTATACATCAATGATCGTTGTGTAGAGTCTGAATACATAACATGGTTATTGATTGAGTGCGTTCACTACTGAGCAGGGTTTATTGTTATAATTCTAAGTGAAGGGATTCCGAAGTATTATTAGAACTGTCTTATATGAATATTCATGAATTGAATTAAATTCGGGTTGATGAATAGGATGAAGAGTATAACTTTATAGTACCTAAAAAGGGAGATCAAATCGGGTTAGATTCTAGACGTAGAAGATAATTGATTATGATAGTACCTAGAAAGGGGGGTGAAGCATATCTCTTGCTCCGATGTTATTCACACGTGTCAAGCGCATATTTACTTGAGTCTATAGAGTAAACTTGCATGGTCTAGTGATGCGTCCACAAACCACAGGGCAGAGTCGGACACCATCACATGAAAATAAGAATTGCTAGTGAAACTGGATGACCCAACGAACTACCAATTATTCTTATTGATCACAACTCACTTCTCTCTACTCTTTGCTATTTCTTTTGTTATTTCGATTAGAAGTTATTATCCATTAAACCTATTCAACTACCAAACATAGTCTAAATATACTAGAAGAATACAAAAATTGATATTTATCTGTCCCGTGGGTTCGATATTGTAACTTGGTCATCTTCGCGACTACAATTGATATCCTTATACTTGAGGATTAATTTGTGTGTTGAGAAAACCCCTATCAAGCAGCGGTAACTGGAGACTGTTCTATCAGGCAGAAGGACGGATCGCGACGACGTGAAGTGGCGGCGGACCCTCGAACGGATAATGTGCGACTGATCCCAGTCGGTTGCACCGGTGGTGTGCTGCAGTCGCGCCGCTGTTCGATTTCCAGGCTTGGTTGTCGGTGGCTGTCGATTGGCAGCGTGTGCATCGCTGGAATTTATGGCGGCCTGTAAGGATGGTCGCCGGCTTGATTTCGCTGGCGATGTCATGGCAGATGGGCACTGCTGGGAGATCTTGCACGGCCGGTGGCGAGGGCGCCAGCAGCAGTTCGTTGGCGGTGGCTGTCGAGGCTGTCAAGGGACGACCGAAATCGGCTGTCCAGTCGGCGACACAACGTGAAGGTGGCTGCCGATTGAATCTGGGAAGAGGCTAGGCACTGTCATGACTCGGGAACACGACGAGTCTTCGGCGGGCTGACGGCGCCATCGCCAAGATCAGCGGCGCCGAGATAGTCGCGTGTGTGTTGTCGTCCGTGTAAAGATTGCGGCTCGAAGAATTAAAGGCAGCAGGGTATTTGGGCTGCTGGGCCCAATATTAATAATGTGTTGCAGGGCCTAATTATTTGTTAAAATCCTATTGGGCTGCCTTGTTTTAATTTGGTTTTGGGCTGTTCAAATGGGCCCCATTTTAATTAAAATGGATATGGGCTGTTGGACCTTAATTGCTGTATTTAATTAATTGTGGGTAATGGGCCAAGCATGAAATTAATTTTAATAAGCTAATTTTGTGCTTGTGGGCTTGGTGGATTTAATTTGGTTTTGGGCTGAGTATATGGGTCATGGATAATGGGTTTGATTAATTATTTAGTCTGCTGCTCTTTTTGTGCTTATTTGTTACTCTAGGGCCCAATTAATTGATCCACTTTTTATGCAATTAATTATGATATATAACTGATTTAATTGTTTTAACTTGACAATTAATTGTTATATATGAAATGCATGTTCTACGTGATTTATTTATTTAAATTGTTGTTAATAGAAGCATGCTAAGATGTATATTTTATTTCAGAATATTATATGCATGTTAAAAACCCTCGGTGTTAAATAACTAAGTGGGAGAGGGGATTGATAAATAATTCCCGCGGCCTCCATTATTGGTTTGTAAGTGATGCAAGTATACTTGCGTGTTGGCATAGACCTTCCTCCCCATCGGATGAGTATATTTGTGGATCACTGTTACAGACTTCATTAAATAATTATTGTTTGTAATGTGATGCAAATGAACTTGCGTGTTGGCTTAGACCTTCCTCCCCATCGGATGAGTTTATTTGCGGATCACTGTACAAACTTATAATTGATAATCGTAGGAAGTTATCCTAGTGCGTGTGTACTTCTCCATCTGTAAGGCACACAAACTTGGGCCGCGGACTTGGGATTAAATAATGGTGTACACTTAGGTGTAAATAATAAGTATCCTCCCCATCGAAGTCACTACTGTTATTTGCATGGCTAAAGAGGAACCGACTATTAATTATTTTGTCATAAAGTTAGGTTGACAAATGAAATTAATGGGTAAAACCTTCTCTTGTAAATGTTCGGGTTTGTAAACGTCCACACTATCGTGGCTTGCAGACTCACGGTGCTTGAGATGTCGGTGAATTTTATTTTATATTATTTTGAGGGAATCAATATAAAAGAATAAAATTCGAAGATTTGATCAGTAAATTTATTTGTGATTCTCTGAATTTCGAATGGTTTTATTTCACTAATTGTTAACTAAAAGACATTATATTTACTTGTCCAAATTAGATGATTAGAAAAGAATCTTGGTTTTGAAAATTACTGCTTAAGAAAATACATGTGTATTCTCACAAAGGACGTCTCATGATGCCTATTAAAGTCTCTAGTGAAGAGATGAGAGGTTCATAGAAATATGATGGTCTCATGTAACTCTTCGGATGCTTGAGTAAATTAAAAGGCAGAAGATCATGGTTGAATTGATGAATGAATTGGAAAAGCTTGGAATAGAAATTGAAAGGGAAACCTAAATCAATATATTCTTCACAATTTGCCTGGATGTTTTGAGCAAGTTCTACCTGAAATACGAGAGGTTGTATATGGTGGGAAACTTCTAACAAAACATGTGGCAAAAGAAAGCCATTTTTCAACATGATGTGAACAAGTTTAATATCTTATTTACTAATGGTTTAAACATAATTAGTGATGGCATCTACTGACATGAAGCATGTAGATACTGGAATCACTAAATGTTTATCACTGAGTAAGGATAAGATTGTTAATAACATGGGTAAAACTACAAAGGTAGTGGCTATTGCAGTGGGAGTTGTTTATTTATCTCATGATAAGAATAAATGATTGATTATGAGAAATTGTCTTTACGTACATTTCATAGAAAGAATTTAATTTCGGTTTCTATGCATTAACGGATGGATACTTCATTTCATTTAAATGATATGGTCATAGTAATGAGGAATGAGGCTATAATCCGTTAAAGTACGTTGGTGGATAAAAAGTATACTCTTGAATCATGTACATCCCACAGATGCAATAAATAGTAATTAAATAATGCATCTTCTAATATAAGTAAGAGAAAGGAACCTTCGGAAATGAACTAAACATACATTTGGCATCTATGACTAATTCATTTTACTTGAGTAGGATTCAAAAGTTGATAGCCAATAGACCATAAGGTTTATCTGAAGTGGAAACTATCGGACTTGCTAGTCTTGCTTGGAAGTAAAAATGATTAACTGCCTTTTCAAGGCTGTGGGTGTAGAGCTAAAGATATATATGTTGGAATTAGTTCATTCTGATTCAAGCAAACCTAATATTATCCAGGCGAGAGGTGGTTATGAATATTCGAAGATTATTCTGGAAACCAATATATTTATATGATGCACTGCATGTCTAAGTTCTTTGATTAATTCAAGAATTGTAAGGCTGGTACAGTGAAGCGTCATGGAAAATATATTAAGTCATTACGATTCAATCATGATGGCGAATACCTCTTGTGATAGTTAGGAGCTATTGATCAGAAGTTGAGATTAAATCTCAAGTTGACTACACCGGGTATGCCCCACACTGAATGGTGTGGTGGATAGAAGGAATAAGGCTCTTATGGTTATGATTAGATAGATGATGAATTATTTGGAATAATTAAATTTATTTTATGGATATGCCCTAGATACAGTAATTCGTGAAATATTTGTCTGTATATGGGATATCCTAGAAAAATGGAGGGTGATTTATTTAGTCCAAAAGATCGAAGGGTGATTGTCAACACAAACACTGGATTTTTTGGAAAAGGACTATGTAATAAATCATAAACCCATGTATGAGTTGTTCTAAAGGAAGTGAGAGAAAAACACAAAGTTAAAGTACGAATTGTACAAGAGGATATGCCACAAGGTAAACTCCAACGCGTGTCACGTCTGATACACAAATACATATAGTGCCTTATTGTAGTGGGAGGATTGTATGACAACCCATAAATATATGTTTTGGGAGAGTCGTGAGACTTGATCCCTAGTGAACATGGTATTATCCCACGGATACGACGTAGCACTACAAGATGAAAATGCGGAATCTTAGTAAGTTGCAATGAATGTTGAAATAGAATCTAGGGATTCTATATTAAGTCTGGGAACTTGTATGACCACTAAATGGTGTAAAAGCCATTGCAAGTGGTCAAAGGAAATAAAAGAGGATCATATGGAAAGGTGAAAACCTTGGAAGCAAAGCTTGTTGCGAAAAAGTGTACTCAGAAAGAAATAGTTCGATTATGAGGAAACATGTTCGCTGGTATCTATGCTTATGTTGATCCGGATTCTTTTATTGCTGCAATGAGGAACAGCAAATAGATGTCAAAGACAGCTTTCCTGATTGTAATTCTTGAGGAAAACATCTATGTGAAGCAAACAGAGTAATTCATTGCAAAGTACTAATAGCATTTTGATAGTAAGCTTAAAATTGTCCAGCGATGGACCAAAGCAAGCTTTAAGATCGTGAAGCATCTGTTTTGATTAGGTAATCCAGTGGCATGGATTTAAATCAATGAGCGGATGAGTCTTGTGTGTTGTAAAGAGTGACGGAAACGTGGTGGTATTTTTTGTACTATACGTAGATAGTATCTTGCTCATTGGAGACAATGAAAGAGTATTATCGAGCGTATGGGTAAGGTTAATAAAGCGGTAGAGATGAAGGACTTAAGAAAGGCAAAATATATCCTTTTAATCACGGTAATACGGATCACAAAAAGGACATTATGCTTATCTCAAGTTTCATAAATGATACAGTCCATACTCGTTTAGCATGTGAATTTATCTAAGTGAATGTCTTTGAGACACAAGAAGAAGATAAAGAGGATGAAAGCGGTTCCTTATGCTCCGGCGAATAAAGAAGCTTAATCTAAGGAATGCTATGAACAATGTTGGATATCTGGATGCATGAACAGTGGGTATCAACGTAACCCGGAACAAGAATGATGAACTGTGGTAAGACATATATAAAGTGCCTGAGAAGGACTGGAAATTATATGTGGACTTACTGGACAGATTCACTGCTTCTTGCGGATTACGTAGATTCGGATTTTTTAGTCAGATTGGACGGCAGTAAATTCACCTCAAAGGTTATGTGTTTAATCTTAGAAAGTAGAGTCATAATGTGGAGGAGTGTTATATAGAAATATATTTCAGACTCCGGACTCCATCATGGAAAGATGATGAATTGGAGGCTATGAGGCAGCCAAAGTATCTATATGACTCTAGAGACTTAATGATGGACTTTGAAGTGTTTCTAAGTTTGCCCAAGGTAATCACAATTTACATTGATGATATTGGTGCAGTTGCAAACTTGAAGAAATCACAAGTCCATAAGGCAATTAAACACATGGAGCGCGAGTACCACCTGTTACGAGAAATCGTATGATGAGGGGAAGGTTTTTGTCGCCTAGATTGTATCGGATGATGACCTAGTAAACCATTTACAAGGACCTTAAGGCGAGAGCTTTTAATGGTCGTGTAGTGGGAGTAGGAATCAGATGTATGGCAGAAGACATGACAGCATAGTCTTTTAGTATAAGTGGGAGATTGTTGGATTGTATACTAAAAGTCTAGCTTTAGTATGAACAATGTCATAACAATATTTGAAATGAGAATCATTGATCAAATGATTGCATCTTATAATTTATTTTATATGCATGATGCAATAGTCCATTTACTTTATACTGTAGATAATATGTTGTGCGACAACACGCAAAAGATCATATTATCGGTTTCCTTATAAAGTATAAACAGATGCTCACAACTGAGATAGACGGGGACTCTCTATCGGTATGGTTGTAGTGTGGTTTGGTATTAGCTTGTCTTGGCTATAGAATCACATTAGTGCACTTGTGTGTATTGAGCAGGACCGCCTGAGATCATTCGACTCATACTGACTTATAGAAGAACTTGATCTCTGTTATTATGGAAGTTCGTACTCTTAATCCCTATACAATAATCTCGACACGTAGGGCAGTATGTATTTCTTTGATTCATCAATGGGTGAGATTTAAAATTATTAAATCAATAAACTCGGTGAGTTGGGAAGTAGTGATGTCTCTATGGTGTGCTGTTGATTGTAGAAGGAATCTATGTCTGTTATAGGTTGATGATGTCCCCTTAAGGAGCTCATAAGGTTTATCATGTAAATCTTGCAAGTGGATTAATTTCCGGCATGATAATAAGGTTGAGTGGTACTACTCTCGGATGAGATATTAATTAATTTGAGTTGTCAGTAACTTAATTAATTAATTGGCATTGTATATCTTAAACATGGGGAGACTATCGGGCTTATAATAAGAAGGAGCCCGGAACATAATTTTGGGATTGGACGGGTAGTGCAGTAATAATATTTTAGTGGACTATATTATTATTATTGGATTTAATTAAAAGCTTTGGGCTAAGCTTGGTTAATTAAATTCAATTGAGGCCCAGTCCAATTTCTCCTCCTGGTCCCTACTGTAGCCCAAGTATATAAGTCATCTCAGCTCCTGTTAACCCTAAGTCTGTGCCTCATTTGACATACGGGAGACAACAGAGAGCAGATTGAGAGAACTCTGGGGATTGTTGACCACCCAACACCAGAGCTGACTTTGGGACATACGGTAGAAGATCAGAGGTGTTCTCTGCAGCGATTCATCCTCTACATCAACCCAGAAGTATGGTAAACATATTTTATTGCATCCGCTGATTGTTTGCCTGTTATCCTAACGATCACGTTGATCCACAAGATCCAATTGCCAACATTATTGTGTTTTATGTGGAAAAAGGATCAAAAGTGCCAAGTTGGAGAAAAGGTGCAATTTGTGTATGAATGCTGAAAAATGCACGTCCGATTTGTGTAATTATTTTGTGTTCTTTTGAGATCTAAAAGGTAATTGTGATATATAGTTGGAAAGCCTCTGAAAAGAGGATCATTTTGGCATAAAGAACACCCCAATCGGAATCCAAATGAGAGAGTTATGATCAAAGTGGTGACGTCATGGAAGTTGTGTCGAATAGAATGACTATTCCATTTTCCGTGACTTGTTTTACATTAAAATGTTGGAATTTTTGTGAGTTCTTTATATTTATAGAAAGCCAAGGAAGAGAGGATCACGTGTGCGCAATAATTACTCAAATCGGAGGTCAGATGCAGAAGTTATGCGCGAAACGGTGAGACTGTGCAAGCTTGCTCGACTTGGAGATGTTGCTCGACCATCATCATCTTGGACGAGCAGATGAAGTTTGGTCAAGCAAAATGACCAAAAACTTACAAAGAGCTTGCGCGACCATTGCTCGACTTGGAGGCCTTGCTCGTCTTCTGAAGGTCCAGTCTAACAAGATGTTGTTGGTTCTATTTTTAGTAGTTTCGGGTTTCTTTTACCAAATTTGGCGTATGTCTCAAGTAAAAGCCCATCCAAGGCCTATAAGGAGAGCTTACAAGTATAAAAGGGGGTATAGATCATATCATAGAGATCATATTGGAGAGGAGAGAGGCCACAACAATACTACACCCCACAAGGGAGGAACACCCCCAACCATCATCCACATCCTTTCCTCCATCCATCCATCACTTTGAAGATTCATTTGTGGAATCAAGAGGAGAACCAAGAGGTAGGATTCAAGACGGAGAAGGACGTGATGACACCTGCATCTAGGGTTTATTTTGTTTCCTAATTTATCTTGTAATTTTCCAGACATCCCGGTAAGATCTATCCAACACCCATGATTGTTCTTCATAACATCATGGGCTAGAGCCTTTTAGGTAGAACTAGGGTTGTGAAGATTTTTATGAATTAATTGAACTTTCGTGTGTAAACTCTGTACAACACTACTTGTGGATTTATTTTATATATAATTGTGCTTTCTTAATCCATATTTATGGTCGTTTTGTAAATCTTTAATTGGTATATAGAGTATGAATATATATCTTGGTTGTAGATTGAGTGTGTTCACTGCTGAACAGGATTTCATGTTATGATTCTAAGTGAGGGGACTCCAAAGCTTCATTAGAACTATCGTATATGAATACTTATTAATTGAATTGAATTAGGGTTATTAAGTAGGATAAAGAGGATAAGTTTATAGTACCTATAAAGGGAGATCATATCGGGTTAGAGTACCAATTGGCCAGGAAAATAATTGATACTGATAGTACCTAGAAAGGGGGTTTGAATTATATCTCTTGCTCCGAGTTATTCACACGTGTTACACACATGTTTTCTTGTGTCTATAAGTAGATATGCATGGTTTAGTGATGCGTTCATATTCCTAAAGGTAGAGTCGGACATCAACACACGAAAGGGAGATTAATGAGTGAAACTAGATTATCCTAGAGCTACCTATTCTTCTACTTGATCCACTTTCGTATTCTTCTAGTGATATTTTATTTTATTTGTTATTTAAATTAATTGTTTAGTAGATTATAATTAAATTCCTCAAATTATATTGCCACACTTGCCTTAATTAATTAGTAAATAATTAAATTGATAATATGGCATCCTTTGGGTTCGATATTCACTTGGTCGCTTGCTTAAGCTGCAATTGATATCCTTAATACTTAGGGATTAATTTTGCGTGCAAAGAAAATGCGCATCAAGTTCTTGGTGCCGTTGTCGGGGACGGCTGTGATTATTAGTTTATTATTTCTAGTTGATTAAGACTTTTATTTGTGATTATTTATTTCTATCTAACCTTGAATATTTTTGAGGTACTTGTGCATTAGGAAAAGGATAGAAAGGAAAGGAAGGAATAACATATTGAGCTAAACATGGCCGGAGCAAGGCAGAATCCAGATGATGTTGCCATACGTGAAATTTTCACGAACTATGGGATTGACAACATGGAGTTGATAGGAGCAAGGGGTAAAGATGATGATTTTGAGATACATCCCGCTCTTATTAACAATGTAGAAAAGAATCCCTTTTCTGGATATTGTTTTGAAGATCCATATCAGCATCTCCGAAGATTTCTTGGTTATGCAAACACTCAAAAGGGCACTAGAGCTAATGATCATGCTAGACGGATCGTCTTATTCAAGTTTTCATTAATTGATAAGGCGGAAGCTTAGTATGAGACTCTTGATGCAGTCGACTGCACTACATGGGACCAATTGCAGCAAAAATTCTTGGAGAGATACGTGCCACCCTCAAGGATCTGAAGAATGAGGCAAGAGATCACCCAATTTGATATGAATCAGGGTGAGAAATTTTATGAGGCATGGGATGGGTTTAAAGATATGCGCAGGAGGTGCCCACAACATGGAATGTCTAAAGCTCAGTACATAAGTATCTTCTACTATGAATTAGATTGTAAGTCACGTGTCTTTATTGATGCATCATCAGGTAGAGCGTTGTTATCTAAGACAGCACTTGAAGCAGAAAAGTTGTTTGAAGACATCTCTGTGAATTCACATGACTGGCCTATGGAAAGAGTAAGAGGATCATATGTACTTGATAAGGTAGCGCAGTTTGAACATCAAAGAGTGACGCCGAATTAGGGATGATGAGTTCGTCTCTAGTCTAGCTAATATCAACAAGCTACTAGAGTCCCAACAGAAGCAGATTACTGAGTTAACACAAAGGGGGCCTAGTATGAAGCAGCACGAAGTGAAGAGTGTTGAGATACCTTCAATTGATACATGGCTGAGAATGATGCAAGGATTGATCGTCTTGAGGATACCATGAATGTTGATCATGCAGATTATCTAAGCAGTTGAAGGACCTAACTTTGATTATGGTGCAGATGACCGCGAATGTGAATCAATTGACATAAATATTGGAGAATAATGCCATCACATTGAGGTGTGGGATGTCGTATGAAGGTCTGATGAAGTCGGCGGACGGAAACAAAAAAGACAGGGCTCCCGTTTGACCAAGTTATGCTGTTCGACCAGACCTGATGGTCGAACGGTGGTCGTTTTGGAAAAAACAAAATCCCAATGCTCTGTTTTATGCCCCGCCGTTTGACCAAAGCACTGCCATTCGACCAGCCTACCTTGGTCAAACGGTGGTTGAATAACAACTAGGGGAGAAGGAATCGCGATTAGAGCTATCGTTCGACCAAAGCACATCCGTTCGACTTGACCATCTTGTTTGAACGGAGGTCGAACAACAATCAGAGAACTAGAACTTGTGATCAGAGCATCCATTTGACCAGTCACAGTCTGTTTGACCAGACCATTTAGGTCGAACAATGGTCGAACAGCGTCATTCACCGCCCGTTTTGGTACATAATGCTACACCTGCTATTCAAAGTACTCCAATGTCATCCCAAGAGCAGAATACTGAGCTTATAGTTGAAAAGAAGTGGGAAAGAGTAAAGAGGTTGAGGGACGAGAAGCTTAGACTGCAGATGGATAATGAAGATATGGTTTTCTCTCTTGATCAAGCAATGAAGATGCCAATGGAGACTCAATCATGCAAGAGCATAGATGTAATTTCTAACTTATTTAATCTTGATTTTTCTAAGATAGATGATTCTGAATTTAAGTGGAAGATTGACAAGGAGGTGTCTAGACAGCCATGGGAGGAAGGAAATTCCAAGGATCATATGCTTGTGACTAAGAAAGGTGAGGTGCTGAGTGTGGACAAGAAGAGGGAAAGAAAGTACTTGAAGGTGAGGATGCGAGAAGACCGCCTTCCAATCTAGTAGTCTACAAAGGTTACATCCATCATGACTCTTCGACGTTAAACATGAGCGCCTGTTGGGGGCTTTTCCTTCTGTTTTATTACTTTATTTCTTTCGTGTGAGTAAGAAATTTTTATATTTAAGGTGCTTACTAATCGACAATTACATCTCTTTGCAAACTTAGTTTCAACTTACGTTTTCACTAAGTTTGGGGGATCTGATGTTATTACCTCATTGCAGCACTAAGAGTATAATCTTTTTTTTGTAATGTTTGTTAGGGGAGTTGATTTTTTGTGGTATTTTGAAACTTTAATAGTTTTGATGTGTCGATTTTTTGCAATTTGCCTGCTGTTCAGTGGTGTTTCTAGTGTGTGGAGTCGATTAGATAGTCAATTGAGTCGTTCTAAGAGTTTTCATATTTTAGTATTGATGAATCTTGTAATGATGAGTTTGCCTGAGTTTTTGATGATAGAAAAAGGTAACTAGAGTGGCAAGATGAGTTATACATTGAGGCTTTGACTCGAGGCGCTCGTGCATTTTGAAGGAGAAATCAAGTGCACTCGTTTCCTTTTTTCTAAATTTTATGTGTGATTTTGATTCATGGAGTGGAAGGATTAAGTTTATTTCTTTGGTGATTGTGCTTAAAATTCATATGCTCTTGAAATTGATGAAGGAAGTGTACTTGAGTTATATTGCGATATGAAGTTCAATGTGTACTTTTGGGATATTACTTACCATGAAAGGTGCTCTGTTACTTGTTAAAAACTCATGTGAGATTTTGAGCCTTGTTGATCTTGATACATAAACACATGATATTTCTTTCTGGTGAGTATCGTTCTTGTGTGTATATTCTAGAACTTGCCCCTTGTCTTACTTGAAATTACATGTGTTTTAGATGATGGGAGATGATCTAAGGCCATCCTTGAATTTATGAGTCACTTAGCCAATTAATTCCTTACCAAATGATGTTTATTCGTAGTTAGCCCTGTTGAGCCTAAAAGCCTTATTTCTTTGGCAACCTATGAAGATAGCCACTTTGATATCCTATTTGAGCCTTAAATTCCTGTATTTAGTGGAGAATTAAATATTGTCAAAGTGTGTGAAATTGATTTTGATGGAGTTTGGAAGGAATAAAATATTTAGAGTTGTACAAGTGATTATGAGCTAAAAAATATGAGCTGAAAAATAAGTTTCTTAGGAGTAGTACCCCAAACTGATACCCCGAGATGTTAGAGGTAGTGCCTGAAATGGGTACCTCGAGAAAAAAAAGAAAAGAAGGAAAAAAGTTGAGCTTGAAGGAAAGGAGAGAAAAAATTAGAAGAGCATGAAGCTGGATAGCCTTCAAGTATAAAAATCTGCAGTACAAAAGATCTCCTGTTTTAATTCTCTACTAATTGAGTCACTTTATCCATATGTTTCCTACCCTTACCAAAGAGACAACATTACATCCAAAAGAAAATTCCTTTTTGATCCTATTGTCGAATCATACTTTTAGTGGTGGAGAGTTTGAGATATTTGGTAAGCTTATGGTTACGCATGCACTTGAATTGAATTTGAGCGTAAACACCTTAACTCATAAGTGTACATCTTTTATACTTGATTGCGAGTGATATATACTTCCCGTGAGAACATGTTAATGGAGCATTTGATTGGGGTTTAGGGGTTTTAGGGTTTAGGGTTTAGGGTTTTAGGGTTGTCTTATCTTGTATGCCGTGAATTGAGTATTACATATAATAAGAGTTGCATGCCCGGACAATTGTATTTTGAATAGGGTATTGATCATAGTCCTTGTTTTCCCGCTAATTTTCACACTCTTTCTCTTTATTTTTATTTTGTTGTCTCGGGATGAGCAACAGGTAAGTTTAGGAGATTGTTGAGAGTAGTCCTTGTTTTCCCGCTAATTTTCATACTCTCTTTCTCTTTATTTTTATTTTGTTGTCTCGGGACGAGCAACAGGTAAGTTTAGGAGATTGTTGAGAGTAAAAATAAGCGTATTTTAGTGTTCAATCTAACACCTTTTTGATGAGTATTGTTGTTATATATTAGCACAAGTGTCTTGTATTAAATATATGTGAGAAAAATATACACTTGACGTGTTTTATTGTGTTTTAGTTGGAAAAATGATCAAAAGTGCCATGTTGGAGAAAAGGTGCAATTTGTATATAAATGCTGAAAAATGCATGTCCAACATGTGTAGTTATTATGTTTTTGTGTGGAGTTCTGAAAGGGAATTGTGATACATGGTTGAAAAATTGCTGAAAAGAGGATCGTTTTGGCATAAAGAACACCCCAATCAGAATCTAAACGAGAGAGTTATGATCAAAGTGGTAACGTCGTGCAAGCTGTGTCGAATAGAACGGCTGTGTCACTTTCCGTGACTTGTTATACATTCAAATGTTGGAATTTCTGTGAGTTCTTTATATTTATAGAAATCCTAGGAAGAGAGGATCACGTGAGTGCAAGAATTACTCAAATCGGAGGTCGAATGCGGAAGTTATGCGCGAAACGGTGAGACTGTGCAAGCTTGCTCGACTAGGAGATGTTGCTCGACCAGCATCATCTTGGTCGAGCAGATGAAGTTTGATCGAGCAAAATGACCAAAAACTTACAGAGAGCATGCTCGATCATTGCTGACTTGGAGGCCTTGCTCGACTTCTGAAGGTCAAGTCTAATAAGATGTCACTGGTTCTATTTTTGGTAGTTTTGGATTTCTTTTACCAAATTTAGCGTATGTCTCAAGTAAAAGCTCATCCAAGGCCTATAAGGAGAGCTTACAAGTATAAAAAGGGGTGTAGATCATATCATAGAGATCATATTGGGGGGAAGAGAGGCCACAACAATACTACACCCCACAAGGGGGGATCACTCCCCAACCATCATTAGATCCTTCTCTCTATCCGTCCATCACTTTGAAGATTTGTTTGTGGAATCAAAATGAGAACCAAGAGGAGGATTCAAGATAGAGAAGGACGCGATGACTCCCGCATCTAGGGTTTATTTTGTTTTTTAATTTATCTTGTAATTTTCCAGACATCCAGGTAAAATCGATCCAACACCCATGATTGTTCTTCGTAACATCATGGGCTAGAGTCTTTTTGGTAGAACTAGGGTTGTGAAGGTTTTTATTAATTAATTGAACTTTCGTGTGTAAACTCTATACAACACTACTTTTGAATTTATTTTATATATGATTGTGCTTTCTTAATCCATATTCACGGTCATTTTGTTTATCTTCAATTGGTATATAGAGTCTGAATATATATCTTGGTTATAGATTGAATGCGTTCATCGCTGAACAGGATTTCATGTTATGATTCTAAGTGAGGAGACTCCAAAGCTTCAATAGAACTATCATATATGAATACTTAGTAATTGAATTGAAATCGGGTTATTAAGTGGGATAAAGAGGATAATTTTATAGTACCTATAAAGGGAGATCATATCGGGTTAGAGTACAAATTGGCTAGGAAAATAATCGATACTGATAGTACCTAGAAATGGGGGTTGAATTATATCTCTTGCTCCAAGTTATTCACACGTGTTACACACATATTTACTTGTGTCTATAGGTAGATATTCATGGTTTAGTGATGCATCCATAATCCACAAGTCAGAGTCGGACATCAACACACGAAAAGGAGATTAATGAGTGAAACTGGATTATCTTAGAGCTACCTATTCTCCTACTTGATCCACTTTCGTATTCTTTTTCCAGTGATATTTTATTTTATTTGTTATTTTAATTAATTGTTTAGTAGATTATAATTAAATTCCTCAAATTATATTTCCACACTTGTCTTAATTAATTAGTAGATAATTAAATTGATAATACGCCGTTATTTGGGTTCGATATTCACTTGGTCTCTTGCTTAAGCTGCCATTGATATCCTTAATACTTGGGGATTAATTTTGCGTGCAAAGAAAACGAGCATCAGCCACCACAATCTCAAATTACGTTATAGGCTCCTTCTTATTATGAGCCCGTTAGTCTTCCCGTGTTAAAAATTCAATGCCTATTAATTAATTAAGTTACTGGCAACTCCATTAATTAATATATTTACCGAGAGTAGTACCACTCAAATTTATTATTATACTGGAATAAATTCACCTGCAGGGTTTACATGATAATCATTATGAGTTCCTCAAGGGGATATCATCAGCCAATTATGTTAGGACACAGATTCCTTCTACAATCAACAACACACTATAATCTCCCGACCCACCAAGCATATTGATTTAATAATTAAATCTCACTCATTGATGAATCAAGGAAATAAATACTGGCTTACGTGTTGAGATTATTGTATAGGGATTCAGAGTATGAACTTCCATAATAACAGAGATCAAGTTCTATTATATAGTCAGTATAAACCAAATGATCTCATAGTGGTCCTGCTCAATACACACAAAGTGCACTAGTTCAATTTTATAGTCAAGACAACCTAATGCCAAATCACACTACAACTATATCGATAGATAGTCCCCATCTATCTCGGTAGTGAACATCTGTTTATACTTTATAAGGAGCTGTTAATGTGATCTTCTGTGTGACGCCGCACACCACATTATCTACAGTATTAAGTGAATAAACTTTTGCAACAACATTATTGCAAACGTTTCATCACATAATTCTCATTTCAAATATTCTCAAAACATTGTTCATACAAAAAGCTAGACTTTTAGTATATAATCGAACAGTGGCATCTCATCCCTTTTACTTATGTTTCCCATCCTTTGACATCTATCGCATGTCGCTATATAGGTTTCACAATCTTTAAACAAAAAAGTTAAATATAAAGCATATTGAAGTAGCTTAGCTACAGTCTCTTGGGCTCCAAAGTGCCCTCCGTTAGGTTGCGCATGGAAAAAATCAAGTACGCTCTCCATCTCCATCTTGGGCACAGACCTACGGATGATAGAATCCGTAAAAATCTTGTACACAAACGGATCATACCATATGAAAGTCTCAACATCTCTCTTGAGCTTAGCAAGTTGATACCTATTGAGACCTTTAGGAATTTGATCTGATGCAATATAATTGACATAATCTGCATACCATGGATCCATTCCTTGAGCAGCGACTACACAAGCTTTCTCCGCTCCTTTAGCACCGCCATTATCTTCTCATCAGGGAACATCTCTTCAATATATTCAAAAGAATCATCATAATGCTCCCTTGTTCTAACCTTAATGGGTGATCCGCCAACACATTCTTTGCACCTTTCTTATATCGGATCTCCATATCAAATTCTTGCAGAAGAAGGATCCATCTTATAATCCTGGGCTTCGCTACCTTCTTCTCCATCAAGTACTAGATCGCAGAATGATCTTTGTAGACAATAGTCTTCATCCCCACCAAATATTGTCGAAACTTATTGAATGCATACACAACAGCTAAAAACTCCTTTTCAGTAATAGTGTAGTTTTTATGCTGCATCAAAAGTCTTATTCGCATAGTAGATGGCGCATAATTTCTTCTCCCTCAAGTTCCCAAGCACCACTCCATGTGCGAGGTCACTTCCACCATACATAAGTACGAATGACTAATTCCAATCCGATGTGATCAAGATAGGTGCAGTTATATGTGGCTCCTTCAAAACTTGAAAACTTGTTAGACATTTATCATTAAAATTAAAAGGAACATCCTTTTCAAGTAAGTGAGACAAAGGCTTGGAGTATTTTTAGAAGTCTTTGATAAATCTTCTATAAAATCCTGCGTGTCCAAGGAAAGACTGCACTCCTTTCTCATTAGTAGGTGGTGGAAGCTTCTCAATCGCCACACTTTAGCTCTATCAAATTGCAATTCTTTGGCCGAAACATGTTACCCCAAAATAATCCCATCTTTCACCATGAAGTGACACTTCTCCCAATTCAAGACAAGATTAGTTTCTTGACATCTCTTCAAAACAGTAGATATGTTAGACGAATAGATATCAAAGGAGGAACCAAACACAGAAAAATCATCTATAAACACCTCCATAATCTTTTCTATCAACCCATGAAAAATGGCAATCATGCATCTTTAGAAAGTAGCAGACGCATTACATAATCCAAAAGGCATTTTCCTAAAATCAAAGGTTCCATAAGGGCAAGTAAAAGTAAAGTTTTCTTGATCCTTGGGTGCAATCATTATTTTATTATAACCCGAGTACCCATCCAAGAAGCAATAAAACTCATACCCTGCAAGACGATCTAACATTTGATCCACGAAAGGAAGAGGGAAGTGGTCTTTGTTGGCATTTGGATCATTTGGTTAACGTGAACCGTTAGGGTTCCATGCGTTTCTAAATTAGTGGAAGCAAGAAATTATAGTAACATATTACATTTTCCCAGGGTATGTTGAAGAAAAAAATTCTCGCCGGTAGCCTGCGCAGCCTTATGACTTAGGGCATAACTTTCTCATTCGATTTTCTTTTTGAGTGATCTACATGCCAAAACGATACTATTTTTCGTGGGTGGGTTTCCAACAGAGTATCACACTTCCAGTTTGGACTTACACATGATTTTAGAAAAATCATGGAAGTTGATGGATAGAAATAGCAAACGACCTTCTGGTCTTCTACAGTATTCCTAAGCTACGTCTTGACGTTGTATGTGCAACGATATACAAGACGATCTCAGTTTACAACCCTAACCTGTCTTTCAAATGTATAGGAAAGTAAAACTTATTTCCGGATTGATGAGATTGGCTATTATATTAGCTACAGCAGGGACCAGGAGGAGAAATTAGGGTTTGAGCCTCCATTGGGTTTAAGCATCCAAGTTTATCCCAAATTACTTAAGTCCAATAATAATCAATTAGTCCACTAAAAGTATTATTGGACTGCCACCATAATCCCAAATTACGTTATAGACTCCTTCTTATTATGAGCCCGTTAATTTCCCCGTGTTTAAGATTCAATGCCCATTAATTAATTAAGTTACTGACAACTTCATTAATTAATATATTTACCAAGAGTAGTCAACTCAACCTTATTATCATGCTGAAATAAATCCACCTGCAGGGTTTACATGATAATCATTATGATTTCCTCAAGGGGACACCATCAGCCAATTCCGTTAGGACACAGATTCCTTCTACAATCAACAACACACCATAGAGACAGTATCATCTCCAGACTCACCAAGCATATTGATTTAATAATTAAATCTCACCCATTGATGAATCAAGGATATAAATACTGGCTTACGTGTCGAGATTATTGTATAGGGATTAAGAGTACAAACTTTCATAATAACAGAGATCAAATTCTATTATATAGTCAGTATAAACCGAACGGTCTCATAGCGGTCATGTTCAATACAAACAAATGCACTAGTGTAATTTTATAGTCAAGACAGACTAATGCCTAATCACACTACAACCATAACAATAGATAGTCCCCGTCTATCTCGGTTGTGAACATTTGTTTATACTTTATAAGGAGCCGATAATATGATCTTCCGTGTGATGCCGCACACCACATTATGTACGATATTAAGTAAATGGACTTTTGCAATAATATTATTGCAAACATTTGATCACATGATTTTCATTTCAAATAAATTAAATTGTTAAAACATTGTTCATACAAAAAGCTAGACTTTCAGTATACAATTCAACAATCTCCCACTTATACTTAAAAACTATGATGCCATATCTGCTATCATACATCTGATTTCCACTCCTACTACATGACCATTAAAAACTTTCACCTTACGGTCTTTGTAAAAGGATTACTAGGTTATCATCCAATGCAATCTAGGCGACAACAACCTTCCCGTCATCATACGATCTCTCATATCAGGTAGTACTAGCTATCAATGTGTTTAGTTGCTTTATGGGCTCGTGATTCCTCAAGTTTGCAACAGCACCATTACTATCATAATAAATTGTGATAACCTTGGGCAAACTCAGAATTACATCTAAGTCCACTATGAAGTTTCTAGAACCATACAAATACTTTAGCTTCCGCAAGGCTCCAATATTATCATTTTTTCATGGTGGAGTATAAAATATATTTTTCTATAACACTCCTCCATACTATGGATCTACTTCCTAATTTAAACATATAATCTTGAGGTGGATTTACTACCCATGATTTGAAAATCCAAATCTATGTAACCATCAAGAAGTAATGAATCAGTCCGATAAGCTTACATATTATTTCCAGTCCTCTTCGGGCAATTCAAATATGTCTTACCACAATACAATATTCTTGTTCCGGATTACCTTGATATTCACTGACT
Source organism: Pogostemon cablin (assembly GCA_023678885.1). Classification (NCBI taxonomy): domain Eukaryota; kingdom Viridiplantae; phylum Streptophyta; class Magnoliopsida; order Lamiales; family Lamiaceae; genus Pogostemon; species Pogostemon cablin. The sequence continues at coordinate 39,682,133 of CM042955.1, forward strand.
ATGCCATAGGCAAAATAGATATCTTATCTCGTGCATAGCATCCCATAGATTAAGCTTCCTTATTGATGAAGCATAGGGAACTGCCTTTATCTATTTTATCTTCTTTTGTGTCTTAAGACACAAATTCTTAGATAAAGTCACATGCTAAAACGAGTAAGGATTGTATCATTTGTGAAGCTTTAGATAAGCACAACATCCTATCATGTGATCTTTATAACCATGATCGCAAGGATATATATTTTGCTTCTCTTAATTCCTCATTTCATACTACTTTATTAACCATACCCATACGCCCGACAATACTATTTCATTATTTCCAATGAGTAAGATACCATCTACATACATATAAGAAATACTACCATGTTTCTACCACTCTTTTCAACATACAAGATCCATCCAAGCATTGATTAAATCCATATGACTGGATTTCCTTATCAAAATAGATATTCTATGATCTTGAAGCTTGCTTTAGTCCATCAATGGATACTTTTAAGCTTAATCTCAAAATGCTCTCAGCCCTTTCCAATGAATCATTCTGGTTGATCCATATAGATGTTTTCCTCAAGACTTCCAATCAGGAAAGTTGTCTTGACATCTATTTGCTTTACCTCATATTTAATATGAGCAGCAACATATAAAAGAATCTGGATCGACATAATGAGATCGACTTTTAATTTTGTAAACCTACATATTCAAAGGCTTTTACACCATTTGATGGTGATACAAGCCCCCATATTTAATTTCAGAAAATATTACAACTTGCTAAGATGCCGCATTTTGATCATGTAGTGCTTTGTCATGTACATGGGTCGATTACATATTTACTAGGGACCAAGTCTGACGACTCTCTCAAAATATAAATCTTTTCGGTTATCTAACAACCCTCCCACTATGACAAGACACTACATGCAATTGTGTATGAGATATGACACGCGATGTATTTTACTTGTGGTATATCCTCTTGTAGTCTTGGTACTAAAAATTTTGTTTCCCTTCTCACACTTTTAGAATAACTTATACATGGATTTGTAATTTATGACATAGTCCTTTCCAAAATATAGTGTTCATGTTAACAATCACTTTCTAATCCTTTTGGACTATTAAATAAACTACCCTTCATTTTTCTAGGATATCCCACAAATATCAATTCGACATGTTGTTTCCAAGACTTACCCATAAAATGAATTTAATAATTCCAAATAATTCATCACCCATCTAACCATTATCATAAGAGTCTTATTCCTTCTTTTCGGCACACCATTCAGCTGGGGCATGCCCGTTGTATTTAATTGAGATTCCATATCATCTTCTGATTAATAGCTCCTAAACTATCCTAAGAGGTACTCGCCATCACGACTAAATCATAATGACTTGATATATTTTCCATGACGCTTCACCGCATCAGTGATGTACTTCTTGAATTTAATCATAGTACTTAGACTTACAGTGCATCAAATAAATATATCTTGTTTCTAGAATAATCGTAAAATAAAATGATGAATATTCATAACCACCTCTCGCCGATATAATCTTAGGATCGCTTAAATTAGAATGAACCATTTCCAACATATGTTTTCATGGCTCTATACCCCTTTGCCTTGAAAAGGCAATTAATCATTTTTACTTCCAAGTAAGACTCACTAGTTCGATAGTTTCCACTTCCAATAAACCTAACGGTCCATCGGCTATCATTTTCGAATCATACTTAAGTAAAATGATATAGTCTTAGATGCCAAAGACATGTTTAGTTCATCTCTGAAGGTTCCTTTCTCTTACTAAGTTTAGAAGATGCATTATTAACTATTATTTGTTGCATCCATAGGATAAACATGATTTAAGAGTGTACAAATTGTCACTATCGTACCATAATAGATTATAGCTCCATCCTTCATTATAATGACCATGTTATTTAAATGAAATAGAGTATTCATCCATAAATCCATAAAAATTGAAATAAAATTCTTTCTATGTAAATGTACGTAAAGATAATTTCTCAAAATCAAATGTTTATTCCTATCAAAAGATAAATAAACAACTCCCACTGCAACAGCCACTACTTTCGTAGCTTACCCATGTATGTAGTAATCTCATCATCACTTAGTTGCAGGCTAGTGATTTTGGTATATACACACAACGTGTCAGTAAACGCCATCACTAATCACGCTTCAGCAACTAGTGAACAAGATACTATCCTTGTTCACCTCTTGATGAAATTGATTTTCTTTCGCCACATATTTTGTCAGAAGTTTCCCACCGAATACAACTTCTTGAAATTCAGGTGAAACTTGCTCAAAAAGTTAAGGCAAACAATGAAAAATGAATTGTGCTAGGTTTCCCCTTCAATTTCTATTCCAAGTATTTCCAATTCATTCATCAAGTTAACCATGACCTCTTGTCTTTCTAATTATTCAAGTATTTGAAGAGTCGTATATGACCATCATATTTCTATGAACCTCTCACCTCTTCACTAAAGACTTAAATAGGCACTAGAGGGCATTCTTAGTGAGGACACATTTTAATTTTCTTAAGCAGTAAGAATTAAAACCAAGATTATTTTCTAATCATTTATTATGGACCAGTAAATATGCTTTTCTTTAGTTAACAATAGCGAAATAAATTATTCGAAAATTCAGAGAATCAAGTAAATAAATACGACGATCAAACTCTTCGAATTTAAATTTTATGTTGATTCCCTCAATAAAAAATATAAAATAAATTCACCAACATCTCAAGCACCATGAATTTGCATGCCATGTTAGTATGGACATATACAAACCCGAATATTCGCAAGAGAAGGTTTTATCATTAATTCCATATGTCATAATTAACCTTATGACTCAATGATTAATAGTCGGTTGTCCTTTTGCCATGCAATTTAATAGAAGTGACTCCATTGAGGAGGATACATATTAATTGCACCTAAGTGTATACCATTATTTGATACTAAGTACGTTACCCAAGCTTGTGTGCCTTAGAGTTGGAGAAGTCCACACGCACTCAAATAATTTTCTATAACCATCAATTATTAATTTGTACCGGTGATCCGCAGATAAAACTCATCCGTTGGGGAGGAAGGCACTATAACCGACTCATAAGCTTATTTGCATCACATTATAAATAATAATTATTTCATGAAATTTATTCCAGTAATCCACAAATAAAACTCACCCATTGGGGAGGAAGGCACTATAACGAACTCATAAGCTTATTTGCATCACTTAGTAAATCAATAATGGAGGCCGCAGGATCATGACCAATCCCTCTCCCATTTAGTTATTTAACAAGAGGGTTCTTGCATGCATACAATATAACAAATATAAAATATGCAAATAAGCATGCTATTATTACGGCAAATAAGGCAGTAAATCAAATAGCACATGCAATTCAAATATATAATAATAATTGACAAGTAAAAATAATTATAACAATTATATATAAGGAATAAAAATTGCCGAAAATAAAAGGTTGACTTGGTCAACCATCTACCAAATAAACAAAACTTGCGCAACAAGTTAGATTTCTTTGGGCCCAAGACAACTTCCTCATGGTTACACGACAACTGGAAACCACCAAGAAAAATGGCGCCTCTCCAGCCTTCTTTCTCTCTGCCGGAGAATTGTAGCCTGCTGGAAGACTAGTTGCGAAGCCACACATCAAAAACTGGGAATCTGTGTGTCAAGTTGCCGATCCACTGCCATTTATCAATGACTAGCCACCGACTTTTCGATCATGCCAGCCCTCTCCCGTAGTAGCCTACCGCCGATGTATCATCATCCAACTTGAGCCAACTGTGGAACGCCTGCCTTCCAGCATCGTATGGCAGCCATGCCTTGCTGGGTTCCAACATCGCCAGCTGCCAACCGTGTGATAGGGCAGCAACGCCATGACTTCCATCGTCCGACTGGCGCCATCTCATGTGACTACCACATGCCGGTGATCACGTGCCGCTCCAGTGCTGTGTGAAGATAGCAACGATCATCGCTATGAAGCAAGGCATGACTAGCCCAGAACACCCACGACCCGTCGGCGCCCCTGCCAATCTATTTTTGTGCATGAAATTTCAAGTGGCCATCGCCGGCTCCATCCTATAATCACCGATAAAGATGGGTATGAGCTTGGTGTAGATCCGACAAACCAGATTCAAACAGAAGATGCAGACTTGCTTGGCTTCACCACAGACCCGATCAGAAATCTTGAGGACCTGACCAGAAATTATGAAGTCCCAATCAAACCTTACTAGAGACCCGATCGGAACAACGTGTTGCTTGTCGAACATCCGTATGCCTACTTCTGACATCATCTGTAAGGAACTCGCTGCTGTCGGGATCTTTCTGCCACCAAGCCTTTGTCTAAAACTGCCCAGCAATAGCCTAGCCTTGCATGACAATAGCGTCGCATCTCCTCTAGTTTCTCGATCACCCGTGGTTGTTCATCAACAACCCTTTCATCTTCAATCGATGATTGTGACCCTCACCATCATACAATATGACAGATTATGTTCGTTAACAATCAGGCTTCATCTCTCATCAGTGAATTTACCGTCGTAAACAACCACCAACCACCGTCGCTTAAATGCACTGTCCACAAGACTAACAGCCGCTGATTGTGCTCAGTTTCGTCAACTTTCACAGTCAGATGCGCATGTCCTAAGCAGCCTTTCAACCACAAGCCAGCGCTCACCATTCTTCGATGCCCAAGCCCGTGCGAATCATGAACCATCCAGCCTTTCTCTAGCTGTCAGATGATCCAACTCTGCCAGTAAATTTCACCGTGATTGTCCATGCGGTGATCGTGTCTATGGTGTCGAGCAATTAGGGTTCCAACAAGTTTGAGAATAAACCCTAAGTTCTAGAACCACATTATCCACTGAAACCCTAGCCTAACGTGTCAAGTTTAGCCTTATAACCTACGCTCTGATACCAATTGTTAGCATTTGGATTTATTTGTTAATGTGAACTGTTAGGGTTCCATGCGTTTCTAAATAAGCAGAAGCAAGAAATCATAGAAACATATTACCTTTAACCAGGATATGTTGAAGAAGAAAAATTCTCACTAGTAGCCTGCGCAGCCTCACGAATTTGGGCATAACTTCCTCATCCGATCTTCATTTTGAGTGATCTATGCGCCAAAACGATCCACTTTTCTGTGACTTTCTAACGTTGTATCACACGTACATTTTAGATTTACACAATATTTTAGAAAAATCATTAAAGTTGATGGACAGAAATAGCAAACGACCTTTCAGTTTTCTATTGTATTCCTAATCCACGTCTTGACATTGTGTGGGCAACGATTTACAAGACGATCTCAGTCTACAATCCTAATCTATCTTTCAGGTGTTTTGGCATGTAAAACTTATTTTCGGATTGATGAAATTGGCCATTATATAGGCTACAACAAGACCAGAAGGAGAAATTAGGGTTTGGGCCTCCATTAGGCTTAAGCATCCAAGTTTAGCCCAAAACTTATACTTAAGTCCAATAATAATAAATCAGTCCACTAAAGAAGTATTATTGCACTGCCACCCTAATCCTAAGTTACGTTATGGGCTCCTTCTTGTTATGAGCCCGTTAGTCTCCCCGTGTTTAAGATTCAATGCCCATTAATTAACTAAGTTACTGACAACTCTATTAATTAATATATTCTATTAATTAATATATTTACCGAGAGTAGTACTACTCAACCTTATTATCATGATGGAATAAATTCACCTGCAGGGTTTACATGATAATCATTATGAGTTCCTCAAGGGGACATCATCAACCAATTCCGTTAGGATACAGATTCCTTTGACAATCAACAGCACACCATAGAGACAGTATCATCTCCCAACTCACCAAGCATATTGATTTAATAATTAAATCTCACCCATTGATGAATCAAGAAAATAAATACTGGCTTAAGTGTCGAGGTTATTGTATAGGGATTAAGAGTATGAACTTCCATAATAACAGAGATCAAGTTCTTTTATATAGTCAGTATAAATCGAACGATCTCATGGCAGTCCTGCACACAAATGCACTAGTGTAATTTTATAGTCAAGACAGACTAATATCAAATCACACTACAACCATACCAATACATAGTCCCCGTCTATCTCAGTTGTGAACATCTATTTATATTTTATAAGGAGCCGATAATATGATCTTCCGTATGACGCCACACACCATATTATCTATAGTATAAAGTAAATGGACTTTTGCAACAATATTATTGCTAACATTTGATCACATGATTCCCATTTCAAATAAATTAAATTGTTAACACATTGTTCATACAAAAAGCTAGACTTTTAGTATGCAATACAACAGTCTTTGCATGTATTTTCATTCTGTTTCCTATAATCCATACACATACGCCATCCCATATGAATTCTAGTGGCTAATGTCTCTCCATCATCAGCTTTCACAATAGTCATGCCCCCTTCTTAGCTACATCATGCAATGGACTTACATGGGGAGTATCACTAATGGGAAAAATAATGCTTGCATCTATCCACATTAAGATTTGCCTCCTAATCACCTCTTGAATGGCTGGGTTAACCCTTTGTTGATTCTGAATGCAACCCTTAGCTTCATCTATGAATCTTATTTTATGCATGCAATATGATGGATTAATACCTTTCAAATCATGAAGAAATCATCCAATAGTAGAATTATACTTCCTAAGCACATCTAACATCTCTTCAAGTTGATAATCCGTAAGAGAAGAAGATACAATTACTTGATAAGTTTCATTCTCGCCTAGATAGGCATACTTCAAGTATTCTGTTAGTGGCATCAACTCCTCCTTCTTTTCTTCCTTCTGTGAGCTCTCTCTATCCAATGGTAGGTACTGCCAAGTCCACTTGACCTCTTCAATCTTGGTTCTTTTTAGTTCAAATCTATCATCTCCTAAAGTAAGTAAGCTTTCAAGAAATTCAATACATACCTCATTGGAGAGCTCGTTTAGCTCCGTGGTGGGAAAAGTAAGAGACTCCGCCAAGCATGTCTATGGAAATTACGGATACCTCGTCCCGAAAGGGGGAATGATCTCAACTATGGAGGTCTTACTTAAAAGCCCTCTCGACTATTGAATCTTGGAATGATTCAATTTGATGGAATTAAATGGGTGGAGAATTGTTCAATGGTGGCTTTCATGGAAGAGGGTATTTATAGTAGTAAGGGTGAGAGAAATTTTAGTGAGTTTTCAATATGGGACAAGTGGCTTCATGTAGTGGTAGAGTGAGAGGACTTTGTGGTAGGTAATCAATGTGGGATAATTTAGCTCATGGGACCAAAAAGGGATTTATAACAAATTTTTTTTGGCCCGTTCTTACTCCTTTCAACTCCAAATCGAGCTCCGTTTTCTCCCACATCGTCCTCTTCACTTGTAGAATCCAATTTTATCAAAATCATCCATTTTTCTAAAAAAATAAACAAAAATACCTTTATCCAAATAATCAAGCAATTAATAGTATTTTATTAAAATCATGCTCTATTAAAGCCACAAAAATCCACTTAAAATCTAGGTGAATTTCACACCGATCAAACTCCCAAACTTAAAGTGTTGCTCGTCCCCGAGCAACGAAAGAAAAGAAAGAACGTGGAGGGGAATTCACCTAGAATTGAATCAAGATATATCAATGAGATTGAGTCACTTCAAAGCTATTTCAATTCAATCAAAACAAGCGACAAGACATCAATTTAAATGTATACAAGTTAAGCTTAAGAAATATGCAAGCAAGTGAGACTTCCACTACTCCTCTCTAGATTTTGCTTTTCACTCTCACACTCAAAGGTTGTATGGGAGAATTGTATACTCTCAAAATCAATTCAAATTCATGTCATTACCATATGCTTGCCAAAGGTCAAAAAGGTCTTTAATGGGGTTGTAATGTAGGCTCTTTGGTCTTGGGTAGGAAAAATTTTAGGAAAAGTAAGCTCACATTAGTACAGAATTTAAGTTGATTGATCACTTCAACCCTCATCCTATCTTTTTCTCTTTTCACCTTAAGAAAATGTAATCTTCCATCCGACACACTAACAAACCTTTTTTTTTTTACTTATTTCCATATTGAGTTTCTTCTCTCTTTTCCCTAAGGGCTCTCTTTCCGTTCTTCTAATTGAGCTCCTTTATGCTTCTTTTATACAAGCTTCACTCAATTTTTTTTCCTCAACCTCCATTTTCTTTACTTCATCTTTTCTCCCTCTTTTCTTTCACTTTCACCATTTCACTCTTTCCAAAATCTCTTGTAAGCTCAATTTAGCCACTTCATCCCCATTAGTCCTCTACTAATCGACAAAGGTAATTAGGGTATAAAATATAAATAAAAATGGCTAAATTTATAGGTTGCCAAAGAAATAAGGATAATAAGGCTCAAAGGGGCAAACTTCTATATAATTTCATTTGGTAGGATCGATTTGGCTAAGTGACTTATCAAAGCAAAGATGACCTTAAATCATTTCCAACAATCTTCATATACGTGTAGTTTCAAGAAGACACAATGACAAGTTCTAGAATGCACAGAAAAGAATGATGCACTCAAGAAAAGAAAAACTCTTTAATATTATGATTTAAAGGCTCAAAAGCTCACGGGCTTATAGTAGTGAAAGAAACACAAAATAAACACAAACCATAACTCAACAAGTACATAAGTAAAAATCCATCTCATCACAAGTTTCAACTAAATATCATAATTTTAAAAATTCTCACAATAAAGCACGAGAGAGCCAAGAAAGATTTCTCCTTATTGAAAGCAAAAACAAAGAAAGGAGAAAAAGTGTGCCAAAGAAAAGAGTAAGGACTTAAATGTGCGCCGATGCAATATGCTTAAGTAGGAGTTCATCGATGTAATTTTTATAATTCAAACTGTAGAAAAGTCAGGTAACAAACGACATGTCCCCCCAAACTTGAATTAGACAAAGTCGAATTTAAGTTGAGAAGATATTTTTTTTACCTCAATTTGCACCACTCCTTTGCTCTTCAAGGCTAATACCATGGCACCACACTTTTGTCCCGAAAAACACAACCATAAAACAAAAAAATAAATCAAATAAAAAAAATATCCCTATCCTAATACTCAACAACACCCAAAGTCACAACTACAACTAAATTCCCCGGCAACAGTGCCATTTGATTGGTCGTTAATAGTTGGGATGACCAATTAAAGAATTTATCGAACCACGGGAAATTTAGGATTCGTGGCCTTCAAGTTATAGTCTCGTATTAGTTAGGGACGACCGAAAAGAGAGAGATAAAAAGTATAAAAAGAAACTAATTACAATATTTTTGAAATTTTAATGCAAAGGAAGTTTTTCATGATGCACTTTCAATCGATAAATCATGCAACACATCTAATTGCCTCCCAATTTAAGCTATCATAGTAAGAGCGATCACAAATTCCACCTAAACTCTCTTTCGAGATGAAGAGGATGTAGTCCGTTATAAAGACCCCAAAATAGCACATAGGATCGATACCATAGGAAACACCTCCCAATAGGTACTAAATACACGTATGAGTTCCCTAAAAGGTACTAAATCATAGGTAATACTCCCTTTCTAGGTACTATGAATTCACTAAGGTTGGGTTCCCCTCACTAGATTAATTGATCTCTCGATCTAACCTCTCTAGTGTCCACTTATGTAGTTCTAAACATGAGAGGTCGCCTCCAACTCTTCCCACATTAATTCGCATAACCCACATGATGAAATGATTCAATTAATTCCTAAGACACATAATTGAACTCTCGTTCTAACCACATGCACTAGATAATTAACCACATAAATCAAACATATAGATTAAGCAATTACGCATTCATAAATGAAACTAATCAAAGCCGGGATCACAATTTAAAAAATATCACGAATTAAACCATAATCTAAACATCACTTAAACATCCAAAATATAGAAAATAAAACGATAATAAGTAGGATTAGATTTCACCGAATGAAGTTTTTACATCCACCAACTCATCCTTTCCTTGGTGTCCCCACCTTCTTGAAAAGCTTTTAAAATCCTAATCTAGAAAAAATATTTAAAACTACGGATCCCTCGCCTCGAAAGGAGAGGGATCTCAACTATGGAGGTCTTACTTAAAAGCCCTTTCGACTATTGAATCTTGGAATGATTCAATTTGATGGAATTAAATGGGTGGAGAATCGTTCAATGGTGGCTTTCATGGAAGAGGGTATTTATAGTAGTAAGGGTGAGAGAAATTTTAGTGAGTTTTCAATGTGGGACAAGTGGGTTCATGTAGTGGTAGAGTGAGAGGAATTTGTGGTAGATAATCAATGTGGGATAATTTAGCTCATGAGACAAAAAAATAGAATTTATAACAAATTTTTCTTTGGTCCGTTCTTGCTCGTTTTAACTCCAAATCGAGCTCTGTTTTCTCCCACATCTTCCTCTTCACTTGTAGAATATAATTTTATCAAAATCATCTATTTTCTGCAAAAATATACAAAAATACCTTTATCCAAATAATCAAGAAATTAATAATATTTTCATTGAAATCATGCTCAATTATTGAATTAAAGCCACAAAAATCCACTTAAAATCTAGGTGAATTTCACACTGATCATGCTGCAACACAGCTCGAGTCGTGTCAAGGTTTCTCGGTCAACATTCACTCAAAATGGCACATGAGTCGTGTGATGACGCGACCAAAGGGTGGCCATGTTGGATGTTTTGATGTCGTCGAACGACTACTTCTTATAGGCCCGTGTTCGGTACATGGGCCGTGTGCTGACACGGCTCATGTACCCTACACGGGCGGCCGAGTTCATGCTGCCCTATTTTTTCTTCCTTGTTTTATCTCCCGTCTCCATTTTTGCTCCGTTTTCTACGTATGATTAAGTTCATTCACACACATTTCCATGAAAACACATAACACTACCAAAATACACATAAATACGGAAAAAATAATACGAAAATGGACATGAAAATACACTAAAATCTCAGTAAAAATATCACTCATTACACCCCAAACGTAAAGTGTTGTGCGTCCTCGAACAACGAAAATGATAAAACAAGGGGAGAGAGATTTTCACCTAGGAAAAGACTAAACGAACATAAGTAATAACACATCAATAGCAATAATAACTACAAATTATGCTAAGTTATCCTACAACATTAGATTTATGACATGAGAAATTAACAAGTTCAATCAAAAGATAATAAAGTATAATATAGTCCCTTTTGGTCCAAGCCTCACAACGGTTATAAAATTCTCTCAACACTCTATAAAGTAAGGTAAATCAACACTCATTAACTGATTGGCTTGACTCGCTATAAACTTGCTTGTGGACTATATTCACAAACCGCCAAAGTTTCAATTAATGATCAAAAAGGTCTTTCTTTAAGGATGTAATGATAAGCTCTTTGGTAGGGTAAGAAAAATTTAGATAAAAGTGACTAAACAAGTGTAAGTAATCGAAGAGGTAGCTACTTTCCTCCATTCATCCACTTTCTTTCTTCCTTCTTATTTTTTGCAACATTCAATCACTCATCATCACTTCACTTTTCATTTTCAACTATTTTTGGTTATATGCTCCCTTCTTCTGATTTTATTGTCTTGAGTGTCTTTGTTTCTTCGCTCTTCTTCTTATTTTTAAAGTTGCATATGCACTCTTGTTCATGCTCTTTTCATCCTTTTTCTTACTTGTTACATTTCCTTTTCTTCCTTTCATACTCTTATTCTTTGTTTCCTTTTCTTGATTGTTCATCACACCTTTCTAGCTACCATCTCCTCATTTACTCACACAAAAGGCATATATATATAAGGCTCATGTGGGTAATTAAAGCTTATTATATGCTAAATTCACAAGAAATAAGTTTATAGGCTCAAAGTGGTTAACTAGGGATGATGTTTAAGGTATGGAAATGTTTGGCAATGACTTTTCACAACAAGGATGACCTTAGATCATATCATCAATATCTACTAATTGGATTCGTTCCTATAGTCCTTGAGCAAGTATTTAGTTTATTAAAACACAACCGATCCACTCATGAAAAGATATACCATGTATGCAAGGTTGAGGCTCAAATTCTCACTAGTTTATGCTCAGACCTACGGAACTTATTACACCACACTCATCTCAAAATTGAACAAGTTAAATAAAACATGTCACAATTCGAAAATATAGATATTCTTAATCATAACTTGTTATCACTTATCACCACAACATATCATCACTCACCTTCAAAATGACTCGTGACCTCCCAAAACAAACCACCAAACAAACCTAGACAAAAATAAGAAAACACACAAAACATAAAATAAAGACACGACAACAAGAAACAACCAAAAACACAAAACACGCAAAAACAAAAATCACCATCATTAACAATAAAGTACACATTCATATCATCCATAACCAATTAACCTCACATATCATCTCATTCTTAATTAAAAAGAAATCCTAAATTACGAAATTAAAACATCCCAAAACAAAACAAATGAAGTATCAAATCCATCACAATCCAAATTAACTAGAAATAAGCTAAAGAAGTGTTGAGCACTAAAAGTACTTTCTTCAATTCTCCGGGGGAGGAGGTGGTGTCCTCTGGTAAGATACCCAAGGGTTGTAGGCATGAGGTGAAGCCGGAAACTGGAAGTTAAACATCATAGTGAGCATCTCCTCCATGTTGTTTGAGTGGGCACGAGCTTGCTCATCATTATAGTCCCTCCGACGCTGCCCCTCATGGATCTCCCTCATCATCACACCATGTCTCTACTGCTCCTATCGGAACTCTCATCTGATCTCTGTGTGACTGCTGAGTCTGTCTAATCTCCCTAACTTCATCTTCTAAAAAGTTCCATCTTGCATTCCCCACTCCAGGTCCCATACACTATTGCTGTTGCTGAAATTCATCCTCTTGGAATTCATTTTCTTCTTGCTCAAATACTGGAGGATCTGGTGCTTGCTCTTCAAATTCCACATGATGAGGTTGTTCTTCTTCATCTCCTACCTCCATGTCCACTGGCTCAACTCTCAGACTTCTTAGCTCTGGATTTTCTTCTACTCTCATCTGTTGGAGCACTGCCTTCACTCCTTCTCTATTCTGTCTGTAGAAGGCTCTCATAATTGCGGAGTGGTTGGGACTCACCGTTGCTAGATTTTGCTGCTTTCTTTGTCCGCACCCTATGGTGACCTCAGGAGCAGGTAGAGAAAATGGAGCTCCCTTATCTTGACTCAAGCAATACATGTTTCCTATAAATGATAGGAACTTCATCCTTACGAGCTGTGTGTAAGTGAGTCCCTTACTAACCATCATGTGTGGCATACCTCTAAGGTCGATACCTAACCCTTGAGCAATCATGGTCACCATTCCTCCAATCATAATCCCTCGAGTATTTTCTCTTTTTGCCACCCTCTCAACATGCTGAATGAAGTGAGCTGCAATGTTCACTCTAAACTCCTGATATAAACTGTACATGATGTACAACTGTTTCTCTCCAACAGCTCCACTCTCAAATCTCTCCAAAATGGTATTTGATAAAATCTTTTCAAGGTACCTCATTACCGGGTTTCTTATAGCTGTCCCCTTTGAAGAGCTTGGAATGTACTCATTCGGTTCTGTCCCATCATCAACCAACTTTCTCTACCAGGTTTGTTGATTGAAACCCCCTCCTGGAAAAAAGTTCTAATGACCTCTCATAATCGGGCACCCAAAGAACATATTTATCTCTTTCACATGAACCTTCTCCCTCAATTCATTGTTCACCTGAAATGTGATCAAGATAGAAAACTTGTTCTTATCCTTCTGAACCTCTAGAGTGCTCATAAACTCGGCTGTAAGATGGAGATAAGTGGGAGGTCTCTTGTCGAATAACTCTTCCATATCCACCCGACAGAACAAAGTCCTCACATCATCCTCAATCCCAAGACCAACCATAGTGGCTTGATCCTGGAATCGAGTTGGCCTAATTTTGGACACTATGTATTCCCATCTTAATGCATACTTCTCCCATTCTTTGAACACAACTCCAAAATTCATAGGGTGCATTTCCTTCATCATCAATTGTGCATCGATGTTGGATAGTTCTATATCTGTCTCAACAATAATGAAGTCCTCATTGCGTTTCCTCACTCTTCTTTCAGCCATCTACAATATTCAACATATTTTAAATTACATTCCACTTCAACTCAACGCAAAATATCCCATATTGCTTAGAATCATCACTAGTTATTCAACTAAGTGTTAATTCTAGCACATATTCAAGCACAACAAATAATATTTTCCAAGGATTTTCACATTTTAATCCAAGCAACTTTTGCAACAATTTATTCAAGTTTTTGCTATTAATTCAATCAATTTCAACATCTCAATCTTTCCATTCTTTCATGAATTAATCACCTTTCTTTTCTATGGGCACAAATTATATCAACACAGCTTCATGCAAAAGCTTTCAATTCTATTCAAAACTTCACTTAGTCATTTCATCAAACACTTGGCATTCATATATTTCACAATAAATTCAACAAGAATTTTAAATTCCATCATGCTCAAATCCTCAATGCTTAAGCTAATGTAAATAATACAATCATCACAAAAGCATTATCAATCAATATTCATCAATATATGCTTTTAATTAAATTTCTTCAAAAATCTCCAAATTCAAAACGTTCATGAATCCTAATTCTTGCACAATTTTAATCAATCCAATAATTAAACTTGCACATTCATGTTTCAACATCCTAGACTTGATTCGAACATGCTATCATCCAAAACCCATACAAGAATTTCAACATTTAAACCTTCAATTAAAAACTAGGGTTCGAAGTGTCATACCTTGGTTGTTCTTGTAATAAAATGGAAACATTGATGTAAAACCCTTGAGAATCACTCTTAAATCACTCAACCTTACCACTATTTTGATGTTGGATGATAGTTCGTCGAGTTTGCAAGTGAAAATGCACGACAGGATGTGTTTGAACACGAGGGAAATGAGCAGCCATGTTCTAACAGCTGGCTTTTAAAAACTGACTCACAAGCGACACGAGTCGTGTAATGCAACACAACCAAAGGATGGCTGTGTTGGATGTTGTGGTGTCTCCGCACGGCTATCTCTTATAGGCCCATGTTTACGACACGGCTCGAGTCTCGAAACAGGACACGACTCGTGTGTTGAAACACGGCCAAAGGGTGGCCATGTTGGATATTTTGATGTCAGTACACGGCAACATTTTATAGGCCCGTGTTGGCGACACGAGTCGTGTACCTGCAGCTCTGTTTTCTCCAATTTTCAACTTCAAGTCTTGTCTTCTCCTGTTTTTATGCTTCCAATACTCCATATTCATGCTCACAACTCATAAACATCATTAGCTCAATATTAGTTATCAAAACACGGATTATCATCTACTTCAATATCACCAATCGAACCAAAATCACACCGAGTACATCAGAAAAATTTTAATTTTACCTCAAAAATACGAGCAAGATATGCTTACTAAAAAAACATGTATGATACACCACACAACATCTCCCAAACTTAAATTGAGAAAGAATCGAGAATTAAGTTTGCAAACAAAAATGGTGAGACATACTTACACACTTTAAATTAAGCATTTCTCGTATCTTCAATACGCATTCTCCTCATGAGTACAATCCACCTACAAGGCCAAAAATTCAAAATAAGAAAATAAAATTATTTACAAACCTAAACTACTAAAAAGGATACGAGCTTTTAAGACTTGAAGGTGTCAACATACACCAACTCTCTTTGAGAGGGAGAATGGTAATGTTTCACCCATTGACCATTGACAACAAAAGCATTCCCATCCGATCCTTCTAGCTTCAAATATCCATCTTCTCTAACCTCAATCACCAAGTACGGAACGGTCCATTTCGAACGAAGTTTTTTGGGGAATAGTTTGAGTCTTGAGTTGAACAATAGAACATTATCCCCCGGAATAAACTCCTTCGTTTTAATCCTCTCATCATGCCATCTTTTAAGCTTTTCCTTCAAAATCCTCGAGCTTGAATAAGCTTCCTCTCTAAACTCCTCTAGTTCAATCAATTGGAGACACCTTTTCTTTCTGAATTCTTTCTAATCAGAGTATAACTTCCTAAGGGCCCATAATGCCTTATGCTCCAACTCCACGGGTAAATGGCAAGCTTTTCCATAAACAAGTTTGTACGGAGAGAACCCAAGAGCAGTCTTATAAGCCGTCCGATAGGCCCAAAGAGGATTGTCAAGCTTAGAAGACCAATTCTTTCGATAACCATTTTCTCAAGAATAAGCTTCACTTGCCTATTTGACACCTCCATGGGGACGGTAAGGTGTAGAAACCTTATGCTTCACTCCATAACTATTCAAGAGCTTCTCAATAAGCTTGTTGATGAAGTGAGATCCCCCATCACTAATCATGGCTTTGGCACACCAAATCTTGCAAAGATGTTCTTCTTTAAGAAAGTCTTGACCACTAGAGCATAATTTGTCCTTGTCGGGATTGCTTCCACCCATTTGGAAATGTAATCCACCGCAAGCAATATGTAGACGTAACCATTTGAAGGTGGAAATGGCCCTTGAAGTCCATCCCTCATACATCAAACACCTCAACCTCAAAAATATTCCTCATGGGCATTTCATCACGTTGCCCTATACTTCCAATCCTTTGGCACCGATCACATCCCTTGATATACTCCTTGCAATCCTTGAACAAAGTTGGCCAAAACAAATCCAATTATAGGATCTTTGCTCCCATCTTTTGAAATCCAAAGTGTCCTCCACATGGTGAACTATGGCATATCTCTATGACACTTACTTTTTCCTCTTCTGGAATATACCTCCGTATAATCCCATCCGAACAATTCTTGAATAGAAGAGGATCATCCCACAAGTACTCCTTGACATCATGATAAAATGTCTTTCTCCTTAACTCGGTTAGATGATCTGGTTTGAGACCACAAGCTAAATAATTCACAAAATCCACATACCATGGCCTTCCGGTCTCACATAAAGTGTACATCCTTTGAAAATCAATGTGAAGTATCTCTTCATCCGGAAACACATCCTTAATGAAGTCCATGGTTCCTTCTTCATCAATATTTTCCAAACGTGACAAGTGGTCTGCTATGACATTTTTGACTCCCTTCTTGTCACGTATCTCCATATCGAACTCCTGCAACAAAAGAACCCAACGAATTAGTCTTGGTTTAGCATTTTTCTTACTCATCAAATACCTAATGGCGGCATGATCCGTATAAACAATGGTTTTCATACCAACTAGGTATGGATGAAAATTTTCAAATGCATAATCCACGGATAAGAACTCTTTTTACATTGTGGTATAATTCTTTTGATTTGCATTGAACGTCTTTGATGCATAGTAGATTGTTCAAACTTCTTCTCCCTCACTTGACCAAGCACCACTCCTAATTCATTGTCACTTGCATCACAATGAAGGTCAAAAGGCTTATTACAATCGGGAGAGACAAGGATTGGTGAAGAAATTAGAGCTTTCTTGAGTACCTTAAAAGCATCAAGAAATTCATCATTAAATTCAAATGGAGCAACTTACACAAAGGTTTGGCTATTTTAGAAAAATCATTTATAAAAGATCGATAGAACCCGGCGTGGCCAAGGAACGATCTAATCCCTTTTTCATTCTTTGGTGGGGGAAGATGTACAATGGCTACAACCTTTGCCTTATCAACTCTCAAACCTTAGTCCGAGATGTGATGTCCAAGTACGATACCCTCTTGAACCATAAAATGGCATTTTTCCCAATTCAAGACTATGTTCGAATCTTGACATCGCTGAAAAATCATAGAAAGATTATCAAAGCATATATCAAATGAAGATGCAAAGACTGAAAAGTCCTACATAAAGACCTCCATTATATTTTAAATCAATCCTCCAAAAATGGCCATCATGCAACGTTGAAAGATGGCGGGGGCATTGCAAAATCCAAAGGGTAATTTGTAAAAAGCAAATGTGCCATATGGACAAGTAAAAGTTGTTTTCTCTTGATCCTCGGGGGCTATCATGATTTTGTTGTACTCCGAGTAATCATCTAGAAAACAATAATACTTGTATCCCGCCAACCTATCAAGCATTTTGATCTTTATAAGTGTTTTCATTAAGCTTCCTATAGTCACAACATGCTCTCCAACCCGTTTTTACCCTTGTAGTAAGTTCTTCATCAAATTTCATTTTAACAATGGTTAATTCCCCTTTCTTGGCCACAAGATGCAAAGGACTCACATGAGGACTATCACTTATGGCATAAACAATGTTGGCATCTAACCATTTCAAAACTTCTTTTCTTACCACTTCTCGCATAATAGGGTTCAAATGCCTTTGAGGTTGTATGCATGACTTATCTTCATCTATCAACCTTATGTGATGCATGCAAATTGTAGGGCTAATTCCTTTTATATCATCTAAACTCCATCCTATAGCACTATTATAATTTTGAAGAACCCTCAACAATCTTTCAAGTTCTAAGGAAGAAAGAGAAGATGATACAATTACCGAAAAGGTCTTGTTGTCCCCCAAGTACGCATACATAAGGCGATCGGGTAGTGGCTTTAATTCTTCTTTTTCTTTTTCAACCTTGGACTCCTCACTCTCTACCTCCAATGGAAGATATTCTCTCTTTCCATAGTACATCAATTTGGCTTCATCTTCTTGCATTTCCCTACAAGCATTTAAGTCATGTAAGCAATCATTTATATCATCATCTTCTAAACAATATAAAGAAGAAGTAGAATTTAAAGATAAAGTAAGAGAATGGCTTATGCTTGTCTCAAGAGGATCCTTAGATAAGAGGAATGGCAAGTTCTTTTGAACAATCTCATCAATTAATTCAATCCTTCTACACTCTTCTTTCTCCTTCGGATGTCTCATAGCATTTCTTAGTGAAAACACCACTTCCTCTTTGTTTACTCTCAAAGTTAAATCTCCCTTGTGCACATCAATCAACGCTCTTCCCGTGGCAAAAAATGGACGATCCAAAATCAATGGAACATTAGCATCTTCGTCCATATCAAGTACTACGAAATCCACCGGGAATATGAACTTTCCAACCTTAACTAACACATCTTCAACTACTCCCTTAGGATAAGTCAAAGACCTATCCGCAAGTTGCAATGTAACGGACATAGGCTTTACTTCTCCTATCCCAAGTTTCTTAAAGATTGACATAGGCACCAAATTGATACTAGTCCCACGATTAGAAAGAGCTTTATGAACTTCACTCTTACCCATCTCACATGGTATGATAAAACTCCTCAAATCCTTGAGCTTTGGAGGTAACTTCTTTTGAATTATGGCACTACACTCCTCTGTCAAGTTGACGGTCTTATTTTCCACTAAGCTCCTTTTTCTTGCATTATGTCTTTCAAAAACTTGGCATAATGAGACATTTGCCTCAAAGCATCCTCAAAGGGTATATTGATGTGGATTTTCTTGAAGATCTCCAAAAACTTTGCAAACTTTTCATCAAGGCCCTTCTTCAAGAGTCTATGTGGAAAAGGAATAGGTACTTTTGTTTTTGGTATGCCCCAACTATCCCTTTCCAACTCCACTTCATCCTCTTTCTTTTTTATTGCCTTGGTTCTTTGCCATTTCTTTTCAACAACTTCCGGCTTAACCACATCCGTTTCATTATTTGCGTTTACTTCAATTTCACTTTCTTCCACAAACTCTTCCTCGACCAAGTTTTCCTCAACCTCCTTCTCTTCTAACTTCTCATTTTCCATGCCTTCCCTCATAGTTAGTTCCACTCCTCAAAGTGATTGCCTTGCATTGTTCTTTTGGATTTACAATGGTAGTAGAAGGAAATTTCCCTTTTTCATTTGACTCAACGAACTAGCAATTTGACCAACTGAGTGCTCCAAGACTTTGAACCTTCTATCATTAGCTTCATCAATCTTTCTTCTTGTCTCATCTTGAGCTTTGTTTGATGCAATCAACTTCTCAACGAGTTCTTCGGTGATTGCTTTCCCTTCATTATTTGGTGCTTTGGCTACCGGAAGATACCCCGGAGGATAAGTAACCGCATTGCTCGGATTTGAATAAGAGAAGTTATATTACCTCCTTTGTTGTTGTGGGTATGAGCTTCCACTAGCCTCCTTGCCTTGGTGGATAGTTTCCTTGGTTGTGGTTGAAATTAACTTGGTAATTGTTTTGATAGTTACCTTGGTAATTCCTTCCTTGTATGCATTGCACATCTTCCACACGTGGCATTGTCAAAGCCCATTGTTCTCCACTAATACTATTTGGAGGAAGCACACCTTGATCAATTTGGCCTTCAACCATATTAATTCATTGATTATTCACACCTTGATTCAAACTCATTTGTCTCACGACCTCCGCCGCAATCGTCTCAACACTTGGCATACTTGGTTCCACACTAGCACTCTTCACATTAAATTGTTGCCCTTGATCAAAACATTCAAACCCATAGCATCCACTAACTCTCTCCGATGGCCATTGGTAGATATTTGTGGCAATCTCATCAAAAATTCTTTGTAGCACTTTTCGGAGTCACTCTAAGTATGGATCTACCCGCCGAAGTATCAACAAGCACTCTTTGACCATTAAACAAACCTTGATAGAAAAACCCAACTTGTTGATTTTCCGGGAAGCCATGTTGTGGACACTTGCGAAGTATATCCTTAAACCTTTCCCACGCTTCATAAAAACTCTCTTGAGTCATTTGCTTGAATTGAGTGATCAAGCTCTTCATTTGAAGCGTCTTGGAAGTCGAAAAATACTTGTTCAAGAACATTTGTGCAAGCTCATCCCATGTGTTGCACGTACCCAGAGTAATGTTGGATAACCATGTTCTAGCACGATCCCTCAACGAAAATGGAAACAACCTCATCTTGATACAATCTTTGCTCACCCTATTCATCTTCACGGTGTTGGCAATCTCAATAAATTGAGCTAGATGTGCATTAGGATCTTCATTTGGGGTTCCACTAAATTGTTTCTCTCTCACCATAGAAATCAAACCCGCTTTAAATTCAAAGTTGTTGGCATTGATTGGTGGTCCTATCATTTGTGGCATTGCCCTTGGCATAAAGAAGTCCCGGATCACCCTCGTATCTACTTGAGGCCCTCTATTCACCGGAGGTGGTGGTTCATAAGGTTGTTGTGGAGGTGCGTAAGCATGTGGAAAACCTTGTTGAAGCATGGCTTGTTGCACCATTTGTTGAAGCAAAGCTTGATTGTTAAGCCCTCCAAAATTTTGATAAGCTTGTTGAGGAGGATTAACATTGACTTGGGGTGCTTGTGCATTGTCTTGCACATTTTGCACTCTGTCCCCATCATTCCTACCATCAACACGTTCATTATCTTGATTGTTCTCCGTTTGATTACTCTTTTTGGTTTTGTTCTCTTTTCTCCTTCTCCGAAGAGTATGTTCAATCTTTAAATCAATAGGTTCAACTTGTTTCCCTTTTGACCTTGTTTGCATACACCTTCAAAAGTAAAAGAAGTTAGAACAAATTTTTCAAGAGCAAATACAAATAATAAAAATAAAAATGTTTCTATAAAGATCACTTAAAACGATCATTCTTCAACTTACTAGCACCGTTGCCTCCCCGGTAACGGCGCCATTTGATTAGCCATTTTGTAGTTGGGATGCCCAATTCAACAATTTATCGAACCACATGGAGGTAGGTACTAGTACTTAAACAATCTCACGTTTCTTGTAATTTATAGAGACTAATCATTAAAGGTAGGGTGATCAAATAAGTAAAATCAATCAATGCAAGTAAAGAAGCAATGATCAAGTAAACAAAAATAGAATGAATGTTATTGGTTTTCCAAGTTAAACAAAAGTGAGATTAACAACAATTAAGAAGTGGTAACTCTAGGAATTATGTATCAAATTCATATGCATCATGGATAAATGACTAAAGGCCAACACTAACTTCTTTTAAACTTTTTCTCGAAATGAATTGAATGTGAATCCAAATAAGAATCCCAAAATAGCTCAACGGATTGGTTCTCACGCAAACAATTCCAACTAGGTACTAAGCTTAAATGAGAATCCCCTCACACAATCAATCAACCTCTCGATCAAACCAATCGGATGTCCTATCAAAGGGTTCTAAATACTAAAGGATATCTCTATCTCTTTAAGACTTATAATGCACATGAAGTGTATGATGAATTGATTCAATGAACTATCCTAAACATATAATTAATTTTTCAATCTAATCACATGCCTATGACAATTAATCACACAATTCAACAATACAAGTCAAACAATTAACAATCAATGATAGAAAATCATAAATCCAATCAAAGTATGAATTAACATACATAGATCCCTAAAATTAACCAACAACTATCATGTTGCTAATCTCACAAGGGAGATTAGCCTACCATAATCATAAAATAAATAACATAGACATTAAAAATCTTACAAGTCATGATAAACAATTAGGTTTACTACAAAAATTGGATGAAAACTCCCTTGGATTGGCTCCAATGGTTATCTCCTTCCTTTCCTTACAATTCTCCTCTCTTCCTAACTTCTTCACTTCACTTGGATGAGGGATTTATGGGGAGATGATTAAGAATTGAATAGATGGATGAAAGTAATGAAGGATGTGGTGTAAAATGAAGGAATTGGTGTGTGGGGTAAGTAGCTGAAATTCGGATCCAAGATCATCAAAATGTTGAGTGAATTTGTATTTATACCCCTTGGAGACCTTCTAGAAGAATTTTTTAATTTTTCTGATCTGGTACCGACACGACTCGTGTGCTGCAACACGGCTCGAGTCGTGTCAGGGTTTCTCAGTCAACATTCACTCAAAATGGCACACGAGTCGTGAACTGACGCACGGCCAAAGGGTGGCCATGTTAGATATTTTGATATCGTCGCACGACTACTTCTTACAGGCCCGTGTTCAGTACATGGGCTGTGTGCTGAAACACGGCTCGTGTACCCTATACGGCCGGCCGTGTTCATGCTGCCTTGTTTCTTCTTTCTTGTTTTATCTCCCATCTCCGTTTTTACTTGTTTTACATATGATTAAGCTCATTCACACACATTTCCACGAAAACACATAACACCACCAAAATACACATAAATACGGATAAAATAATACAAAAACGGACATAAAAAGATACTAAAATCTTGGTGAAAATATCACTCATCAATATTTCATAATGTAATTGAATCTTTTCTGTCTTTCTCAAAAGTTTCTAATGTAGATCATTTTGTAATTTGTACAAGTAACATTATAAATTTCCCTCTCTCTTATATTCCATATCGGTGCCATTTAAAAAAAACTCCAAAATAAACAACTTAGCAAAATAACTACTTCAGATGCTAAACATAACAATACCTAAAAATTAAAAAATCACTGCTACAACAGCCAAACAAAATAATAGTAATCCAAGGTCCCTATTCAAAATATAATGAAGTTGAGCCCTAAAAGAGCCTTTAGGTAAAATTGGATAGAGTTAGAGTCTTTAGGTAAAATGGGATAGAGAAAGAATCAAAGTAATCCAATAAAAGGATAGATATGCCAAATACATCAACATTTAGATGCATTCATTGGAATTACATTGCAAGGAATAATTTTTCAAGTGAAGGACAATAACTTATAACTTATAAGTTCTTGATTAAATTAAAACACAAAGGAAGCTTACTTTCATCTGCATGGGAGGAGGATTTGGAGGAGGAACCACATGACCAATCATATGATGCTAAACATGTTTATTCCCAACATTAGATGCAAAAGATATCAAAATCAAAAGCTATGAAAGCATAAAAACAGAAAAGTGTAACATCATAATATAAAATAGAAAGAAATAAATTAGCATACAAGACAATAGATATTGTGCCTAGAGTATTGAGAAAAACATAGCTAAAAAAAAAGTTAAAAACATTACCTTCTACTTTCATGTCCCTTAAACACAGAACAGTAACAACAAAACATAGTAAAGTAAGCATATACTTCTATAATAATCATATTATAGACTAATTTATTACAACGTATAACGCATACAACCTTAATCCAATATTTGAAATTTGGGCAGGCTCACCAAATAGATACACTTAGTTAATAAACAATTGAGGAAAGCAAATAACCAACCAATAGAGTAGTGAAAGACCTAATGAGGGAAAATTCAATATCAGTATGCACTGAAAGTCGTGCCATAAAGAGTTTTTTAAAGAAGGTGATTCCAGCAATTGCAACTCTATTGACACCTAACGAGTTCTATAAAGAAAGCATTAAGCTTAATATAACTTGCTGAAAGCCCTTATTGGTTATTAGTTAAACTTAGAAGAAATGAACACATATCAGAGTCCCATTTACCATGAGAAAACATCATATTGGTGCTAGTTATATCCCCTGAATTTTTCCCATAAATAAGGATAGCATGCTCAAGGAAAACATAATAAATAAAGAGAATAAAAAATTGATTCCATAAAAAACATTCAGAACAAAATCTTAAAGTGCACAAAAGTGAAATCTTCACTGATTTAAATTATTGAAAAAAATATTTATTAAAAACATGCATTAAATCAACATCAATCGTCATTCACATAAAAGCTAGAAAATATATCAAACAACAGCAATACATAACTTAGAGGAATTAAACACTCTCCAACACATGTATGAAACGAAATCCAAGTAAAATTCAGCAAATCCAAAACTGGATAACCAAAAAATTACATGAAATTGTACCTCTATGTAGAGCTCTGATGAATTTCCATCAAGTAAAACCCTAGATAGTGTGACTTAGAATTAGAGAGTGAAATAATTATTAAATTCAAATAAGATTTTTAGGGTAATAACATGGAAAATTTTATAATAATAACATACTGAGGGAGCGACAGTAGTAGTTAGGAGCCCTATATGGCGGTGACGGCGAGGGAAGAAGCGCTACGAGAGGAGCATGCAAATATAAATTAGCAGAAAACAAAAGGGAAAAAAACTTAGCGGAAGATAGCGACAAGGTGGGAACGAGAGAGAGAGAGAGGGGAAGAGAAGGGGAAGGAGAAAAGGCTTACGCGGTGGGCGGAGGGTAGTTAGCAATGCCCTGGAATGTGCCTGCCATCGATGAAATTTTTGTGGACTCAGCCGATAGGGCTGGTGTCGCAATGTCGACAAATTCTGGCAGCGTGCGGTTGGAGATGCAGCGGTAGAGTGATGCACGTTTTCTTTGCACGCAAAATTATTCCTCAAGTATTAAGGATATCAATTGCAGCTTAAGCAAGCGACCAAGTTAAATATCGAACCCAAAGGACGGCATATTATCAATTTATTTATTATCTAAATTAATTAACACAAGTGGCAATAAAAGTTGAAGATTGATTATCTAATAACTAATATGTTGAAAATTAAATAATAATTAAAATAAAATAAACACTAGAAGAATGCGAAAATGACTCAAGAATGGAGAATATGTAGCCCTAATATAATCCAGTTTCGCTCATTAATCTCCCTTTCATGTATCAATGTCCGACTCTGCCTTATGGATTATGGAAGTATCACTAAGCCATGCAAATCAACTCTATAGAAACAAGTAAATATGCGTGTAAAACGTGTGAACAACCTTAGAGCAAGAGATATAATTTCACCCCCTTTCTAGGTACTATCAGTATCAATTATTTCCCTGGCCAATTGGTACTCTAACCCGATATGATCTCCCTTTATAGGTACTATAAGATTACCCTCTTTATCCTACTTATCAACCCGAATCTAATTCAATTAATAAGTATTCATTTAAGATAGTTCTAATGAAGTTTCGGAGTCCCCTCACTTAGAATCATAACATATAATCCTGCTCAGCAGTGAACGCACTCAATCAATAACCAAGATATGTATTCAGACTCTACATAACAGTTAAAGATGCACAAAATAACTATGAGTATGAATTAATAAAGTATTGTCTTATATAAAATAAATCCACAAGTAGTGTTGTATAGAGTATACACACGAAAGTTCAATTAATTCATAAAAACCTTCAAAATCCTAGATCTACCAAAATGGTTCTAGCCCATAATGTAGAGAAAAATAATCATAGATGTTGGTTAGATCTTACCTGGATGCCTGGAAAATACAAGATAAATTAGAAAATGATAAAAACCCTAAATTGGGGCGTCGTCGCGTCCTTCTCCGTCTTTAATCCTCCTCTTGGTTCTCCTCTTAATTCAGCAGACGAATCTTCAAAGTGATGGATGGATGGAGGAAAGGATGTGGATGAT
This sequence comes from Pogostemon cablin, assembly GCA_023678885.1. NCBI lineage: Eukaryota > Viridiplantae > Streptophyta > Magnoliopsida > Lamiales > Lamiaceae > Pogostemon > Pogostemon cablin. Next base: position 39,708,305 of record CM042955.1, read on the forward strand.
GGTTGGGGGGTGATCCCCACTTGTGGGGTGGTATAGGATGGATGTGGCTCTCCATTCACAATGAATAATGATGTATAATATATATAGGTGTGAGAAGGGAATTAAATAAGAAAATAAAAGATATTGGTAAATCATGGAGGATTATATGATAAGGAGATTAATTGTGCTCCAAGAAATAGGTAATTTTGGAAATTTTTTAAAATTCTCGAAAATTATCGCTGCCATCTGCGCAACTTCACGATTTTGAGCATAATTTCCTCGTCCAAACTCCGATTTTAATGATTCTTACACTCACACAATCCTCCTTTCCTTGAATTTCTATCCATATAAAGAAATCACAGAGACTTTAACAATTGAGTGTATAACTAGTCATGAAACGTGGCACAACCGTTATATTTGGCATAGCTTGTGCGACGTTACCACTTTTACATAACTTTCTTGTTTGGAATCCGATTGGGGTGTTCTTTACGCCAAAACAATCTTCCCTTTTGTGGCTTTCCAACCATATATCACACTTCCAATTCAAAGCTCTACACAAATATAGAAAAATTACAAAAATTGAACGTGCGTTTCTCAGCATTCCTGCACAAATTGTACTTTTCCTCCAACTTGGCACTTTTGATCCTTTTTCCAACTAAAACACAATAAAACACATCAACTGCACCTTTTTCTCAAATATATAAAATATAAGATACTTGTGCTAATATATGACAACAATTCCTATTAAAAAGGTGATAAATTGGACACTAAAACACGCTTATTTTCACTCACATCAAGTGGTGGTGAGTATCGAACGGCAGTCGCTTGTGGTCGCATTTCCTTAGGCAATGGAAATGGGAACCCTAATTTCAGAGGCAGCGAGGTTGCAAATTGGAATTGTGAGACCCTAGTTTTATTTATAATTAAGCTTAACATTACCTACCGATATAATCCGTCGGTATCTTTTAAAAATATTTTACAAATACAAAATATTTAACTGCGGATTAATCGCGCTAATTACAATTGATAAATTTATAAAAAAATTTACTGACTATGAATGATCCTTCTGTAATATAATTCAAAAGAAATATTTTTATACCTTATTTACCGACGGAAATATCCGTCGGTAAGTTCATAAATTAAAAATCCATCGGTATGTTCATAAATTAAAATTAATAAACATTTACTGACGAATTATGAACCGTCGGTAACCTAATTAAAGGAAATATTTTCATACTTTTTTAGCAATGAATATATTCGTCAGTAATTCTATAAATTAAAATTAATTTATAAATATAAATATTTACTGATGATTTATAATCCATCGGTGATCTTCTTCAAAAAAATAAAAATTATATAACATATTTACCGATGGAAATATCCGTCAGTAAATTTTCGGGGATTGTTCCCTCTTAAATGCGATGGATATAGATTACATCGCAAAATCCGTTGGTAATCCATCGATAAAAATGTCAGAATATTCATTTAATTATATTTTGATAATCCGTCAGTATTCTGTTGCTTATTCATCGGTATTTACCGACGATTTAGTGTCCGTCGATAATCTGACAGTTTATTGTAGTGGAAGGATACGGGGGCACTCAAGACATGTGAGAAGGCCAAGAGGCTAAAGAAGGATATAAGGAGGACGGCTGATTTCAATATACGGATAGACCATTGTGAAGAAAAAGAGGAATTGTGGGGAGCGATTTCAGAAAAGATTGCTCTGACTAGATACCAATATGATCAAGCCATGGTGGAGATGAACATTATCAACGATATCAGATGGATTTTTAACCAAGTAGGGATTAGTGGATTTATGGATTTGAAAAGGGAGACGTACTTTCACATCACTGCAAAGGTGCTATGTACTCCCTCCATCCACTGTCAATCTATCCATTTTACTATTTTGGGCTGTCTAATCTTAATCTATCCATTTCCACTTTTGGACACATGGGACCCACCCACCCAATAATACAATTAAAATATGGGACTTACAATCCCCATTAATATAATTACCCACTATACATTAAATAATAATACTCCTTAATCCACGCGTAAAAAGTAAACAGATAGATTGGGGATGGACGGAGGGAGTACTTTGGAAGTGATTCATGGAGAGCATTTTCTTCCTGAAGCTGTATGGTTTTTTCAACTTGGAGCACAAATGAGAATGATGTATGCCAGCAAATTCAACAGGATATTTGGATGCCCGAATGGGATTTTGACTGCGAAGCATGAAGATTTCAACCCGGATGAGTTTTGGAGGTCGATCATGGGGTTGCAAGAAGCTTGCAATTCCAACAATTCAAGGATTGCCTTCATTCGCAACCTGGTGATAGCTACATGGACCGGATACTAAAAAACCATATTTTCCTGAGCTGAGGGTGGATGTATTCCAAGGGACGATCTTTATGTCCTGTGGTGTATTATAAATTATGTCCATTTCAACTTGGGGGGCCTACTTGTTTCAGCAGTTGCAGTGGTTTACTATACACACGTTTCAGAAGGTCAACATATGAGGGCTTATTACTCCATTAGCGGAGCATTATATCATTGATTTGTCGGGGCATAGGCCGATCCTAGGTGATCCAGATTTGATCATGTCAGCGTGTGTTAGGATGAACTTGGCTCAGAGGAAGGATGATGCATGGATGTTCATCCGAGGAAGTAATCTTCTATCGTTCATGATTCCTTTCCCTCTCTTTGATCGAACTTCTATTCAGATCAACGCAAATCTCTTGATGAACACTCCTCACATCGCAATCTCCACTACTTGTGTTAAAGATGGATTGAAGGACGTTGAATCAGATGCACATTCATGGGGTATATTAAGATCTATACATAATTTTTGTAGAAGAGCCGGCGGAGTATGAGAAGGATGAGCCACAGCCACAGCCGCAGCAGTAACAACAGCAGCCGATTCCCGAGGTGCATATAGAGATACCTCGCGATTATCCAGAGATGGGAGTTCCTCCGATGCAGCAGCCACCACCACCGCAGAAGTATCAGTATGACATTTGGCAGTCTCAGGATCATTTTTATAGAGATCAGTTTAGGTTGATGAATGAGCACTTCGCTACCTTGAACGCGAATCAGCAGAAGACTAACCGCCAGCTTGCCTTGGCGTACACAAATTATGTTGCGCTCAACCTTCGCTATGATGCTATGGATAGGAGGTTAGGAGACTTGAATAAGAACTGTGGCATTGGATAGAATGATCAATAGCCTGCAAAGGGATTTCGATAATTGGTGCAGGTAAGATAGTGATAAGGATGCTCCATTGGAGTATAGTGCGCCATGTTTTTTATCTTTGTCAGTTTCCTCTCGCCTCCCTTCTATTTTTGTTTTACAGGTGGAGAGTTGAGTATGTTGGTGGCAAGTACTGTTATGATATTGGAGTGATTCTTGTGAGGTTGGCATGTATTGATATTGATATGTTGGTGTTTGATGGAGACATTAGATAGTCTTGATGTGTATTGTTGATAGTTTTGATTTGAGATGTTGACTCTTTTACATGCATGTGCCCTTGTATTTGATGCATGTTGATTTTGTTGATAAAGAGAATGTATCGTTTATTTGATTACTTGTAGTTTGTGTAGAGATTGATGTTGATTGCATGCTTTGAAGAGTGCTTAGGAAATCTATTACCCATGTGAGAATTTGAGCCTATAAATCATACCACATAAATGCATGATAGTTTATTCTTGTGAGTATCGTTCATACTTTTGTATTCTAGAACTTGGCTTGGAGTCTTACTTGAGATTTATGATTGATAGATACTAGAACATGATCTTAGGTCATTATTGTTTAATTGAGATACTTAGCCAAAATGTACCTTCTCTCATAATATGTATATCATTAGAAGCCCCGTTGAGCCTTAAAGCTTTTTCTTTGGCAAGACTTTGATAAAAAGCCCTTATTTACCTTTTACTTGAGCTTTAAATGTCCTATTTACTAGTAGAGAGTTAAGGTGAATAAGTTGCTAGTGATGAATATAAAGAAGAAAATGAAGGAAAGATTGGTGATAGTGATATAAAGTGAAGGAAAATTCATGGTTAAATCTTGTTTAGGAGGGTAGTTCCCCGACTCCTTCTTTTCTCCTTTCTTCACTTGGAGTCAACATCCCTTTTCTTTTTAAGCACAAGAGTACCAATTTCGGGCACTACCCTTCTAAGTGATCGAAAAGATCATGAGAATGATGATGGAGAAGAAAAAAGAAGTTGTTTGATGAAAAGAAAAACTCCAAGGTAATTCTCTACTAGTGAATGTCACTTTATCTATATTCTTCTACCTTTACCAAAGAACCAAAACTACAACTAAAAAGATTAGTTCTTTGTGATCTTAGTATTGAAACGATTATAGGTTGATTGTTGAGACCCTTGACAAGCTTATGGTTATACGAATGTATGAATTAATTATAAGCGTATGTACTAACCTTTAAGTGTACTTCTTTTAGACTTGAGAGTGAGATTAAACACTTACCTAGTGAGCTAGATGACTTTAGCACTCGAATGATTATTGTGATTGATTGATATTTTTACATGAATGAAAGGTATGATGGACGATAGCATGTTTTGAGTTGACGAGACTACATGTGTTAGTATAGGTTGTGCATGTTATGTGGATCTTGTGAAGTTCACAGTCTCTTACCTTGTTTTGATTTCGTTGCCTTGGGACAAGCAACATGTATATTTGGGGGTTTGTTGAGAGTGAGAATTCACATTTTTTTTCTATGATTTATGTGAAAATTAAGTATGATTTAGTCTTAAATCGGAACAAATTGGGATGTGTATGGAAAAGCCACGAATCAGATGCTACTGAGGTTGTTTGAGCATAAATTCACAAGAAAACATGTCAGAAGTGCTAAGAATTAGAAAACACTATTTTCGAGGCATCACTCGACCATAGGAGGTGCCGCTCGACGAACTCATTTTGGTTGAGCAACAATGGAAGAGGTCGAGCAAGACACTAGGAGTTTCAGCTTATAGATGTGCCGCTTGACCGTTGCTCGTAAAAGGCTAACCTTGCTCGACCAAGAGTATTCTGGTCGAGCAAAGACGCGTCAACTCAGAATAATTGAGATTTCACCTCCAGTGCGTGTATGTTTGTATTTTCCATGAAAAAAGCCCAGTAAAGGTCCATAAGGAGAGTTTACAAGTATAAAAGGGGATCGATGCAGATCACATCAAGAAGAGAGTTAGATTCCACATATATCCTACACCCATCCAAACCCCAACTCTATCCAACTGAGCTGTAGAGAGAGATTCGTACAGCGAATCAAGTGAGAACCAAGTGAAGATTCAAGACAGAGAGAGACGCGACGGTGCCCACATCTAGGGTTTACTTTTCTTCTTAATTTATCTTGTAATTTTCAAGACCATAAGTAAGATATATCCAATTACCATGAACGTTCTCCGAAGCTTCATGGGCTAGAACCGCTTTGGTAGTTTTAGGGTTTATGATTATTTTACTAGTTAATTGAACTTCCATGTGTATACTCGGTACAACATGATGAGCATAGAAATTGCTAGAAAATATGGTCCATTACTGAATAGATTTTATATGATTAATGTTGCTTTTAGTGATTAATTTCTTTAATTCCTTGATTTTTGTGGAGAGGAATCTTTTGTTGGAAATTACAGGATTTATGCTTGAAATGAGCTTCTTTACTTAATTACGAAGGCATGGGAAAAAATGGAATTCGATTTGGAGTTAAAACGAGCAAATACGTACTAAAACAAAATATATGCGCACGCTGAAATTTTCAGCATGTATAATTGCGGCCCAAGTATCAATGCCTAGCCCATTTCACTCCACTTTGGGCCTTATATATTGATTTTGAATGGGAAAAGCGTAAAGCCATTTTGGGAATTATATTGGTGCATGGCCCACTCCAATTAGCTAAGCATACGTGAGTTTTGAGGAGCTAACCCATCATTTTTTTAACTTCAAAGAATCAGCTGCAAATATCTTCTCTAGTGCGGCCCAAAAGAGGGCAATAACTTCAAGGAGTTGCGAACAGAGCCAATTTTTCCACCTTCCCATATTTTTCACTCCATTTGTTATCTTCTTCCCCAATTCACCTCCCATCAAATTCCACCAATTTAATTCACTAAACCCTTTCATCATCCATTCCATTTAATCAAGGAAGCAAGGGAGATTGAAAATTGCAAGAGAAGATAGAGCTTTTATTAAAGAAATTTAAGGGAAGCATTTATTTTATTTTGTAATTTTCTTAAGGTTTAATCATGGATTTTTGTAAGACAATTTATTTTGCATTTCTTGAGACTATGATAGGCTAATCACCTTTGTGAGATTAGCTCCATGATTGGTGTTGGATAATTTAGTTTTTGTGCAATTTAGTTTTAATAAGAATTGGGCATTTGTATTATTTCTATCATTGATGTTAATTACTTGATTTATATGGTTGATTTGTGTGATTAATTGGCTTGGGCCTGTGATTAGATTGAGAAATCAATTATTTGTTTAGTATAGTTCATTGAATCATTTCATTATACACTTCATGTGCATTAATTTAGAATGAGATGGAGATATCCTTCTAGATTTAGAACCCCTTGATAGAACATTTAATTGGCTAAATCGAAAAGATTGCTTGATTAGGTGAGGTGATCCAAGTCATTAGTGAATTCATAGTACCTTAAAAGGGAATATTGTCTATGATTTAGTACCTAATTAGGGAACTCCTAGAGTATTAATTAGTATCTCTACTGGGAGGTGTTCTCTATGGTATCAATCCTAAGTGCTTTTGGGAGACTTGTTGAGGGCCTACAACTTAAGTAACTCGAGAGAGAGCTTAAGATACATTAGTGATCGCTTTTATGCCATGTCCATGAGAGATTAGAATTAAATGCATGATTACTTTATCATATATTCCATGATTGTTGTTAATATCATCCTTGTATCATTTGGAACCCATACATTTATTATTGCATTCATTTTATTATTTATTTCTTGCATTAGTGTAATTGCATTTGTTTGCAACCATTCATCCCATTCTATCGTCCTTATAAAATCATGACAAACTTGAGATCGCTTAAACTCTGGCACGTTCCTCCCTTTGGTTCGATAAATTACTTTAATTGGTCATCCCGACTATTAACAACCAATCACAACACTACTTGTGGTTTATTTTATATATGACTATGCGTTTTTAATCCATATTCAGAGTGGTTTTATGCATCTTCAACTATTATATAGAGTCTAAATATATATCTTGGTTGTTGATTGAGTGCGTTCACTACTGAACAGGATTCCATGTTATGATTCTAAGTGAGGGGACTACGAAACTTTATTAGAACTATCATATAAAAATACTTATTAATTGGATTGAATTTTTGTTAGTATGTAGGACAAAGAGGATAATTTCATAGAACCTATAAAGGGAGATCATATCCAGTTAGAGTACTTAGTGCATGGAAAATAATTGAAACTGATAGTACTTAGAAAGGGGGGTTGAAATTGTGTTCTTACTCTGAGATAATTCACACATTTTCGATGCTTATTTACATATGTCTATAGAGTAAATTTTTCATGGATTAGTTATGCGTCTGTTCAGCACAAAAATTCGTGCTTTTCATAGGTCGTTATCATATGAATATTGCATAGTTTTAGCATTATTTGTGGAGTTTATTGCTTATTTTTATAATTTTTATTACTTCACATGTATTATTGAGATTTTGCAGATTTTAAACTTTTTAGGGTGAAATTGATAAAAGGTCAAATAGGAATTGAAAGAGAAGCACGAATGCATGCTGAGTAAATTGGAAAATGGATTGTTAATGGTGTGTGACGTGTGTCCATCCATGTTGAATTCATAATCATAAGTGGTGGGCCTACTATTCTCACTATTGCAAGCCCACAACCTTCTCTTATTTCATGAGAGAGAGCCCTACCTGTTATTTAAAGCCCAGGTTCTTAAAGCCCAGTATTAGCCTATCACAACAGCTTGACTCCTACACCATTTCTTCCCCACGCCAGTGGGGAATGAATGAATGGTGTAATAATAAATTTTGTATTTATAATAAAATAAATACAAAAGAATTACAATAATAATCCAGATGGATTGAACTTGATAATTTAGGAAACAATCTCTATCTATCCTCTGATTCTTCTCTCGAACCAATTTGGCTTTGACTTTGACTGGTTGTGTTGATTGTGCTCTTCGCGTTTACTGCGCTAACTATGTGTGTTGAGCCGGATATTCAGTTGAAGCTTGTCCGAGCTCAAATTTAGGACTTTGTAACATTTATCTAGATGCGTCGAGCCTTTATTTGGATTAAACGTGCTTGATATGAGAAATACTCGATCTGGGGGGCTTAACACTTTAATCACGGGTCGTATGTTGTTCTTGACTCGAAGAACACTAAAGAACTCAACGTGCTTGCTATGAGAAACACTCGATTTGGGGGCCTTAACACCTTGATTCTGGATCATATGCTGTTCTTGACTTGAAGAACACTAAAGAACTCAACGTGCTTGCTATGAGAAACACTCGATCGGGGGGCTTAGCACCTTAATCCCAGGTCATATATCGTTCTTTACAATGAAGATCTTGAGGAGCGTTGCTCGTGTTTCAATCTCTTCAGAGTATTGTCATCTTCAGGTGCTTCAGTGTGTCTCAAATGAAGGGAGAAGACCCCTTTATATAGGTGAGAGGTGAAGACTCCCTCATTAATGCTTTGCATTCTGATTGGTCCACTCTTTATGGGCCATATCCTACAGGCTTGGGCCTCCACTTGTTTGGGCTGTAATCAGGCCTATTTTACGTGGGCCTGATTTAATTTGTATAGGCTTGTTTGACTTAGGTCAATCTTCATTTGACTTGAGCTTGCTTGACTTGGACCAGACCTCCTTTAATTTAAGCCCCATTTGATTTGTTGGGCTTAAATTAATTATTAATTATCTATTAATCTATTTTTAGGAATTAATTTATTTAAATTCCACAATAAATTAATAATTGATATTTAATTTAGAAAATCCACGTGTCGTCGTTTAATTGGACCATAAATTTTAATTGCTTACAAAGGGAACATGCAATGAAGGCACGCTTTCATCAGGAGCGCGAGGAACAGAACAACTCACGATGGCATCGTCTAGTTCTGAGGCTGAACAGCCGTGAACGCCATTGCTCACTATTTTTGTTCACCCACAAGAATGATTACCCTGAAGTGTAAGGGATCAGTTGTAGCACACGCGAGACCAACTTAAATTATTGAATCCACGGGATTAGAGTTAAATAGGATACACAATAATAATTATCACCACTAAAAATTAAGACGTAATAACCTTTATGTTTTGGAAATTAATAACTAATATTGCATAAAAATAAATAGCAATTAAAATAAACAAATAAAAGCCACACTCAATCACAGGTATTTCAAGAGATAATCAATAGTTCTAAGGTATCAGGTACAGACCAACTGCTTCAGATTTCTGGACTTCTAATTGTTCATTCATGCAACTTCTATGAAAATACACCACATAGCCATGTTAACCCACCAGATATGACCCGATTTTAAGCTAACAATATCTTCTAATTTATTTCCTAAGGTGAGCGAATATTACCTAGCCTTATTCCTAGATACTAATCAAAGCAAATAACAATACCTCCGGATGCAACGTTTGACTAACAAGATATTCTCTGGAATTACTGCAAGGTTTTATCCACTTCCTACTTGAATGTCTAATTGTATTATTCCACTAAACAATTCAAGTATCTGATTTACCAGTTCATGGAATTAAAGTGTTTATAGCAGAATTTGAACTTGGTTTCAATTTGGTTAAATTGATTTAGAGCAAGTGTACTCTATCGTGTGTAGCACGTAAGCGACCAAGTGCAAAATTTATAAGATATTGAACCCAAGGGCGAAAGTCGGTAGCCGTATTTGAAAGATGTTTCACTTTAGTAGGACTAATCAAAAAATGAGGATTGATTATACTACAAACTAACAACTAGGAAAGCAATTAAAGATAGATGGATACAATGGACATGGAAGATGGATGAAGGTAGAACAATCTAAGAAGTATGCAAGGCAAGCAACACTTATGGAAAAGGCTCATGTAGACTCACACACACACATGCATTGATAATCACCATGTTATGATATTAAGGGAACTCAAAGAGTGTCTCCAATCCTCACTACTCCTATAGGTACTTACGGATATTAATTTACTGGTATAGAGATATTATCACGAAGATTTTTCTATAGTAGGCAGGGTCGTTTTCCTAGTGTTCCCTTTCTAAGGTCAAGTGAGAATTGGCTTGGTTCCCCTTATCATTTCAAACACTTTCACCAGTAATTATCAATAATGTCCTATCATGAGATTCTAAGCACATGAAGGTTATGGCCCAACTCCCCACATACTAAATATAGTCACCTCATGCAATCAATAATTATATTAAACCACTAAGCATAATATTGGAATGGTCATCCTAACCCTATGAATAGGGAATTTAATTACACAAATCATACATAAAATGAGAATAAGCATTCATGATTGAAAATATTCATAACAATCATTTCATCAAACATGTGGTGTGCAAAATTGAAAATATTCATAATAATTATTTCATCAAACATGTGGTGTGCAAAATCTAGATAATTCCTAACCAATCATATTGCTAGCCTCACATGAGGACTAGCCACTACAAATAATAATAAAATCAATACAATCTATGGAATGCTCCATTTGAGCCAAATAATGAAGAAAATAACAAAATAAAGGTAAGTTGGCTCCCCTTTGATGGTGAACTTTCTCCTCCTTGATCATGTTATAATCTTCAACCAATGATGAATTCTTTTTCTTAGATTGGTGGATGGATAGATTTACGGATGGATTTGAGAAGATCAAGTGGATTAGATGGATGAAGTGAAGGGTGGAAGAGATGGAGATGAATGTGTGTGATTTAGGTATCTAGTGTGTGTGAAAACTGATCCCAAATAATTTCTCCCGTAATTTATGGTCAAAAAATGTATTTATAACCCCATGGAAGCTTCTAGAACAAGTGGATATCATAAAATTGCCTTTTTCAACTACACGGGTCGTGTAGGTGCACACGGGGCGTGCAGGAGCATCGCGTACAGCGCAGTCTCACCATTTCGCGCATAACTTCGATATCCGATCTCTGATTTGAGTGATTGTTGAGCTCACGCGATCCTCTCTTCCGTGACTTTTCAACCATGTATCACACATTCAGTTTTGAGCTTCACACGAATATAGAAAAATTACACAAGTTGGACGTGCATTTTTAAACTTTGTTTTGGCTCGTTCTCCCTCGTTTCAACTCCGAATTGCGCTCTATTTTTTTTCCACATCTTCTTTATCGTGTCTAGAATCTATTTTTATCTAAAAATCACATAAATTATACCAATGACTCATTCTCTAAATATTCACAAATATAGCACAATTTAAGGCACTTAATCATGAAAATCACACATTTATCATTTCAAAGCATACATCTTCATATCTTCATATAATAACACAAAATGATATACAAAATGAATAAAAATACACAAAAATACATAATAAAAGGCACTAAAATTTAGGTAAAAATGACACCGATCAACCCCCCAAACTTAAAGTGTTGTTCGTCCTCGAGCAACGAAAATAAAAAAACAAGAGGGGGAATTTTCACCTAGAGAAAGACCTAAAGAACATAAGCAACAACACATCTTAAGTAACAAGGACTACAAATTATATCAAGTCATCCTACAACATTAAAATCATGACATGAAAAATTAACAAGTTCAAGTCCAAGAAAATAAAGGGCAATCAAGTTCCTTCTGGTCCAAGCCTCACAAAGGATTTTATTTCACTCAACTCTTTATGAGGTAAGGTATATCAACACTCATCAATCGGTTGAACCTGATGCACCATAGGCTTGCTCACGGACTACATTCACAAGCCACCATAGCTTCAATTAGTGATCAAAAAGGTCTTTATCTTTGGATGTAATGCTAGGTTCTTTGGTAGAGTAGGAAAATTTGGATAAAAGTGATTCAAGTGTAGATAATTGAAGAGATGATCAGCTTCTTTAACTTCTTCACATTTCTATCTTCCTTTCTTTTCTTTTCTCATCACAAGCACTAATCATTATCATTCCTTTGATTTCTTGAGCTTCTTTTGATTTCATGCTACCTTCCTTTGACTTGGATTTTGCTTGAGCATATTTTTATTGTTTTTGCTCCTTTTTCTTATTATGTTGAGGTTGTATTGAGCTCTTTTCTTCTTTTTCTTGCTTGTTTACCATTTCCTTTCTTCTCTAACATAATTCTCACATCAAACCTTGCGAACCATCATCTCTTCAATCACCCACACAAAAAGTATATATATAAGGCTTGAGTGGGTAATCATGGCTTGTAATGTACTTATATCACAAGAAATAGATTTTAAAGCTCAAAGTGGTTAACTAGGGATGATGTATAAGGTAAGGAAATATATGGCCATGACTTGAAAGTAACAAGGATGGCCTAAGATCATATCACTAACCTCCACCAATCGGGCTCATTCCCATAGTCCATGAGCAAGTTCTAGTTTATCAAGGCTCAATCGATCCATTCATTAAGAAATTAACCATGGATGCACGATTGAGGCTCAAACACTCACAAGCTTTTGCTTGGACATTTAGAAACTCATTACACCTCAATTAATCTCAAAATTAAACTAGTTAAATAGAACATGTCACAATTTTAAAGAGTAGAAATTCTCAACATAGTTAGCCATCACTTATCACAAACAACATGCCATTACTCACATTCAAAAATGACTCACAATAACCAAAAATATACCACCAAACAACCCTATACAAGAATAAAAATATCAACAAAACAACTCATGAGAAAAGACTCTCCAAGCAAGCAACAACACAAAAACACATAACATGCAAAAATGAAAATTCCATCCATCAAAAGAAAATAAAGCACATATCCTCAATCATCCAATAACATGTACGCTCAAGATTTTATCACCTTATTCAAAAATAAGAAAAACTTATAAAGCAAGTAAAACTACCTAAATAAAGCAAGTAAACCTCCCAAGTACATAACAAGTGAAGTAACATGCCAATCCAAGCAAATTCAATTCAAAATCACATATATACTAAGCAAATGGAAATGATGAATAGTAAAGTGAATTCCCTGAACAGGTCTCTGTAGGTGAAAATGGCTAGCATGGACAAACGGGCTGCATACAAAATGAACTGGAACTTTGAGCACGACACGGGTCATGCTCTGCTATATTCCTCGTGTACTTGGCATCTGCACGGCCCGTGTTCGGAAATCGCCTTTGATCCTGTGCGAGTAGCACTTTCTGATGTTAGTATACGGCCAATCCTTACAAGGCAAAGTGTTGAACACGGCTCGTGTAGCTGTTGACCCTATTTTTCCCAATTTCAAATTTCACACCTCGTTTTGCCCTATTTTGGAACTTCCAATACATCCTATTCATGCTCAAAATCTCATCAAAAATAATCAGCTCAACAATTGTAACCAAAATATGAACTAACATGCACTTCAACGCAACCAAACTAACCAAAATCAAACCAATACTCATGAGAAAAATTTTAAAATTTACCTAATTTTACAAGAAGATCTTTCAATCAACATAATAAGCACACTCTAGTGGTGAGTCACACCATGTACTCTCCCCCCAAATTTAAATCGAAACAAGTTGAGAATTAAGTTTGTAAAAAGTGGTAGGACTTACCCTTATAGTTTCCAACAATAATCTTCTTGTTGAGAATCATATGCATCACAACACTCAAGGTACGTCCACCATGCACTATCTCCTCAAATATAAATTGAAACAAGAGTTTCGATTTAAGTTTGCAAAAAGTGTTGAGACGTTCCTTCACACTTGAGACGTTCCTTCACACTTCAAATCAAGCACTCTAGTATTTTCAATACACATTCTTCTCCATGAGCACAATCAACCTACATGTAAAAAAATGCAAGAAATTAAATCAAAGCAATTAAAAATGGGTTGCCTCCCATCAAGCGCTAAGTTTAACGTCTTCAAGCTAGATGCATTTTAATCTTTTAAGTTCCACGAAAATTCATTGCCCAATCAGCCTTCATCTTCACTTTAAATTTCCTTTTTGCTCTCTTCTTGTCCGTTATGACCATATCCCCCCTTTTTACTAACCATACTTGACATTTCGGGAGAATCATGCAACGAACGCTTTTTTCTTTTGCAAGAGCAACAATCTCCTTCTTTATCTAGCTTCCATTCAATATCCGGAGCTTCATTCCTGTCAAGATCAACATAAGAAAGATTAGACTTTTTAAATTCCACAAGAATTTCATTTAACCTCCCAATGCTAAGTTTTTCAAAAATTTCCAAAGGCATCAAATTTGCACTCGAACCAAGATCACATATATCATTGAAGTATCCCATATTCTCAATTTCACATGTAAGTACAAATTTTCCAGGGTCCTTGGCCTTCAACGAAGCTTCACCATTTACTATTTTATGATCTTGTTCTAGCTCCTTCTCTTCTTCATAATAATTTTCATCATCAAACAAGGATAAGAAATCACTAATAATCTTCTCCTCATCACTTCCCAACAAGTCTTCAACATTTTCATCAAACAAAACTTTTTCACCATCCGAAACAATGCTTGTTATTTCCTCATCCCCTTTCTTTTCAATTTTCACAAAATTTTCCACAATAGGATTCAAAGCTTCTATGTAGTAAGATTGTTCAATCTTTTCAAACTCATCCTGAGGCTCATTTGTGGTCTTAAGATATGATTTGCCCTTTCCACATTGATGGCATAATAATATATCATTTTTATCCTCCGAGCTCAATGAGACTTCCTCTTTTTCTTCATCTTCACTAGATCTTTCGGTTGTAAAGAAATTTTCCCAAGAGTAAGCGGGACTCGAGGCTCTACTTCCACACCAAGTACCACAAAATCAAACGAGAAGACCATCTCATTCACCTTAACTACCACGTCTTCAACCTTTCCAAAAGGCAAAATAAAAGATCCATTCTTACCCTTAAGACAAGTTGTGGTAGGCTTGAGTTCCCCCATATCAAGGCTTCTATAAGTAGAATAAGGCATCACATTTTCAATCATCTCTAAGTCAAACCTTGCATTAAGAGTTCCTTTTCCTTCTATTTCACAAGGCGCTACATCCTTTCCAAGGTCCTCCACTTTCGTGGAACACTCTTCATGCATAGATTTGACTTCTTCATCTTTCACCTTACTCTTCTCCATCCTTTTCTTTTTCAAAGCAATATAACTCTCAAACTCTTCTCTCTTTTCTTCTTTAACACATCTTTGAGGAAAAGGAATAGGATCAAGAGTAGTCGGAATGCCCCAATAATCACATTCAAACTTTTCTACACACATTGCTTCTTTTGGTACTCTTTCCTTCTTCATTCTCCATTTTGACTTACGCTCAACCTCCTTTCCTTTGACACACTCTTCTTCAACCAAACTTACCTCTTTCTTTTCTTCCTTAGCCTTTAAAAGCTCTTCATCATCTTCAAGAGTCTTGCCTTGTTCATTTTGAAAAGTTACTTCATAATTAGCAAGTTCCCTCGCTTGACGTTCCAAAGCTGTATATGTAGAATGGATGTAATGGATAACCGTGCAAAACATTCAGTATAGTATGTAACTATGTTGATTTCAACTTTGGGAGAAAATATCAAATTTACCCTATAACTTTGGGCAAATCCAATTTTAGTCCTATATTTTAAAACTTTTTCAATTTTAATCCTTTAGCATCAATTTTAGTCATGTAACTTTTTTACTTTTTCAATTTTGGTCCTTTCGTAAAAAATTTTGGACAACTTATAGGAACTTTCAAGTCATATAAGTTTTAATTTTTATTTTGCAAAAGGACCAAAACTGAAAAAGTGAAAAGTTATAAGACACTAAAAAAACTATTTTTACCAAAGGAATATTCTATTGATAAAAGCCTTGATTCCATTGTTAAATTGATTTATCAACGAATTAGCAACAAAATTCATTGGTAAAGTGGTGGTTAGTAAATTTTAAGTATCGAAAATTCAATTTCATTGGTAAATAATTCCATTGGTAATCCGTTGTTAATAATTCTGTGGTAATTTATATAATGATTACCTTAATAATCAATTTCGTTGGTAAAATAGAGAATAAATTCATTGGCATTCCGTTGCTAAAAGAAAAATCTCATTTTTGCTGCAAATCCATTGGTAATTACCAATTGATTGAATTCCATTGGTAAATTCCATTGTTGAAAAATAATTTTTTTGTAGCGATGTAAATGATTAAAATTGATGATTACTCTATAGAAATAATTAGATTACTCTATGAAACAAATTAGTTTACTCTTTCAAATTAGTAAATTACTCTTTGATTTGAAATTTTGGTTTCTAAAAATGAAAATAAAGTAATTTAATGTGAAGAACTATATTGCTATAGATCACTCTATAACAATAATTAGATTATTGTTCGTAATTAATTGAATCACTCTTTGGAATTAGGAATTAAATTGTATGGTATTTGCAAATTGATTAGATCACTTTATAGAAATAATTAGATTACTCTTTGATATTAGTTGGACTAGTCTTTGAAATTAGTAGTTAAATTGTATGTATGCATAAGTTGATAGTTCACTCTATAAAAATTATTAGATTACTCTTTAAAATTAATTAGATTACTCTTTGAAATTAATTGAATCACTTTTTTGAAATCAGTAGTTAAAATTTATGTATGCAATTGTAAGTTTAAGTAGATCACTCCATAAAAATAATTAGGTTACTCTTTAAAATTAATTATATCACTCTTTAAAATTAGTAGTGAAATGGTATTTATGCAATCTGTAAGTTAATGGAACACTCTATAAAAAAAATTAGGCTACTCTTTAAAATTAATTAGATTATTACTCTTTGAAACTAATCGGATCACTCTTTGAAATTAGTAGTTAAATTGTATGTATGCAATATGTAAGTTGATAGTTCATTCTATAAAAATAATTAGGTTACTCTTTAAAATAAATTAGGTTACTATGAACAAGATTTTAGATTACTTATTTATGTTAATTTGTTTATATATTGTTCTATTTAATCAACATTTTTAGGTTACTCTTTATTATTTATTGGGTTACTCTTTATAATGATTTGGGTTACTCTTTAATGGCGTTGGCGGTGGAACGGGTTGCGGAAGTGGAGAAAGAGTATGGGCAATGCAGGGTTGTGTGAGTGGGGATAGACTTGGGGTAATGCGGGCAGAGTTGACGTAAATAACGAAAGAAAGGGCGACGAAAAGTAGATTCATATGATTTTTTATTTTTTAGGTTATTCTTTTCTATTAATTTGGTTACTCTTTTTAATAATTTGGGTTACTCTTTAATTTTATATTCGCGTTTCAGAAAATAAAATATTGTTCTATTTGGTAAACATCTTTTTGGTTACTCTATTCGATTAATTGGGTTACTCGTTTTAGTAATTTGGATTACTATTTGATTTGAAACTCTTATTTTTTAAATGAAATAATGTACTATGAATAATTAAATTGTATGCAACTGTACATTGTTAGATCACTCTATAAAAATAATTCGGTTACTCTTTTAAATTAATTAGGTCACTCTTTCACTTTTAAATTTTTTGGATCACTTTTTGATTTGAGACTCTTAAATATAGATTATTCTCTGGAATTAATTAAGTAACTCTTAAATTAATGGACCAATATTTGAATTGAGACTTTGAATATGCATAAGTTGCTCTTTAAAATTAATTAGGCTACTCTTTGGAATTAATTAGGTCACTCTTAAATTTAATGGACCACTATTTAACTTGAAACTCTGAATATACATGTTACTCTTTAAAATTAATTAGGTTACTTTTTGGAATTAATTAGATTATTCTTAAATTTATTGGACACTATTTTGACTTGAGATTCTGCATAGATAATACACTCCACACCATTTATTATCTAAAAGTATTAAAATACTCTAAGTAAATAAAGTTGGCAAGAAAAAAATAAGAGAAAAAAATCAATTTTATTAAAGAAGAGTGAATTGTTAACATCAACCCTCGTATTTGTTTTACTCTTGTCCTGCCTTCCCTTGATATTTAATGATGACAAGTTAGAAATTGAAAAATAATGGAGATAGAAAAAGAGAAAATGTCGACGTAGGTAAATATATTTGATCTGTATTCTTTCAATTAATGTATGTGGTGAAGAATCGTAGAGAGTAAAAGTTTTGTTGTGTTGATGATATGGGAAAGGAAGAGGGAGGGGGAGGGGGAAGCTGCAGCGGGTCCAAGGAATCAATAATGTCACTCATGAGCGGCCTGGCTTTTGGGTTGTGGTTGAGGCAATGGTACGCCAGCATGGCGGCTTTGTCCGCCGCGGCCTTCGGCGTGTAGTCACCTCCCAGTTGGGGGTCCACCACCTGGGCCAGCTTCTTCTTGTCTCGCAGCGTGCAAGCATGAAATAGGATGAAGAATCAACAGTAAAAAAAATCAATCATAATAGCAGGGTTAAGGACATGGTTAATGCTAAGAAAATAGCAGACGACACTAGCTCAAACTAAACAGAGTCTCATCTCTCATCACTTATAAAATACAATCAATTACTAAATCATGGATGTGATGGAATATCACATTAGTTGATACAACTCAATTCACTAACCCAATTAAGTTGACCCACATCAAAGCCCAACAAGGATAAGAGCCCATTATTTGGCCCGTGAGAGAGGAATATACCAGAGCATCAAGTTTGTTAGAGCAGCAGAGCATCGTTTCCACTTTGTTTCTTTTTCATTCTATATATTGTCTGTCAATTTCCGTTATTAGCATGGAAGATTATTGTTAGGCCTTTGTGGAAATCTCCCTTCCCCCTTCTTCTTTGGAGCTTACACTCGCTCGAAGAGTGGTTATCTTGTTCTGTTAATTTAGTCGTATCATTTGGTGCTTTCATTGAGAGAACTCTTCCATGGCGGAATCAGAGTTGGCCCTTGCCATCGCGAATTTGCAGAAACAAATGGAAGAGCAAATCTTCTTGTTACAGCAACAATTTGAGTATCAATCAAAAGCCTTGCATCAGTCTATGCAACAATATGTATCGATGATAGATTCTCGAGTGGATGAGCTGAAAACCCAAATCCAAGGTTCTCCTGGTGAATCTAGCAGCAACAACCAACGTTGGAGCGGAACGGACTCCGGAAAGATGAATCACCAACCAGATTCCAACATCACACGTTCTATGAAGATGAAGGTACCCAAGTTCGATGGAACAGATCCAGATAATTGGATTTTTCGAGTTGAAGAGTTCTTCGATTTTCATGAGACGCCAGCACCGACGAGACTGCGGATTGCATCATTCAATATGGAGGGGCATGCAGCGGCATGGTTCCAGTGGATGAAAATGAATCAACTCTTAACAAATTGGCCAGAGTTTATTGTCAATCTGAAGCACCGATTTGGCCCTTCAATGTATGAAGATAACCAGGGAAAACTATCCAAGCTATCTCAAACGGGTACGGTGGCTGATTTCCAATCAGAATTTGAAGATTTGATGAACAAAGTTTCAGGTATATCTGAAACTCTTTTAATTAGTTTCTTCATCACCGGTTTGAAACCCTATCTTCGACGAGAGTTGTCATTTGCAAGACCATCCTCGTTGATGGAAGCCTTCTCGTTGGCTAGAGCCCATGAGTCCAGAATGGAAGAGGCCCATAGTTTCATGAGAATTGGGCTCAAAGGTGTACCAAGCCCAACCCATTATCAATCTGCCTTCCCTAAATCTGTCGTAGGCTCTGTTTCTCCTAAATCCCAGTCTCCTTCTCCTACTAACAGACCCACTGCCCTCTCGCCAGAGAAATACCACCAGCATAGTGTCGGCACTGGAGTCTTGGGTATTCCACAGAAAAACACCATTCCAACCACTCCGCCTAATTTACAAACGCACACCCTTCCTATTCGAAGATTATCCGCCGAAGAAATGCGGGACAAAAGGGAGAGAGGTTTGTGTTATAACTGTGATAAAAAGTAGAGTAGAGATCATAGGTGCAAGAGTCAGTTTATGTGTTTATTGGGTACTAATGATTGCGAAAAAGAAGAGAAAGATGAGGTGGTTGATGACGTAGAAGAAATCACTGATGAAATTGTCGTTGTTGATGTTTCTACTTTAATTTCTCTAATGGGGCAGTTCGATCCAAGGTCACTCCGATTATCTGGCGTAGTAAAGGGGCAGCAGTTGCAGATTTTAGTCAATAGCGGAAGTACGCACAACTTTGTCACACCTACGATTGTGAAGAAATTGGCTTTGACAGTTGAGGATACAGAGAGCTTTAGGGTGTATATTGGGAATGGGGATTATCTTTTATGCAACTCTAAATGCCCAAACATCTCCATCAAAATACAAGGAGTAGAATTTTATGTGAATTTATTTGTGTTGCCAATTAGAGGTTTAGGTGTGGTTTTGGGGATGCAATGGCTGCAAGAAATTGGTAAAGTTTCTCATAACTACAGTGACATGACAATGAACTTTTGTTGGCAAGGAAAATCTGTCAAATTAAAGGGAGAGAATATGGCGATACCCACTCCAATATCATTTAACAAGTTGCAGGGTTTAGCTAATTGTGATGAGGTGGATGTTATATCTGGTGCCTCTGAAATTGAAGAGCCAGACCCATTAGTGGTTTTGAAGAATTGGCAAAAATGGTTGTCTGCAGGTCAACTGGAAGATGTAAAAGGAAGAAATCAATTGGGGATACAACTCTATACTCAGATGCACCTTGAGGACAAGGTGCTTTTAAAGAGGAGTGCAAATGATACAACTCAATTCACTAACCCAATTAAGTTGACCCACATCAAAGCCCAACAAGGATAAGAGCCCATTATTTGGCCCGTGAGAGAGGAATATACCAGAGCATCAAGTTTGTTAGAGCAGCAGAGCATCGTTTCCACTTTGTTTCTTTTTCATTCTATATATTGTCTGTCAATTTCCGTTATTAGCATGGAAGATTATTGTTAGGACTTTGTGGAAATCTCCCTTCCCCCTTCTTCTTTGGAGCTTACACTCGCTCGAAGAGTGGTTATCTTGTTCCGTTAATTTAGTCGTATCATTAGTGGACATCATTTTTCAACCAAAAAGAACGTAAATTGCCTCATGAAACACAATAAAACTCACTTACATGCAAGAAGCATAACATACACTCTGATCTTATACAACATCCGATTGAGATAAGCAGGTTGTGCGTCTGATTAGGCTTAGAGGGCTAGGATGTTTTTTCTTTTTAAACGAGGCCACTTGTTTTGGTCCTCTTATAGAAGCCTTTTATTTGGCTATTTCAATTATCACTTTTGGATCATTATCTCGATTTCTCTATTGATGTACTCTTTTTATTTTTTTCTTTTTATAATATCATCTATTTGACTAGCCTTCATCCAAAAATCTTGTCCATTACCTTTCCTCTCAATGCAAACCAAGCAAATGCAGAACCCAAAAAATACTATATAATCACACAAATGAATGAATTGATGCTACCTCTTAAATAAAGACCCTTAGATGAAGATAGAGGGATTCCATTAAATGCGGATGTTCAAGTTGTTGGTTTCTACATAGATAATAAACAACCGGCACTTTACGGGGATGATCCTGCAATTGCTGATGATATTTTCATGATTTCTCAGTCCATACTTTCACTCTTTCCGGGCTTAATTGCCTATATTTCTTCATTCTGCCTTCCATTTCGCACCTTCAAAATCTAATCAAACTCCATCCAAGTAATAGATCTACCGATTTCATATAAATTGTAAATCGCACATTTAAATCACGTAGTATATACATGAATAAAAAAAAATGTACCTCAGTAGGCGGAAAGGATGAAGATTGGGTGGATGTTCATGGAAATGAGAGAGAGTGGAGAAGAAGAGAGGAGGAAAAAGGGGATTTCGTGTATGGGTGTAATTAATAAGTAGTGATAATCAAATATCTCTTCTCCATTAATCCAACCTGAACCCTTTCCTGGAGTGTAACAACGTTGTAATCACCATCCTCCTGCTCCTGCTCCTACTCCTGCTCTTGCCCTAATCCTATTTCTCGTAGAATGTAATTCAGAATCGTCACTCTCAGATCCGAGCTTTCCAATCGGCGGAGCCATTGGTAGCGAAGGCGGGGGATAAGATGGAGACAGCGGAGACAACATGTGTGTTCTGGCAAAGAAGACGAGAGAAATGGAAGTTTGAGTAAACATACAATTTGGGAGGGGCTGTTCCCAATTTTAACCCATTTGAATAACCGATAGAAAAAGAGGATCCGGTTCTACTAATTTTTGTGTCCGACGGTAGTCATTCTCAATTTATTATTATAAGATTTAACACCAAGAATCAAAGAAAATTTAAGGACACTAATTAGATTATATTTCAGTATTACTTGAGATACATTTACTTCACAAAATTACTCTTAATACAAAATTATATATTCTACAGTACCTAAACCTCCCATATTAACATTAACATTAATGTGCATAATGTTAAGAAAACACGTTATATTTGTCTTAAAATCTCTCTCACCATTTGAAAATTTTTCAATTTATTTTCGTTTTGATTTCTCACTTTTTAATGTAGAAGCAATTAGAGCTATGTATTGAAGATATTAATGATAAACAATTTGCATTAACCGTCATAAGCAGGATTTTTACTTTCTAAAATTTAGTTATTTTTTATCCAAATTTAATCTTTTATGTTAAAAAAAAAAAGTCCAAAATTGGTACCAATGTGTATAAATTTTGGATCAAACGTGGACAAAAAGGGACCAAATTTTGAAAAAGGACTATAAATGGACAAAAATGACTAAAAAGGGACAATAAATGACCAAAACTGAGAATTACAGAAAAAATGACTAAAGTTGGAATCGGTCATACTTCAAGACTAATTTTGATATTTTCCCATACAAAAATTGACCACATTTGAGAGTTTTTGGTCTAATAACTTTGTTAAAATCCAATTTTAGTACTAAAACTTTTATTTTCAATTAGAGGGATGTATTATACTAAACTAGTTTGTTTCAAGTAACACTACATTAACTACTCCATTAAGTAAGTAGAAGTCCAATGGTCATGATATAATATCCAATATGTGAACCAGCACAACAAAAAGATTATATCACATATTGTATCACAAATATTAGCTGCCAATGTTGCATACTCTTTAAATTCTCTAAAGTAAAATATTTGATGAAACTTACCCATGCAATACATCCTCTAAACAAAATTATTTTCATCAACTACTGTTACTGTAATGTCCTCATCTATACAAAGAACCAAAATACAGACCCACCTAATGCTCTTCTAAAAAATTATCAAATAGCCCTTCTAGGTTAGCTTTAGCTTCATTAAAAATAACTTTTCTATCTGAAAACAATGTTTCAATCCCTCTACCCTAATTACAACTATTAAGAGAGGCAACTTCACAACTTTTTCATATCTTCAGTTTCCAGATCCTTCACATTGTTTAAGACTTTTTGAATCTTCTTTGACAAGGACTGATTGTTCTCCTCAATGTGTCCAACGATCATATGGAGCTGCCGCTTGTAGGTAGCAGCTAGCTTCTCAGAAGTTTCAGCTTGATTCTTCGCTATTGCTAGCTGTAATAGATAATCGATCAGACAAGTTCAAACAACTACATTTCTTGACAGGAATAAAAATTTGAGAAATTGAACTAGACCATTCAAATCACCATAACTAAATTAAAGTTTGTATTTTTCATGAAGACAAAAATTATAACCGAGAGCAGATTCACCTAAATTAGAACGACATCGAATCCATATAGAGAAATTCAACAAACCGAATACCATAAATAATAATCAAGAAAGTCGAAACAACGAATTGTAAGTAAAAAAAGTAAAGATACACAAAAAATAAGGCAAGTAAACGGAAGAACAATTTATAGAATTTCACCTGATTTAGATTACCCGAGTGAATCACGAACGGGAAATGAACAAAAGGCAGCCCAATCGAAATGAGTCCTTGGGGGGTTACACCAGCCGCCATTTTCATTGTGGAGAGCATAGTTTGGGGGGCAGAAATTGGTCGCCGCAATGAAGATGGAGGGACTGCCTGCGCGGCACGATTGCATATCGTTCGCGTACTTATCTCGAAGCACAGCGCAGATCAAACCGTTGTTGAACAGCGCCGTGCTCAGCGCCGCCGTGTTCACGCCGTAACCCTGGCTGTACAGATTCCCGTAACCGGCAAGCTCCACCTGCAATTGCACTTCACAAATTAAATTACCCACTCACTGGAATATGCCATCAATTTAACATAGCTAGATAGGTTTTACATTACATACCTATGGTGCCGGAGGCGTCGCTGCCGCCGTAGAAGGTGGCGTGGGCGTCCTGCCAAGCGCCAGCGGTGTAGACGCTGGGAATTCTGGCTTGGACGGTAACAGGGTGTGTGGCGTGAAATGAGATTTGGGGAAGGAATGAGTCTATCAGGTCAAAATCCAATTTGTGCTTTAGCCAATAAGTGCATAAAAGATCCGGTCCAACATATTATAAAAAAAAGACGTCTTAGGGAAGTCTTTGCCTAATAAATTATGTTTAGTTGTAAATATTTGATATATTATTTTCTTAATTATCCATACCAAAGATTAGTAGATTTAGGATTATAATATCCGCATAAACCGTAATCTTGTGGTACCCAAAAATAAAATAAAATAACAATTTGAGAAAAAGAAATCTAGGGTTCTAGAAATTAGAGGTGAAATGAATCGAAATTATTTTCCTTAACCCACATCAAACCCAGTGAACGGTGCACTTGTGGACTGATATTTGAGATTAAAAGGACTCATTTGATATTTTTCGATTCTTATGGGACCAAAAGTTTAATTTTCACCAAATAACTTAAACCCTAATGACGGTCCACCTCTTTCGCTCTCTGAACTTTCCCTTTGTCGTTTCCTTTTGCTGTTGAAGTTGCAAAGGTATGCTTTTTACATTATTCTTTTTGTTTGAGTTTACGACCTTGTTCTTGAGTTGTAGATCCCTAATCTACTCTTAATTTTTTAAAAATAATTGTCTATGTGCTATTACTCTTTAATTTTATCAAGGAACTTGAAGATCGCAAATAACTAACTGAAAGTGTTTAAATATTGATAATTAAACTTGCCCTTATTCTCCTTATTTATTGAAAAGTATAGTTGATAAATTTGATTCTTATAATTTCGGTTGTACTTAGGGTATAAATGATTATTTTCCGTTGGTAAAGTGGTGGTTGGAAAATTTTTATCAACGAAAATAAATCCTTTAATAATTCCGTTGTCAATTTATATAATAATTTCGTTTGTAAACAACAAAGAAAAATATTTCATTGAATTATTTCATTGGTAAAAATTGTATAAATACGTTGGCAATCCGTTAAAAATAAATGTAATTTTTTTGGCAAATCACCGATGAAATTCAATCCGTTGATGAATTCCATTAGTAAAAAGGAGTTTTTTTGTAGTGATATTCTTCATCGTTGGAGCTAGGCTAATTTGTCACGCAATCTATCATATCTCTTTGTTGGCTCTTTTTTCCTTATGTTTTTTTCAGATATTTTTTGGTTGTTCTGCTAGGGAGTTCTGATTGAATCTAAATATTTGTTATAAATAAACAGCATGAAAGCACTGAGAGGAGTTGATTCAGAAGGTAGTGGGTTGGATAGTGTTAAGGATGGGGAGAAATAAGTGTGCACCCCAACTATTCCACATGAAATAATTCAGAACATCTTAACTCGATTACCAGTGAAGGATCTGGTTAGTTTCAGGGAGGTTTCAAAACAATGGGAGGCCACCATCTCTGATCTAAGATTCGCTGAGATCCATCCCCAACACTACAAGAATTCGTCCTCCCGAAATCTACTTGTATGGGAGGACTTTAAAGTTTACAATGGATTCCATGTTATCCAACTTCAAGAAAACGGTTTTCAATTTGTGTCAGAAATCAAGCATTCTGAGAAATATTGCTTTGAACATCGTATTTTGTGCAGTTGTGATGGACTATATTTGAAGCGCTGTAAAATTGTCTGGGGCGAGGCCAGTCGTCTTTATGTGTTGTGTAATCCATCATGTAGAGCGTACAAAGAACTCTATTGTCCGCCACAAATTGATGACCATTGCTAAACTTCACTTCATGGGGTTTATTACAATCAGTTGATTAAGGATTATAATATAGTAATGGTTGATGGGAAAAATTATGCAGTATTTTCTTGTAGATACAACAAATAGGGAGAAGTGAAAGAGATGAAAGAAGATTTATGCAGGGACTTACTCTAGTGTGAATGTGTAGGGATCGCTCATAATGGATCTTGTTTTTGGCTAGTATATGATCGTCTGATATTTAACGATTATGACTTGAAAGAAAGAGTAATTTGTTTTGACGGGAGAGCTGAAGATTTCAAGAAATTGCCTTTGCCAGATTATAAAAATGGCCATGCAAGAACAGTATTGCATTTTAAATCATTTAAGGGCCATCTTCAGTTCTTCATCAACACGTACGAAAAGATGGAGGATGGCGGGGGCTATTACGAAGACATGAGGAATGTTGATGCTCGTTTTCCTCGTGAAGACTTAAACAAGATCAAACATGAGTGATCTCCTCCGTCGCTGATAATGAGCTTAATGCTTGAAGAAAAGTAAATAAACACAAGGAGATTTAACGTGGTTCGGTTCAATAGAACCTACATCCAGGGGAGTCGAAAGAGAGCTTTTATTGATGATGCTTACACGGAGATGAACTCGAATAATTTACAGTGTTGAAGATGTATTTAAATGTTGAATTCTAGAGAGAGAATTCTTTGTGGGTGTGAGAGTGTGCATGTTCTCATATGATGATGTGAGCTCTCCCCTTTAAAGATGTATCTTTTCACGTGTGTTGCATGATGACCCAATGCCTTGATCCTTGGCCTCTTGTGTAACCCAATTATGTGTTGCCATGTGTAGGAGATGGAATCAATTAGTTGTGGAGTGGTCCCAACCTCTCTCCCATTGGTTGGTAGCATCTTGTTGTGTGATGAATGAAGGGGATGGGCTCCTCCATGCTATAGTTGAGCTGACGATGCACATGGGAAGGGGATAAACCCAATTCTGCAGGGTTTAGGAAACATGCAGGACTTGTCCTCGGGTGGACCGGGGATAAGTGGAAGGGGATAAATTTACTTATGCTGGGGATGTTGGAAGGACTTATCCTCCGTGGTGAACTAACTTTTTCCCCCGGCTGATGTTCCATGCATATATTTTTTCTTAATATTTCACATATATCATTTGCCTCTCAAGCGCGTAACATCATGCCTCATATAGGTGTAATAACACCATAACATTCGCCCCCGAGATTGCTTCTTGTTGTGAAACTACAGAGAGCAATCTCGAATATGAGTTTCTAGGACTCTGATTGTGAGCGGGGGTCGTGCTATCATCAGCATCGCAATTTCTCCTTTCTTTTGGAGGTTGATTTCAAATCTTTCCTAAAATTCTTTACTAATAATCCTAACTTTTGAGTGAAAGCAATTTTGAACTCGAAATAAAGATTGGTATGCTGCCATCATTTATTTCTTCAACTTGGTTGAGATGAGATTTTGATAAAGTTCGACAGCTTCCTCCTTGCTTTAATCAACTGAGCCAAGTAAGAAATAAATATTATCCTCGAGCCCTCGAGATTAAGTCTCAGGTCTTGAACTTCTTCAGCGATGGGACGGCCTTTGTTGATTCTTCATCTTCATATACCAAATCTCAGAAGTTGCCTATTCCATCCTTTAATCCACTGAGCTATCTTGTGGATAATTTGCAATGACTTTTCTTTTTCTCGTAGAAGATTACCTCGGTTATTCATCGATTTTAGATGGTCCGCAAAATACTTCTTTGTTCTGAATCTTGTTATTGTTGCTTCTATTTTTGACATGTGACAAATTGAGCTATTTCCTCTTCTGGTGATTAGCTTCTTTCCTGACTTTTATCCTCATGAATGTTTATCCTCAGCAACTTATCCTTGGGTCTTCAATTTGGTTTTCAGTTGTGCTGCTTCGATGGAATAGATGTCTTCATCTTCTTATTCACGCGCTCAAACCGACTGTGCTATCTAATTTTTTTTTTGGGGCGTATCTCCAGCCTCATTTCATATTTAGTCCCTGAGATTTATTCTCGGGTGTTATCAGTTCTTTCTTCAACAGCCCCGAGATTATCTTCGAGTTGATGAATTTTCTTCAGTCGACTTTTTTCCTTTATCCTGTAAAAATTCCGTTAGCTGTAATAAAGAAGTATTATTCTTTTCGTGAGCCTGCGGGCTTTCTTTCTTTTTTTTATTGGTCGTGCAGGCCTTGTGTTCTTTTTTGATGGGCTCAAGGTTTTTTTTTTCAGTTGGCTCAAGGCCTTTCTTTTTTTTCTTTCCTGGGGATGTAGCCTGGACTCCTTTTTTTTATGGCTTCACCATTGTTCTCATCCTCCTACAGGCGTTGCTGCCCTTCTTCTTTCTCTTGGTTGGCTCAAGGTCTTTCTCTCGTTGGCTCGTAGCTTTCTTTCTTTTGGCTCAAGGCCTTTCTCTCAGTTGGGTCAAGGCCTTTTTTTTCGATGGGCTTAGAGCCTCTTCTCTTTTTTCTCAGCTGGACCTCTAACGGGCCTTTCTATTATCCTCTTCTCTGATCATTCTTTTCTCTTTCTTTCCATGGGTTAACCAGCAGAGCAAATATTTTTCAATAAGGTTGAAATCTGACCTTTCTTTCTTTGAAGGAAGATAAGAACGTTTGACCTTTTAATTTTATCTTTTTTGAAGGGTGAAGCTTTCTTCTTCAGGTTTCCACTTCTTCCTCGGCATCTTGAATTTTTTTATTGCATTGGGATTGCTTTTCTTTTAATGAATGTTGAGGTTATGAATTTTGTGTTGTTGATGCGCTAACCAATAGTAACGTCATTTTCTTGGAAATTCATTCTCTTCCTTTCAAGGTTGATGGTTGGTCTTGGAATTTTATGTCCAGTCAAATCCATTTTGTAGATGAACCGGTTCTCTTCTTTTTAAGGATGAAGCTAGTCGATTGCACCGTCATCTTCTTCTTATTTCAGAAGGTCGAACATTTGATCTTCTGGAGGTTGACGTGCTAACCAAATGCGCCACCCTCTCTCCTGAGGATTTCTCTATGAATTGGATCGAATCTTTTCTTTCTATTGATATCTTAATATTTCTTCCCGATGATATGTCAAAGCTGAACCTTTCTTCTTCTTATCGTGGGAGTTGAACCTTTTAGTGAAGTTTGAAGATCATATCTCACCTTTTCTTTTGTTTCCTTGAATTTTGAAGCGTTCCATTTGACTTCCTCGAAGGCTGAAGTTGAACACACTAGTCAACTCCATTTGCTGAAGGAAAAAGACTGATCACTCTTGTATTGAAAGCATAACTCCTCTTTACATTCACTCTTATCCAATGTTCTACCGCTGATAATCTTTCTGTTTACTTTTAGCTTTTCCTCAACTTTTTCTTCCCAGCTCTTTTTCTCTTTCGATTCTTACACGTTAACTAACTGCACGGTCATCTCTTTCTTTTCTTGAAGACGCTACTTCTCCTGCTAATTATGATGTAGTTTTCCTTCCCAAGGCAAAACAATTTCAGTAGTTCTGAAAGCTTTTAGTTGGAAAGAAGTACACTTGAACTATGAAGATTCCAAATACAGATGTTGAACATGATAGAGAATTGCGCCATTGCATTACTTCTTTTCTTACTGAAGCTGGTTGATTCCGTTGAGACTTCTACATTCGGCATTATGTTTTCTCTTCTCTTGTTGAGGCAAACTTTGATGAAATGGATAAGTTGTATCCAAAAGTGATGTTCAATCTTCATGGATGGTCAAGTTTCTCATTTACTAAGGTTCATGTATCTTCATTTATTTCTAGTCAAAGTGTCTCTTTAATCATCTAGAATGTATCCTATAAATAGGATCATGTATTGTCATTTAATGTATGAGAGTGAACTTGAATATCAATAGAGAGATTACAAATTCTTCAAAAATATCTAGTTCATCTTTTCATCATAAAAAACCCAACATATTTGTGGTATCAGAGCCAACTTTAAGTCTATTCTTCCTTCAAAAATTTGAGCATGGCGAGCAACAGCGATCTCGCATTCACATACGCTCAACAAGGTGTTCCGATTTTTGCGGGACAAGATTATGAGTGTATTGATGAAGATGTTATACATATCTCATGAATTATGGGATACAGTTAATGATGGGTTCAAATTACTCACTGCTGCGGAGGAGGCAATCTTGACAGCAACGTTAAAAAGAGAGTACAAGGAGAACAAGACAAAAGATGCAAAAGCTTTGTCTTTCTTGCATCAAGGGGTAAGTCGATCCATTCTTCTGCATATTACTACTTCCAAATCTTCCAAAGGTTCTGGGAGATTCTGAGAAATCAGTTTGGAGGACATGAGAAGGTGATTACGATCAAGCTAAAAAATTCATGGTGGGACTTTGATAATTTGATGATGAAAGAAAACGAAAGCATGCAAGATTTTATTTCTAGAGTATCCTCTATTGCAAATCAAATTAAAGGATCTAGAGACACTCTAGAAGATAAAAAATTATTGAGAAGGTACTTCGTTGCTTGCCGATGAAGTTCGAACATGTGGTTGCTGCCATTGAAGAGTCTAAGGATTTATCAAAATTATCCTTAGAGGAGTTGATGGGTTATCTTGAAGCACACAAGAAGAGATTAAGCAGTTTTCAAAACAAAATCTTGAGCAAGCTTTTCAAGGAAAGGTTCAAATTTCACATCAAGATCGTAAGAAAGATGGACAGCAAGGAAAAAAAGAACAAGTCGCCGCAAAATTCTTCCCGAGGAAAAGGTCGAGGAAGACATCAGAATTTTCGTGGTCGAGGAGGATGAGGTAATAATGCTTCAAGAAATTCTCCCCAAAATTCTGATGATCAATTCTGCCGCATCTGTAGAAAGAATAATCACGACATAAGTGATTGTCGATTCAAGTGTAAAAGGTGCAGAAATGATACACACTCTCAAAGAGATTGTTGGTACAAAGAAGATGGTGAAAAGAAGGAGGCAAACTTCACCGAAAAAGAAGAAGCGGAGCAGGTATTCTATTCTTGCTTGAGTTCACAAAAAGAAACTGAAAATACTTGGTTTGTGGATAGTGGTTGCAGTAATCACATGACAGGAAATAAGAAGATGTTCGTTGATCTTGACGAGTCTTATTCATCCGAAGTAAGACTTAGCGATGGCAAAGGACATAAAATCACCAAAAAGAGAGAAATTGCAGTGAAGACAAAGGAAGGAAAAATCAGTGATATCAAAGATGTTTTTACGTCCCGAATCTCGCTCAAAACTTGTTGAGTGTTGGGCAGTTGCTTCTGAAAGATTACAAAGTGGAGTTTAATAATGGTCATTGCACCATTGTTAATAAAGAAAAGAACCTCATCATGGCAAAGATCAAGATGACTAAAAACAATATTTTTCCACTTTGTTTGCCATCAATGAAGGAATGTGCTTTCCAAAGTGCAACTCGAACTGAACAAGAAATTTGGCACTTGAGGTATGGACATCTAAACTACAAAGGTTTGATTTTGCTTAAAAAGAAAAATATGGTTTTTGGTCTTCCACATATTGATGAACAAGATAGCCCATGTGAAGGATGTATTTTGGAAAAATGCATCGCTTACCATTTCCGAAAACATCATATCATGCA
This sequence comes from Pogostemon cablin, assembly GCA_023678885.1. Lineage (NCBI taxonomy): Eukaryota > Viridiplantae > Streptophyta > Magnoliopsida > Lamiales > Lamiaceae > Pogostemon > Pogostemon cablin. Next base: position 39,739,972 of record CM042955.1, read on the forward strand.
AATGCTCCACTCGAACTTGTGCATGCTGATATATGTTGGCCTACTCAAACTCCTTCTCTAAATGACAATAGATATTTTCTTTTATTTGTCGATGATTATACGAGGATGATGAGGGTGTATATTTTAAAGCACAAGTCTGATGCTTTCTACAAGTGTCTTGAATTTAAGAAGATGGTGGAGAATCAAAGTGGCATGAGTATCAAAACTCTTCGCACTGATCGTGGAGGAGAATTCATTGGAAAATCCTTCATGGATTATTGCAAAGAAAATGGAGTTCAAAGGCAGCTCACTGTTCGCTACACTCCACAACAAAACAGAGTAGCCGAACGTAAGAATCGAACTATTGTGGAGATGGCTCGGAGTATGATGGCTGGAAAAGGACTTCCAAAAAGTTATTGGGCTGAACCTATTTTGACAGCAATGTATATCTTGAATCGATGTCCAACGAAAGCAGTTTTGGATAGAACTCTATATGAGGCATGGCATCAAAGGAAACCACATGTTCATCATATGAAAGTTTTTGGTTCTATTGCTTATTCTCATATTCCATCCCAAAAGAGAGAAAATTTTGATGATAAAAGTGAGAAGCTCATTTTTGTTAGTTATAGTGATGAATCGAAAGGATATCGTTTTCTAAATCCAAAAAATAACAGCTTGGTTATCTCACGAGATGTGATTTTTGATGAGCATCAATCATGGAATTTTGAAGAAGATCATGTGAATTCTAAGGTTGTGACATTGTTGTCTCCGAATTCAGTTAATCAATCAAGCACCGGAGACACTTCTACTCATGATCCAAATTTAGTGAAAATTATTGGTGATGCATCCCAAAGTCCTGTAAGAAGATTCAGAAGCTTAGCAGACATATATGCCACTGCAAATGTGGCACTTTATGCAGGTAAACCTGAAACTTTTGAAGAAGCATTCAAAGAGGATATTTGGCAAAAGGCAATGCAAGAAGAAATTGTAAGTATTGAGAAGAACAATACTTGGGAGCTTGTTGTTCTTCCGAGAGGGAAATATAAAATTGGAGTGAAATGGGTCTTCAAGACCAAGTTGAATGAAGATGGAACGATTCAAAAACATAAAGCTCGGTCAGTTGCAAAGGGGTACTCGCAACAGCCCAGAGTGGATTTCAATGAGACATTTGCACCGGTTGTTCGGATGGAAACCATTCGAATTGTTCTTGCACTTGCTGCACAATTTGAGATGCCCGTGTATCAATTAAATGTGAATTCAGCATTTCTGAATGGAGATTTGGAAGAAGAAGTGTATATCCAACAACCTGATGGATTAATTATTGAAGGAGAAGAAGACAAGGTCTATCATCTCAAGAAAGCATTGTATGGGCTTAAGCAAGCACCTCATGCATGGAACAACAAAATTGACGGCTATTTCAAAAGAATTGGCTTTCATCAAGGTCCAAATGAGGCATCATTATACACAAAGAAAGGTGAGCATGATTTTCTCATTGTTTGTCTTTATGTTGATGACTTAATCTACATGGGAACTAATGCTGCTATTGTGCAAGAATTCAAACAAGACATGGTGAAAGAATTTGAAATGACTGACTTGGGATTCATGAAGTTCTTTCTTGGAATACAAGTTCGTCAATCGAAAGGAGAAATATTTATTTCTCAAGAGAAATATCTTGGAGAATTGTTGAAGAAGTTTCACATGGATAAATGCAAATCAATTTCCACTCCACTTTCAGCAAGTGAGAAATTGAGCTTGAATGATAGTGAAGAGAAAATTGATGCTAATATATACAGAAGCTTGGTTGGTTCATTGATTTATTTGACCAATACAAAACCTGACACTGTTTATGTTGTGAGTATGGTTTCGAGGTTCATGCACAATCCAAGCAAGTCACATTTTATAGCAGCAAAAAGAATCCTGCGCTACTTGCAAGGAACAAGGAAGTTCGGGATCAAGTATATCAAGGAGGAAAGAAGTGAGCTTGTCGGTTACACCGATAGCAATTGGGCTGGATCACTTGATGATTGTAGAAGCACGTCTGGATATGTATTTTCTTTGGGAACAAACATAATTTCTTGGTCCTCAAAGAAGCAGCAGACTGTCTCCCTTTCGTCTGCCGAAGCGGAGTACATTTCAGCGAATAAAGCCCCATGTGAAGTTGTGTGGTTGAGAAAGATACTTGCTGATGTTCTCATGAAGCCCAAGAGTGAAACTACAATTTACTGTGATAACATGTCGGCCATTGCAATGACGAAGAATCCAGTTTTTCATGCAAGGTCGAAGCATATTGAAATTCGTCATCACTATATTAGAGAGCTTGTTGGCAAACAAGAAATTTAGATGGTGTTTGTTGGAACTAAGGAGCAGCTTGCAGACAGCTTTACCAAAGCAGTAAGTTTCGCGTCGCTTGCAAACTTTCGAGATCACTTTCGGATTACAAATCAAGAAGGGGTGATGAAATGGATAAGTTGTACCCAAAAGTGATGTTCAATCTTCATGGATGACCAAGATTCTCATTTACTAAGGTTCATGTATCTTCATTTATTTCTAGTCAAAGTGTCTCTTTAATCATCTAGAATGTATCCTAAAAATAGGAACTTGTATTGTCCTTTGATGTATGAGAGTGAACTTGAATATCAATAGAGAGGTTACAAATTACTCCAAAATATCTAGTTCATCTTTTCATCATAAAAAACCCAACAAACTTAAGACCGGTGGTCTCCCCATGTTTAAGATATACAATGTCCATTAATTAATTAAGTTACTGACAACTCAAATTAATTAATATCTCATCTGAGAGTAGTACCACTCAACCTTATTATCATGCCGGAAATTAATCCACTTGCAAGATTTACATGATAAACTTTATGAGCTCCACAAGGGGACATCATCAACCTATATCGGACATGGATTCCTTCTACAATCAACAACACACCATAGATACAGCACTACTTCCCAACTCGCCGAGTTTGTTGATATAATACATATAAATCTCACCCATTGATGAATCAAAGAAATACATACTGCCCTACGTGTCGAGGTTATTGTATAGGGATTAAGAGCACGAACTTCCATAATAACATAGATCAAGTTCTACTATATAGTCAGTATAAGAAGAACGATCTCAAGCGGTTCTGCTCAATACACACAAGTGCACTAATGTGATTCTATAGCTAAGACAAGCTAATACCAAACTACACTACAACTATACCGATAGAGAGTCCCCGTCTATCTCAGTTGTGAGCATCTGTTTATACTTTATAAGGAAACCGATAATATGATCTTCCACGTGTTATCGCACAACATATTATCTACAGTATAAAGTAAGTGGACTATTGCATCATGCATATAAAATAAATTATAAGATGCAATCATTTGATCAATGATTCTCATTTCAAATATTGTTATGACATTGTTCATACTAAAGCTAGACTTTTAGTATACAATCCAACAATCTCCCACTTATACTAAAAGACTATGCTGTCATGTCTTCTGCCACACATCTGATTCCTACTCCCACTACACGACCAATAAAAGCTCTCGCCTTAAGGTCCTTGTAAATGGATTTACTAGGTCATCATCCGATGCAATCTAGGCGACAACAACCTTCCCCTTATCATACGATTTCTCGTAACAGGTGGTACTCGCGCTCCATGTGTTTAATTGCCTTATGGACTTGTGATTCCTTCAAGTTTGCAACTGCACCAATATCATCAATATAAATTGTGATTACCTCGGGCAAACTTAGAAACACTTCAAAGTCCATCATGAAGTCTCTAGAGTCATATAGATACTTTGGCTGCCTCATAGGCTCCAATTTATCATCTTTCCATGATGGAGTCCGGAGTCTGAAAAATATTTCTGTATAACAATCCTCCACATTATGACTCTACTTCCTAAGATTAAACACATAACCTTTGAGGAGAATTTACTACCGTCCAATCTGACTAAAAAATCCGAATCTTCGTAATCCACAAGAAGCAGTGAATCTGCTCAGTAAGTCTACATATGATTTCCAGTTCTTCTCAGGCACTTCATATATGTCTTACCACAGTTCATTATTCTTGTTTTGGGTTACATTGATATCCACTGTTCATGCATCCATCAAAACAGATATCCAACTTCGTTCATAGCATTCCTAAGATTAAGCTTCCTTATTCGCCGAAGTATAAGGAACCGCTTTCATCTTCTTTATCTACCTTTTGTGTCTTAAGACACAATCACTTAGATAAATTCACATGCTAAACGAGTATGGACTGTATCATTTATGAAACTTGAGATAAGCATAATGTCCTTTCTGTGATCCGTATTACCGTGATCAAAAGGATATATTTTGCTTTTCTTAAGTCCTTCATCTCTACCACTTTATTAACCGTACACATACGCCCGATAATACTCTTTCATTATCTCCAATGAGCAAGATACTATCTACGTATAGTATAAGAAATACCACCACGTTTCCGTCACTCTTTACAACACATAAGACTCATCCGCTCATTGATTTAAATCCATGCCTCTGGATTACCTAATCAAAAAAGATGCTTCACGATCTCAAAGCTTGCTTTTAGTCCATCGCTGGACACTTTTAAGCTTACTATCAAAATGTTCTTAGCCCTTTGCAATGAATCACTCTGGTTGCTTCACATAGATGTTTTCCTCAAGACTTCCAATCAAGAAAGCTGTCTTGACATCTATTTGTTGTTCCTCATAATTCAATATGAGCAGCAACAAATAAAAGAATCCGGATCAACATAAGCATAGCTACCAGCGAACATATTTCCTCATAATCGAACTATTTCTTTGTGAGTACATCTTTTCGCAACAAGCTTTGCTTCCAAGATTTTCACCTTTCCGTATGATCCTCTTTTATTTCCCTTGACCACTTGCAATGGCTTTTATACCATTTAGTGGTCATTCAAGTTCCCAGACTTAATTTTGAATCCGTAGATTCTATTTCAACATTCATTGCAACTTACTAAGATTCTGCATTTTAATCTTGTAGTGCTACGTTGTATTCGTGGGACAATACCATGTTCACTAGGGATCAAGTCTCACGACTCTCCCAAAACATATATTTATGGGTTGTCAAACAACCCTCCCACTACGATAAGGCACTACATGTAATTGTGTATCAGACATGACATGCGTTGCAGTTTACCTTGTGGTATATCCTCTTGTACACTTGGTACTTATACTTAGTGTTTTCCTCTCACTTCCTTTAGAACAACTTATACATGGGTTTGTGATTTATTACATAGTCCTTTTCCAAAAATCTAGTTATTGAGTTAACAATTACCCTTCGATCTTTTGGACTAAATAAATCACCCTCCATTTTTCTAGGATATCCCATATACAGACAAACGTTTCACGAATTACTGTATCTAGGGCATATCCATAAAATGAATTTAATTATTCCAAATAATTCATCATCTATCTAATCATAACCATAAGAGCCTTATACCTTCTACCCACCACACCATTCAGTTGGGGCATGCCCGGTGTAATCAACTTGAGATTTAATCTCAACTTCTGATTATTAGTTCCTAACTATCCTAAGAGGTTTTCATCATCATGATTGAATCGTAATGATATGATATATTTTCCATGACGTTTCACTGTACCATCCTTACAATTCTTGAATTAATCCAAGAACTTAGACATGCAGTTCATCAAATAAATATATCGATATCCAGAATAATCTTTGAATATTCATAACCACCTCTCGCCTGGATATTGTTAGGTTCGCTTGAATCAGAATGAACTAATTCCAACATACATATCTTTGGCTCTACTCCCCACAGCCTTGAAAAAGGCAGTTAATCATTTTTACTTCCAAGCAAGACTCGCAAGTCCGATAGTTTCCACTTCAGATAAACCTTACGGTCTATCGGCTATCAACTTTTGAATCCTACTCAAGTAAAATGAACCAATCTTAGAAGCCAAATGTATGTTTAGTTCATCTTTGAAGGTCCCTTTCTCTTACTAATATTAGAAGATGCATTATTTAATTACTATTTATTGCATCTGTGGGATGTACATGATTCAAGAGTTTACATATTATCCACCAACGTACTTTAACGGATTAAAGCCTCATTCCTCATTACTATGACCATGTCATTTAAATGAAATGAAGTGTCTATCCGTTAATGCATAGAAACCGAAATCAAATTCTTTCTATGAAACGTACGTAAAGACAATTTCCCATAATTAATCGTTTATTCCTATCATTAGATAAATAAACAACTCCCACTGCAATAACCACTACTTTTGTAGTTTTACCCATGTCATAACGATCTTATCCTCACTTAGTGATAAACATTTAGTGATTTCAGTATCTACACACTTCGTGTCAATAGATGCCATCACTAATCATGTTTAAACAGCTAGTGAATAAGATATTAAACTTGTTCACATTATGATGAAAATGGCTTTCCTTTGCCACATGTTTTGTCAGAAGTTTTCCACCATATACATCCTCTTGTAATTCAGGTGGAACTTACTCAAAACATTTAGGCAATTATGGAGAATTAAAATTGACTTAGGTTTCCCCTTCAACTTCTATTCCATAATTTTCCAATTCATTCATCAAATTCTATCATAACCTATTACCTTTTAAATTACTCGAGTATCTGAAGAGTTACATGAGACCATCATATTTCTATGAACCTCTCATCTCTTCACTAGAGACATTAACAGGCATCACGAGACGTCCTATGTGAGAACACATTTTTATTTTCTTAAGCAGTAATTTTCAAAATCAAGATCCTTTTCTAATAAACTTATTTGGACAAGTAAATATTATTTCTTTTAGTTAACAATTAGTGAAATAAAACCATTCGAAATTCAGAGAATCACAAATAAATTTACCGATCAAATCTTCGAATTTTATTCTTTTATATTGATTCCCTCAAAACAATATAAAATAAAATTCACCGACATCTCAAGCACCGTGAGTCTGCAAGCCACGATAGTGTGGACGTTTACAAACCCGAACATTTACAAGAGAAGATTTTACCCATTAATTTTATTTGTCAACCTCACTTTATGACAAAATAATTAATAGTCGGTTCCTCTTTAGCCATGCAAATAAAAGCAGTGACTCCGATGGGAAGAATACTTATTATTTATATCTAAGTGTACACCATTATTTGACCCCAAGTCCGCGGCCCAAGCTTATGTGCCTTACAGATAGAGAAGTGCACACGCGCTCGGATAACTTCCTACAGTCATCTATTACAAGTTTGTACCAGTGAACCGCATATAAACTCATCCGATGGGGAGGAAGGTCTAAGCCAACACACAAGTTCATTTGCATCACATTACAAACAATATTTATTTAATGAAGTCTGTACCAGTGATCCGTGAATAAACTCATCCGATGGGGAGGAAGGTCTATGCCAGCACGCAAGTTTACTCACATCACTTACAAACCAATAATGGAGGCCGCGGGAATTAATTACCAATCCCCTTTCCCACTTAGTTATTTAACACTGAGGGTTTTTAACATGTATATAATATTCAGAAATAAAATATACATCTAAGCATGCTTCTATTTCAATTAATTTAATAAATAAACCACATGGAAACATGCCACATATATAACAATTAATTGTCAAGTAAAACAATTAAATCAATCATATATCATAATAAATTGCATAAAAATGTAGGATCAATTAATGGGCCCAGCTGACCCAAACATAATTGGCATAAAATAAGCAGCCCATTAAATAAATAATTATGCCTATTTACCTAACCAATTATTTAATGGACTAGCCCAATCAATAATATGGCCCAACACCACAAATTAATAAATACATGAAGCCCAATATTCTTGCAATTGATATAGGCCCAGCACAAAAAAGCAATTTAAATAATATTTGGGCCCAGCAAACCAAGCCCAAAACCAATTAATACAGAAATTAAAAAAAAATTGGGTCCAAACAGTCCAAAGCCCAATAGCAAGGTGGTGCCCTAAATACGTCCGCCGCTGAAGCTCCATCACCCCAGTGCAAAACCGGCGCATCCAGGTGTCGCTGCCGCCGGCGCCGCCGCCCAGAGACCATCGGAATTGCACCGTCAGGGCACCGCGACCGGAACGCCACAAACGTCAGACGCCGCCCAGAACATTCAGACCCAATGCTCCCGGTAGCCGCCACCGACAGCCAACCGAAGTCGTACCATCAGCCGTCAGTCGTTCAAGCTCGACAGCCGCTCCCACCTGCCACGCTACCGCCGACCAAGATTCGCGCATGCAGATATCCCGAATCTGTTAAACGTGACACTCCGACGAGACGCGATGGAGTTCAACGCCACTGCTCGGCCGAGCGGCCGCGCACAACGCACACCCCAACCATCGTCGCAGAGGATTGCCAATAGCCGCCCACTAGACCCAGCCGAAGCCACCAAGCATTGAAAGTCGGCGCCGGTCAGTCATCCGTCACCTCCAGCGCCGCCCAGTCACTGCCGTGTTTCTGCCGTTTACAGCTCCGCCGTGATAGATCTGCCCGCAACGACCAGAGCGTGGTTGGACTGGCACCCAACAGGATTGAAAATCCACCGTTCGATGTCCCTTCAGTCGCCTCCGTCGATCTGTCCAGGGTTGACTGGTCTTTCTCCTTGGCAGCCAATCACCGTCGATTCTGATGCTCGACCACCAGACGCTGCCGCGACCATACGACGATCGACACGCCGCCACTGGTGAGACCGGCAGCTTTCGACTCACCTTCCCAGAACGCAGTTTCACCGCCACCGTCGCTAATGCCTGAATGCGAACCGTCGCCTGTGATTCACTCGGATAGTAGCCTGATGCGGTCGAAAACCGCTTATGACTCCTTCTACCCTTCCACTTTTCGCCGGCCGGAGCCTCGTCATGTAAGGTGGGTTTGGTGATACAAGGTTTGAGATGGGATGCTAGTGGTGTGATAAGATGGCAAATAGGTCTCTCGAAGTGTGTGTGTGTTGAGTAATTAACAAATAATTTAACAATCACACATTCCAAATATCATGCCATGGTAAAAAAAAAATAGCAGTACAAAACCCATGAAATAATTTTCTGATCATATCACATAATGAAATTATCCCATTTAAACATGCTATCTATCAGACCAAAAATACACGAATGGCACATGAACCCCTTAACGTGTCATGTCTCACCATGAAACCAACGCTCTAATACCAATTGTTGGCAATTGGATCATGTGGATCAACGTGATCGTTAGGATAACAGGCAAACAATCAGCAGAAGCAATTAAAAAATGTTTACCGTACTTCTAGGTTGATGTAGAGGATGAAGATCTGTGATGAATACCTCTGATCTTCTACCGTATGTCCCAAAGTCAACTCTGGTGTTGGGTGATCAACAATCCCCAGAGTTCTCTCAATCTGCTCTCTGTTGTCTCCCGTATGTCAAATGAGAGGCACTCTCTTAGGGTTAACAGGAGCTGAGATGACTTATATAATTGGGCTACAGCAGGGACCAGGAGGAGAAATTGGACTGGGCCTCAATTGAATTTTAATTAACCAAGCTTAGCCCAAAGCTTTTAATTAAATCCAATAATAATAATATAGTCCACTAAAATATTATTACTGCACTACTCGTCCAATCCCAAAATTATGTTCTGGGCTCCTTATTATGAGCCCGATGGTCTCCCCATGTTTAAGATATACAATGTCCATTAATTAATTAAGTTACTGACAACTCAAATTAATTAATATCTCATCCGAGAGTAGTACCACTCAATCTTATTATCATGCCGGAAATTAATCCACTTGCCAGATTTACATGATAAACCTTATGAGCTCCTCAAGGGGACATCATCAACCTATGTCGGACATGGATTCCTTCTACAATCAACAGCACACCATAGATACAGCACTACTTCCCAACTCACCGAGTTTGTTGATTTAATACATATAAATCTCACCCATTGATGAATCAAATAGATACATACTGCCCTACGTGTCGAGGTTATTGTATAGGGATTAAGAGTACGAACTTCCATAATAACAGAGATCAAGTTCTACTATATAGTCAGTATAAGAAGAACGATCTCAAGCGGTCCTGCTCAATACACACAAGTGCACTAATGTGATTCTATAGCCAAGACAAGCTAATACCAAATCACACTACAACCATACCGATAGAGAGTCCCCGTCTATCTCAGTTGTGAGCATCTGTTTATACTTTATAAGGAAACTGATAATATGATCTTCCGCGTGTTATCGTACAACATATTATCTACAGTATAAAGTAAGTGGACTATTGCATCATGCATATAAAATAAATTATAAGATGCAATCATTTGATCAATGATTCTCATTTCAAATATTGTTATGACATTGTTCATACTAAAGCTAGACTTTTAGTATACAATCCAATAGCTCTAACCAACTGAGCTAATCCTTTTCTATTTTAAAGTAGACCGTCCCATCTTTTTTGGTTGAAATTGGACTTTTCCAATGCTGATTATACTCTTTTCAGCTGAAACTTATCTTTTCTTTTTTTTCTTTTCCTGCGGATATAACCTCAGGTATTTTTTTAGAAATATTCCCTTTCCTCTGGGATATAACACCGAATTATTTATAGTAGTTGATAGTTTTCTGAATAACAAACTGCCTTCGTTTATTTTTCTTGCGCAAGACTTATCGTCGAAGTTCTTTATTTTGAAACTTCCGACTCTTTCATCAGATCCTCTATTGGGTTTTTAGTGATGAAAAGAAGAACTAAATATTTTTGGAGAATTTGTAATCTCTCTATTGATATTCAAGTTCACTCTCATTCATCAAATGGTAATACATAATTCTATTTATAGGATACATTATTGATAATTAAAGAGACACTTTGACTAGAAATAATTAAAGAATACATGAACCTTAGTAAATGAGTAACTTGACCACCCATGAAGATTGAACATCACTTTTGGATACAACTTATCCATTTCATCACCCCTTCTTAATTTGTAATCCGAAAGTGATCTCGAAAGTTTGTAAGCGATTCGAAACTCACTGCTTTAGTAAAGCTTTCTGCAAGCTGCTCCATAGTTCCAACAAAAATCAGCTGAATTTCTTATTTGCCAACAAGCTCTCTAATATAGTGATGACGAATTTCAATATGCTTCTACCTTGCATGAAAAATCAGATTCTTCATCATTGCAATGGCCGACATGTTATCACAGTAAATTGTAGTTTCACTCTTGGGCTTCTTGAGAACATCAGCAAGTATCTTTCTCAACTACACAGCTTCGCATGCGGCTTCATTCGCAGAAATGTACTCCGCTTCGGCAGATGAAAGGGAGATAGTCTGCTGCTTCTTTGAGGACCAAGAGATTATCTTTGTTCCCAAAGAAAATACATATTCAAATGTGCTTCAACAATCATCAAGTGATCCAGCCCAATCGTTATCGGTGTAACCGACAAGCTCACTTCTTTCATCCTTGATATACTTGATCCCAAACTTCCTTGTTCCTTGCAAGTAGCGCAAGATTCTTTTTGCTGCTGTAAAATGTGACTTGCTTGGATTGTGCATGAACCTCGAAACAATACTCACGGCATAAACAATGTCAGGTCTTGTATTGGTCAAATAAATCAATGAACCAACCAAGCTTCTGTATATATTAGCATCAACTTTCTCTTCACCATCATTCAAGCTCAATTTTTCATTTGCTGCAAGTGGAGTGGAAATTGATTTGCAATTATCCATGTGAAACTTCTTCAACAATTCTCCAAGATATTTCTCTTGAGAAATAAAGATTTCTCCTTTCGATTGACGAACTTGTATTCTAAGAAAGAACTTCATGAATCCCAAGTCAGTCATTTCAAATTCTTTCATCATGTCTTGTTTGAATTCTTGCACAATAGCAGCATTAGTTCCCATGTAGATTAAGTCATCAACATAAAGGCAAACAATGAGAAAATCATGCTCACCTTTCTTTGTGTATAATGATGCCTCACTTGGACCTTGATGAAAGCCAATTCTTTTGAAATATCCATCAATTTTGTTGTTCCATGCATGAGTTGCTTGCTTAAGCCCATAAAATGCTTTCTTGAGATGATAGACCTTGTCTTCTTCTCCTTCAACAATAAATCCATCAGGTTGTTGGATATACACTTCTTCTTCCAAATCTCCATTCAGAAATGCTGAATTCACATCTAATTGATACACGGGCAGCTCAAATTGTGCGGCAAGTGCAAGAACAATTTGAATGGTTTCCATCCGAACAATCGGTGCAAATGTCTCGTTGAAATCCACTCTGGGCTCTTGCGAGTACCCCTTTGCAACTAACTGAGCTTTGTGTTTTTGAATCATTCCATCTTCATTCAACTTGGTCTTGAAGACCCATTTCACTCCAATTTTATGTTTCCCTCTCGGAAGATCAACAAGCTCCCAAGTATTGTTCTTCTCAATATTTCCAATTTCTTCGTGTATCGCCTTTTGCCAAATATCCTCTTTGAATGTTTCTTCAAATGTTTCAGGTTCACCTGCATAAAGTGCAACATTTGCAGTAGCATATATGTCTGCCAAGCTTCTGAATCTTCTTACAGGACTTTGAGATGCATCACCAATAATTTCCACCAAATTTGGATCATGAGTAGAAGTCTCTCCCGTCCTTAATTGATTTTCTTGAACTGAATTCAGAGACAACAATGGCACAACCTTAGAATTCACATGATCTTCTTCAAAATTCCATGACTGCTGTTAATCAAAAATCACATCTCGTGAGATAACTAAGCTGTTATTTTTTGGATTTACCAAACGATATCCTTTCGACTCGTCGCTATAACTAACGAAAATGAGCTTCTCACTTTTATCATCAAATTTTTCTCTCTTTTGGGATGGAATATAAGAATAAGCAATAGAACCAAAAATTTTCATATGATGAACCTGAGGTTTTCTTTGATGCCATGCCTCATATGGAGTTCTATCCAAAACTGCTTTTGTTGGACATCGATTCAAGATGTACACCTCTGTCTAAATAGCTTCAGCCCAATAACTTTTTGGAAGTCCTTTTCCTGCCATCATACTCCGAGCCATCTCCACAATAGTACGATTCTTGCGTTCGGTTACTCCATTTTGTTGTGGAGTGTAGCGAACAGTGAGCTGCCTTTGAACTCCATTTTCTTTGTAATAATCCATGAAGGATTTTCCAATGAATTCTCCTCCACGATCAGTGCGAAGAGTTTTGATACTCTTGCCACTTTGATTCTTACAGAAAGCATCAGACTTGTGCTTTAAAATATACAACCACATCATCCTCGTATAATCATCAACAAATAGAAGAAAATATCTATTGTCATTTAGAGAAGGAGTTTGAGTAGGCCCACATATATCAGCATGCACAAGTTCAAGTGGAGCCTTTGCACGATACGCAGTTTTTGGAAATGGTAAGCGATGCATTTTTCCAAAAAATACATCCTTCACATGGGCTATCCTGTTCATCAATATGCGGAAGACCAAAAACCATATTTTTCTTTTTAAGCAAAATCAAACCTTTGTAGTTTAGATGACCATACCTCAAATGTCAAATTTCTTGTTCATTTTTAGTTACACTTTGGAGAGCACATTCCTTCGTTGAATGCAAATGAAGAGGAAAAATCTTGTTTGGAGTCATCTTGATCTTTGCCATGATGAGGTTCTTTTCTTTATTAATAATGGTGCAATAACCATCATTAAACTCTACTTTGTAATCTTTTTGAAGCAACTGCCCAATACTCAACAAATTTTGAGCGAGATTCGGAATGTAGAAAATGTCTTTGATAACATTGATTTTGCCCTCCTTTGTCTTCACTACAATTTCTCCTTTTTCTGTGATTTTATGTCCTTTGCCATCGCCAAGTCTTACTTCGGATGAATAAGACTCATCAAGATCAATGAACATCTTCTTATTTCTTGTCATGTGATTACTGCAACCACAATCTACAAACCAAGTATTTTTAGTTTCTTGTTGTGAACTCAAGCAAGAATAGAATACCTGCTCCACTTCTTCTTTTTCGGTGAAGTTTGCCTCCTTCTTTTCACCGTCTTTTTTGTACCAACAATCTCTATGAGAGTGTGTACAATTTCTGCACCTGTTACACTTGAATCGATAATCATTTGTGTCGTGATTATTCTTTCTACAGATTCGACAAAACTGATCATCAGAATTTTGGGGAGAATTTCTTGGAGCATTATTACCTTGTCCTCCTCGACCACGGAAATTCTGATGTCTTCCTCGACCTCTGTCTTGGGAAGAATTTTGCGATGGCTTGTTCTTGTTGTCTTGCTGTCCATCTTTCTTACTATCTTGATGTGAAATTTGAACCTTTCCTTGAAAGGCTTGCTCAAGATTTTGGTTTGAAAACCTGCTTAATCTCTTCTTGTGTGCTTCAAGAGAACCCATCAACTCCTCTAAGGATAATTTTGTTAAATCCTTAGACTCTTCAATGACAGCAACCACATGTTCGAACTTCATCTGCAAGCAATGAAGTACCTTCTCAATAATTTTTTTGTCTTCTAGAGTGTCTCCAATGCCTTTAATTTGATTAGCAATGGAGGATACTCTAGAAAGAAAATCTTGCATGCTTTCGTTTTCTTTCATCATCAAATTATCGAAGTCCCGCCATGAATTTTATAGCTTGATCGTAATCACCTTCTCATGTCCTCCAAACTGATTTTTCAGAATCTCCCAAGCACCTTAGGAAGATTTGGCAGTAGTAATACGCGGAAGAATTGATCGACTTACCCCTTGATACAAGAAGGACAAAGCTTTTGCATCTTTTGTCTTGTTCTCCTTGTACTTTCTCTTTAACGCTGCTGTCAAGATTGCTTCCTCCACAGCAGTGAGTAATTTGAACCCATCGTTAACTATATCCCATAATTCATGAGATATGTATAACGTCTTCATCAATACACTCCATAACTCATAAATCTTGTCCCGCAAAAATCAAAACACCTTGTTGAGAGTATGTGAATGCGAGATCGCTGCTGCTCGCCATGCTCTAATATGTGAAGGAAGAACAGACTTAAAGTTTGCTCTTGATACCACAAATATGTTGGGTTTTTAGTGATGAAAAGATGAACTAAATATTTTGGAGGAATTTGTAATCTCTCTATTGATATTTAAGTTCACTCTCATACATCAAATGGTAATACATAATCCTATTTATAGGATACATTCTTGATTACTAAAGAGACACTTTGACTATAAATAATTGAAGAATACATGAACCTTAGTAAATGAGTAACTTGACCAGCCATGAAGATTGAACATAACTTTTGGATACAACTTATCCATTTCATCATCCTCGGGTTACCTTTTCCTTGGAATCGGATTCTCTAAAATAATAGCAACGCCCTTAAATTAACGAAGCTACCTTAGATTCTTTTTGTACCATTATCTACTTCAATTCTCCAGCTGATTGGCCAACGTTGTGCTGACAAATTGGACTATCGCCAGTTTCGGCCATCACTTTTAGAGAAGAACTGTCAATTTATGTACTTTCCTTTTTCTTTCCTTTTTTCCTGGATGGTATTATTGGATTTTTGTTGGGATTGATGTCCCAGCCTCAGATTTTTTTTCTAGCAATTGACTGCCACGCTTTAACCAACCGAGCTAAACTCCACCGATCTTTTCTTCTTCTTATTGTATATGATTTATCCTCAGTCATGTAAGAAATTTGAAAAGCTGACCTTGTATTCTTCTTTCCGTCTTTTGCTTTCTTATTTCTTTCTTTTGTGGGTGCCCTCCTTATTGGATAAGATTAGATAAGATGAGCTCGCCATAGCAGCACCATCTTTTGTTGATATATGCTTTCCTCTTCCTTCATTCAAGATTCAATTTCGACATATTTTCTTATGCTCTAACAGACTGAGCTATTATCTTATCTTGAAGTGAGTCGTTGCTCTTGAATGTCGACTCTGTTCTTCCCATTCCTCACAAGATAAATTCTCCTTCTCAAGCGAGCTTTGTCAACGTTATATCAAAACTAAGATTTTCCTTCCTTTTTTATTATTATTATTTTTTTAATCTTGGCATTTTGCAGCAGTTACCTATTGAAAGGAAATCCATCACGACATTCCCTAACCGATAGAGCTTAGCTCCTGAAGAAAGGACAGAATTATTCTCCATTTGGTATTTTGACTCGGGTAGACCACATATCCTCTGGCGCTCCAACTTCCTCTTCCAATCTCGAGTTTGTATTATTCAGCTTTGCTCTACGGGCTAGTCAACTGCGCCATGTTTTATATCTTTTCTTTATCCCACTTGGATGGAGACTCGGCTTTATATTGGATGGAATTTTGATTTTCACATCTCAATCACATAAAAATCTTAGATTTCTTCCCAAATGGATGGAATCTCGAGGTCTTATCTTTTGCTAAAAAGTTAGCAGAGCGTGCTTAGACATCGGCATCACACTTCAGCTAGATAGAATTTTTGCTTCTTCATCCTAAATGCGTGGAATCATGATTCCTTATAAGTTGGCCATCACCTATTCTAACAAACAACGCTATCCTTCTCCGTTGTTCAGCCCCGAGTCTTTGGTTTTCTCTCTGGATTTAATTATCCTCGGGCTCTCTTTAGCCCCTGAGTCTTAGGTTTCTTTCTGGATTATTCTCAGGTTGTCCTTCCTTTTAAAATATTGGACTGGATCTTCCTCCGCTTTACTGTACCATTAACTTTTTCTATAAAAGTTATGGCATATTTTATTTTCTTATTCCTCCAAACGAATTAGATTGCTGAAGGAATCAACAAGCCCAATTGCCAGTAGATTGTACCTTTTTTTTGCCATAAAATACCTCTGGTTCTATAGTGTTTGATAGAACCATCAAGAGGATTCTCTTCCCATCAAACACCTCACAATTCTGATCGAAACTTATGATCATAATGTCCTACCTATATTTGAATCTCGGGAGAAAGATCGACAGATTGTTTGATTTTATTTCCAGCAAACTGAAAATCAACGATAGAATTGGTGATAATGGCATTCTCCATCGCTTTGCTGTTGTGAACTATGAGCTCAGACATTGAGTTCTGAACTTATTGCTAGGCGAGCCGTCATTGAGGAATAACTCAAAAATTTTTCAGCCATTACTTTTAAATCTATCATGGGAATCAGTTTCATGGTGTCTTTTTTTTTCCGACCTTCATTAACAGCTATAGCCTGTGCAAGATCACCTTCATATTTTCCATTTTTCACGCGGGCAAACACGCCCTCAGAGATTGCACTGGACTTGGTTGACAGCAAATGAGAGATTTTGTTATTTGTAACAGCTGTCACTCTTCTTGAATATATGGAGGATAGCCTCGCATGCCTCGCAAACATCCTTCGCTTCTCGACTTTAATAAAGATAAATCCCCTGACATGATCAAGTGCACATGCAGATATTGTCGGCATCTTATTTCCCTAATAGTCCGTCCAAAAATTTTTACATAAAACACAGAGTCGATATCTTTTTTGCCGGGCTTCCTTTCGAGTGGGCCACCTTTAACAAGTCACCGACACTTGAAACATATGAGATAGCTATTGATATCTCTGATATAAGGCTAATCAGCATTTATCAGATAAGATGCTACTGGACCAACAACATTGGGTAGAGCAGCAAGGATGTATATTCCCTGGGATAATCAAATCAGACTTTTAGAATTTATAGAGTTTCTGCATTGGGCCCGGGCTAAGAATGAAGCCACAACTGGCGTTTGAGATACGTGTAGCCTGGTACCTTGCTGAGTTTAGCACCCGCTAAGAGTTCTGCTTTCTTTTTTATCGGATATATTCATCTTGTTTGAGAATTTTGTCTTCTTTTCGGAAATATATTCTCTTGAATCTTTTGCAGTTATAACGATACTTTGGTACTTTTCTAGAACATATTGTGCGTTCTGCTGCAGATATGATGATGCTCTAATCTTGGACTTCCTTTTTAACCTGTATATATCAAGCAATATGCTAGGTATATTCCTCTTCTTCCATTTCCACTCCAATATTACTTTTCACATGTAGAGTCTTAGCTTCTTCACTTTGGATCACCTTAGATGAATGGGACTTCAGCTTCTTAACTTCGGCGCTCTCTTTTCTCGGCTTATACTTTTTGACTGATTGTTCGATTTTAGAAGGTAATAGTTGGGTGAAATTGGGCAAGTGGCGTGAGCTAGATCAAGGAGGAGAGAGAGGTGTTTAAAAAGACAAAGTGGGAGTCATTGTCAGTGAGAGAAAGAATCGATTATTATTCTTTCTACTGCATATTATATTGAGTTGTCACTTCTATTTATAGTAATAGTGAGTTGGTGGAATTTGCTAAGTTGGAGGTGGAGAATGTTATCATGTACATTCTAGAATTGTTGACCACCTCTGCCAGCTATTTTTCTACCTAATTCTATAAGACTTTTTCTGCCTGAGGTTGCTTATTTGATAAGTAAGTAAATGTCTCTAAATTTTTCTAGTTTATTAGTGTGCATCAATATTTTAATACTCCCCCTTGATGCGCATTTGGATGATCCCGAGCTCTTTTTGTTTGTATCTCGAATCTTGATCTTGATAGAGCTTGTGTGAATATATCCACTAGTTGCTCTTCTATTCCAATGTACTTGAGCTCAATTTCTCCATTATTAGTTGCTTCTCGTAGGAAGTGGTATTTGATTGTGATGTGTTTTGTCCTGCTGTGATGCACGAGATTTTTTGTCATTGCTATTGCCTACTTGTTGTCACAATGGATTTCAGTAGGAATCTCTTGGTGTTCTCCCATATATCCAAGAATGCGTCTTGCCATATAGCTTGACTCACTGTTATGCAGCAGCTACGTACTCTGCTTCTGCTGAAGATTGTGCGACACAGTCTTTCTTTTTATATGCCCATGAGAATACTCCTGAGCCGAGTGAGAATGTATAGCCCGAGGTACTCTTCATGTCATCTGTTGATCCGGCCCAGTCACTGTCAGTGTAGTCAACTAGTGTTAAGTTATCCTGTGGCTCGTACCAAATGCTGTAGTCCTTAGTTCCTTGTAGATATCTCAGTATCCTTTTTGCAGCTCCATAGTGGACTTGGCTTGGTTTCTGCATGAATTTAGATAGTAGGCTCGTCGCATACATGATGTCCGACCTTGTAGTGGTTAGATATAGCAGACTTCCAATTAGGCTTCTGTATGTTGATTCATCTCTCTTTGGAGCGCTATCTTCTTTGCAGAACTTCTCATTTGTGATGAGGGAGTTGCTACATGATTGCATCTTTCCATCTTGAACTTCTGTAACAGATTATTTGTATATTTTCTCTGCGAGATAAATATCCCTTTTTCTTTTTGACTTACCTCGATACCGAGAAAATAGTGTATTTGTCCGAGGTCAGTCATTTCAAATGTCTTCATTATGTCTTCATCGTTCCCTGTATAGATAAGATCATCAACATATAAGGAAACGATTAGTCTTTTGGTGTTACCTTGGGTCTTGATGTAGAGAGTTGGCTCACTTTCACTTCTTTTAAATCCTTTGTTGATGAAGTAGCCATCTATGCGACTGTACCAGGCCCATAGAGCTTGTTTTAACCCATAAAGTGCCTTTTGTAGTCTTAGCACCTTGTGTTTTTGTCCTTCTGCCACGAACTCTTGAGGCTGTTCGACATAGATCTTCTCTTCAAAGGTATCCATTTAGGAATGTTGACTTGACATCCAACTGGTATATCTTCCATTTATTTTGGGCTACAAGTGCAATGAGAGCCCTTATAGTATCCAGGCGAGCTACTGGAGCAAATGTCTCGTTATAGTTGATCCCTGATAGTTGAGAGTAACCTTTGGCTACCAACCTTGCCTTGTGTTTTAGGATTGAGCCATCTGGATTAAGTTTAATGTTATAGACCCACTTAACTCCAATGACTTCTTTGTTACTTGGTAGACCCGCCAACTCCCATGTGTTGTTCTTCTCGATCATCTTGATCTCTTCTTCCATTGCTTTGACCCATTCTTTTTCTTTGACAGCTTCTTCAAAGCTTGCTGGCTCGATCGCTGCAAATTTGCACGTCTCATAGATTTCTCTTAGTGACTTCACCTTTCTCGGTGTTTCATCTGGGGTCGGTCCTTCTTGAACTTGAGGTGCCGGAGTCTCAGGACTTGGAGGTAGTGGAGATTTTTCTGGTGTTTTTGGTTCTTCTTCTTAAACTTCTTGATGCTCACTTGGTCCTCGTATTTGTGGCATCATGATACTTTTCTTCTCAACTTTTTCTTCATCCCAGTTCCATGAGGCGTTTTCATCGAACTCGACATCTCGACTGATGATGATTTCTTTGTTTTGAGACTATAGAGTGCTATATCCGAGAAATATACACATCTCGGTCTTCTTCTCCAACTTAAGTCTCTTCTCTTTTGGGATGTGTGCATATAAAATTCTCCCAAAAACTCTTAGATGTATCGCTGATGGCTTCCATCCACTCATGACTTCAATTGCACACCTATTTAGCAGGTAGACTGCAGTGTAGACAGCCTCTGCCCAGAATACTTTGGGCATGCCTTTCTCTGCTAGCATTGTTCTTGCCATCTCCATTACTGTCTTGTTCTTTCTCTCTGAGACTCCATTTTGTTCAGGAGCATTGATGAGTGTGTAAATTCACGAATCTTGCACCTGGATTTGTGCTATTATGAGGTGTTTGAAGGTTGTAATCAGTGGTAAATTGATATATATTGTGTTAAGTCACGAATCAGGTGTTATTGAAGCTGTTTGAGTGGTTTTCGAAGGAAATCGGAGTGAAAGTGTTGGAAACTGAAGAAAGAAAGTCGTAGACATCCATTTGGGCGAAGTAGGAGGTCAATTCGACCTGTTGGAGGAGAATTTGACCAGGCCTACTGGTCGAATTGATGCAGAACATGAACAGGAAGAGGATTCGACCACGACAGGGGAATTTGACCAGGGCATCTGGTCGAATCCTGGTCGAATTGATCGGCGGCGAAGCCAATTCGACCACGTCATGTCAATTAGACCAGGGACTCTGGTCGAATTGAGCATCTGGGACTACAGTAGGCCAATTCGACCTGGAAAGATGAATTCGACCTATTGTGTTGGTCGAATTGAGCCTTGGAAACTTACCATATCCATAATTTTACACCCTCAATGCGTGTAATCACTTAAAAAGCCCATTTCAGGCCCGGGAGGCGTGATTACAAGTATAAATGAAGGCTTATGCAGCAGTATGAGAAAAAGGAGAAAAACAAGAAGAGAGCCATAAGAGAGGCCACAACCATACCACACCCCACAAGGGGGGATCACCCCCCAACCATTATCCACTTTCTTTCGTCCATCTATCCATCACTTTGAAGATTCGTTGTGGAATCAAGAGGAGAACCAAGAGGGGTTTTATCGTTTCTTAATTTATCTTGTAATTTTCCAGACATCTGGGTAAGATCTATCCAACACCCATGATTGTTCTTTATAACATCATGGGCTAGAGCCTTTTTGGTAGAACTAGGGTTGTGAAGGTTTATCTAGTTAATTGAACTTCCATGTGTATACTCCGTACAACACTACTTGTGGATTTATTTTATATAAGATTGTGCTTTCTTAATTAATACTCACAGTCATTTTGTGCATCATTAACTGTTATGTAGAATCTGAATTCATATCTTGGTTATTGATTGAGTGCGTTCACTATTGAGTAGGATTCCATTTTATGATTCTAAGTGAGGGGACTCCGAAGTTTCATTAGAACTATCATATATGAATGTTTATTAATTGAATTGAATTCGGGTTAGTAAACAGGATAAAGAGGATAATTTTATAGTACCTATAAAGGGAGATCATATCGGGTTAGAGTACCAATTGGCAAGGTAAATAATTGATACTGATAGTACCTATAAAGGGGGTGGAATTATATCTCTTCTTCCGAGATTATTCACACGTGTTACACGCATGTTTACTTGTGTCTATAGAGTATGTATGCATGGTTTAGTGATGCGTCCATATTCCACAAGGCAGAGTCAGACATCAACACATGGAAGGGAAATTAATGAGTGAAACTGGATTACTCTAGAGCTACCTATTCTCCTACTTGATCTACTTTCGTATTCTTCAAGTGACTTTATTTTATTTGTTATTTTAATTACGTGTTTAGTAGTTTAATAATTCTAAACCTCAAACTATATTGCCTTAATCGTCTTAGTTAATTTAGATAATAATTAAATTGATAATATGCCTTCCTTTGGGTTCGAATTCACTTGGTCGCTTGCTTAAGCTGCAATTGATATCCTTAATACTTGGTGATTAATTTTGCGTGCAAAAAATTGCGCATCAAGCATAGCCAACTGTTAGTTGATGGTTGACTCCTTCTTCTTCACATAACTTATTGAACTCTTTGGATGTGTACTCCGTCCCTCTATCGCTCCGTAGAACTTTGATTCTCTGACCGCTTTGGTTCTCCACTAGATTCTTGGATTGGAAAGTTCCTTTGACATGTTGGACTTTTATAGCCCAATAGTTGTAACCTTCGCCTAAGAAGGTTGGAATAGGGATTTGGTGGGTATTAGGTAGAGAGGACATTTTTTGGGTTTAAAAATGGTTTGGGTAGTGTAGTGAAAGTTTTGGATAGTAAATTTTAGAAACTTATTTTAACCCAGTTAACAAACTAACCGGGCTCTGATACCATGTTGGATTTTAGAAGGTAATAGTTGGGTGAAATTGGGCAAGTGGCGTGAGCTAGATCATGGAGGAGAGAGAGGTGTATTCTTTCTCTCACTGACAATGACTCCCACTTTGTCTTTTTAAACACCTCTCTCTCCTCCATGATCTAGCTCACGCCACTTGCCCAATTTCACCCTACTATTACCTTCTAAAAATCCAACATGCTATCAGAGCCCGGTTAGTTCATTAACTGGGTTAAAATAAGCTTTCGCAACCTACTACCTAAAACTCACACTATACTACCCAAACTATATCTAAGTCTCTAAAAATGACCTCTCTACCTAATACCCACCAAATCCCAATTCCAACCTTCTCAGGTGAAAACTATAACTATTGGGCCATTAAAATGAAGACATATTTTATGTCTCAAGGCCTATGGGAGATCGTCGACAAGGGGTACATTATCCCCGCAGATATATTATCTTTGTCATATACAGACAAAGAAAAACTAGACAAAAACACGGAGAAGGACAACTTGGCGCTTTACATTCTACAAATGGCTGTGGCGGAGTCTCTATTTCCAAGGATCAGTGGAGCGAAGACATCCAAGGAGTCCTGGGATATTCTAAAGGAGGAATATCAAGGAAGTGACAAGGTACAAAATCTAAAACTCTAAACTCTTAGGAGAGATTTCGTGAATATGAAAATGAAAGAATCTGAGACCGTAAAAGATTACTACACTTAATTAAGAAAAGTAGTTAATCAACTAAAATCTTATGGGGAAGATATTACCGATAAGAAAATAGTGGAAAAGATTCTAATATCCCTCCCTACTAAATACAACTCAATAGTCACTACTACAGAAGAGACTAAAGATATAGAAAAACTAGGATTGACAGATTTATTGGGTTCACTAGAAGCTTATGAAAAAAGACTGAGCATTAGTGAAAATCAAAATGTGGAAAATATTTTTCAGTCTAAACTAAAAATGCTGTCTCAGAATTCTAAAAATGGGGGGAAAAAAATTGGAGAAAATTAACAATAATAGGAAAGAAAAATATCCCACATGTGAAGTTTGTAAAAGGACCAATCATCTTGAAAAAGATTGTTGGTATCGAGGTAAACTACAATGCAAAAGTTGTGGGAGATTTGGACATCTGGAGAAAAATTATCTCTCTAAGAAAGGTCACCAGGACAACTACTCTGAAGAAAAATAAGATGGAGATAATCTCTTCTATGCGAACCATGTCGCATCAGAAGTGAAAAATGATACGTGGTACGTAGACAGTGGGTGCAGCAACCACATGACTGGAGATGAGAAGATCTTTCAAAACATTGACAAAAATAGCAAATCTCAAGTGAAGTTGGGCAACGGAGACCTGGTGGAAGTTGAAGGAAAAGGCACGATAGCTATCAACACAAGGAAAGTACACGGTTCATCCGTGATGTGCTGTTGGTACCAAAATACACACTAATATGCTAAGCGTGTGTCAAATGATAGAGAAAGGATACTCTCTAGTATTCAAATATGACTCATGCACCATCTACGACAAAAAGAATAAAAATACAACATATATCCTCTGCAATCTTTTTTTTCTCGGATGTACATTACCGGCAATCTTTTTTTAAAAAATTTCTGTCGCGAACTTTTTGTCGTGGATTGCCGACTTTTTGTTGTGAATTTATCCATTGTTCTTTCTTTCTTTTCAATAATTCTCCAGGATAACCCCGGCCGTTATCAAATACACGCTCTTCCATATGAGCTATCATTACTATGTAGAATATCCTCAGCTTTCTTTCTTCAAACTTATGCATAACCTCGGGTTGCTTTCTTTCTTCAAACTTAGGAATAACCTCGGGTATCTCACTTTCTTTCTTTTTGATAATTAACGACACACGCTCTAACCTATCGATCTACTCCAATTCGAGCTTTTCTCCACGCAAGGAGATGAAGGAGTTTCCCAGAATGCAACTAACCTATTGCAACTCAAAGCATAATTTCTAGAGCAACCAGCTTCGAGGAGTTGACGGATATTTTGACAGGAAAATTTGGTGACAAGGTTTATATTATAATTTGGAAAGAATAAAAGATAGCAATTATCTGTAAGAATTCTGTATTAAGATTTGAGGAAGAAAAGGAGTAGATGGCATGATTATACTGGATAATTTTGTACAGATTTGTTTTTCAAAAGAAGAATAAGGGAATTTACAGAAGGATAAGGGAATTTACAATTTTATGTAAGAACTCTTTCAGTAACAGATTTATTTGTGAGTTGGGTTTTGAATATTCACAGAGATGGAGAGTTGAACTAAGAATGATAAAAATGGAAGATCTCCGATTAAAGTGGCGATAATTAACGGCGTAAAATCACATGAAAATAAGATTTGGGGAACAAAATTGGGCAGGAGAATTTGGTGAGATTTATATTCTGTATTTAAGAAGGATAAGGAAAATAAAGTGAGAATTCTTTCAGTACCAGATTGTGATTTGGATTTGAACATCTCTGAATAATTTAGAATTGTGAGCTACGTTTAAAATGGAAGAGTAGAGAAATAATTTTTGGGATCTAGGCAAGGATTTTTTAGTAACAGAACCATGAATAAGATTTAAAGATATGATGTAAATGAGATTTCTGAGCCGAGCTTACAATTACTAAAGTAGAAAATCTCTCTATTCTTCTTCCAAAAACTTAAAACGGAAGAAGATCTCCAACCACCAGGCTGATGTCGTTCAGATCTTCAACCACCTGGGCTGATGTCGTTCAGATCCATCGCCTCCGGGACTGATTTTGTTGAAATCTCCTCTCATGCCGGAAAGTGGGGAGTTACCTGATTGTATCAACAGAGGAACTCCGATAGAAGGGGCAACACGATCGACGATGGAGGAAATCAAAAAAATAAAAATTGGTAACCAAAGTCGATTCCCACAGACGGCACCAAATGTTGATGCTCATTTTCGTCTTGAAGACTTAAACAAGATCAAACATGAGTGATCTCCTCCGTTGCCGATAATGAGCTTAAAGCTTGAAGAAAAACAAATAAACACAAGGAGATTTTACGTGGTTCGGTTCAATAGAACCTACATCCACGGGAGTCGAAAAAGAGTTTTTGTTGATGATGGTTACGCTGAGATGAGCTCGAATAATTTACAGTGTTGAAGATGTATTTAAATGTTGAATTCTAGAGAGAGAATTCTTTGTGGGTGTGAGTGTGTGTGTTCTCAGATGTGAGCTCTCCCCTTTAAAGATGTAGCTTTTCAGATGTGTTGCATGATGACCCAAGGCTTTGATCCTCTGCCACTTGTGTAACCCAATTATGTGTTGCCATGTGTAGGAGATGGAATCAATTAGTTGTGGAGTGGTCTCAACCTTTCTCCCATTGATTGATGTAGCATCTTGATGTGTGATAAATGAAGGGGATGGGCTCCTCCATGCTATAGTTGAGCTGACGATGCACATGGGAAGGGGATAAACCCAATTCGGCAGGGTTTAGGAAACATGCAGGACTTATCCTCAGGCGGACAGGGAATAAGTGGAAGGGGATAAATTTACTTGTGCGGGGATGCTGGAAGGACTTATCCTCCAAGGTGAACTAACTTTATCCCCCGGCTGATGTTCCATGCATATGCTTTTTCTTAATATTTCGCATATCTTCTTTGCCTCTCAAGCGTGTACCATCACGCCTCATATAGGTGTAATAACACCATAACAAGGATTGTGAAAATGGTTAGTGACAATGGTGAATGGGTGGAGTCTTCCCCTTTCCACTGCTGTATGTGGAGATGAGGTAATACTTGAATGTGGCTTCACGTCGCATTACTTGCTGTATCACATTAGTAAGAATGCTCTCACATGGATTCGCAAATATAGCCCCATTTATTTCCATCGCGTCCCTTATATAGAAAATCTCTTTTTTGTTTAGAACAACTTCTATTATGTTAGTATAAAGGTGCAACGGCCCTATCTATTGTGTTAGTATATAAAGGTGCAATCTTTGTGGTTTTACCTTCAGCTTTTGCTTTTTAATATAAAATGAGTTTTCTATTATATGTTCAATGGCATTACAATATATTCTTCAAGTTATGGTACTAAATTTATACAAATATATTTTTTTAGGACTGGCTTTGAAGTTTCAAATAGTTATGAGACTAAAATATTCCAAAAAATTTTTTTATCTTGGTAATACCTCATGCATACTCTTGTATTCATATATCTATAGATGGATTTAATGGAAAACCATGCAAAATGTTTTAGTCTCGTAACTTATTCCAATTTTGGTTTGGAGAAAATATCACATTTAGTCGTATTAAGTATATTTGATTTCAACTTTGTTATTTTTTGTTGTTTATTAGTAGTTTTTATACAATTTTAGTTCTTTATTTATTTAATTTATCAAGTTTAGTCTTTTTTATTTGAAAGAATAGAGTAAAATTGGATTAAAATTGATACAGTAAATCGATAAATGACTACAATTTGACTTAAAGGACCAAAATTAAGATTGCTTTGGTTAGTATCGGACTACAATAGTTATAAAAATACGATTTTTTAGTCTAAGCGATAAGCTGAGAATTTTGTAATGTTCCCTGATAAGAGATCAAGTACGAAATCATTAACCATGGGTAAATTTGAAATTTGATTTATTGATTAATTATTTATTTATAAGTTGGGAATTCATGGTATTAGAGAGAATTACTATTTATAAGAAGAGTTAATGTTCGTTGAAACTCTGTGCATAAATTGTAAGTTATTTGAAATTTTGAATGAATTGGAAGTAGTGACGGAGCCGACGTTGAGGGCCCAATTTCTTTACTATAAATTGAAGTTTAAGAAATGTTGATTTTTTAATTTATTTTATAATTAACTTTTGAGGTTAATGTGGTATTTATGTATATATAAATGACAAAGTAAATTATAAGGGTTGGTGAGGTGAGTTTTTATATAATGTATTTAAAAGTTATTTATTTTAAAACTTTTACGTTTTCTGGAGGATAAAAAATGTAAGAAGAAAAACAAATATAAAAAGAGAGAAGAGTGTAATGGGACAAAAGGAAAAATAGAAATATATATATATTAAGTAAAAAAATAAGAAAAGTAGTTAAAAGAGAAAAATTAGAATTAAATGAATAATACTCCCTCCGTCCACTAGATAGTCGAATATTTGTCTTTTGTACGTGGATTAAGGAGTATGATTATTTAATGTGTAGTGGATAGTTGTATTAGTGGAATGTGTGGGTCTCATATATTAATTATATGGGATATTTTTCAGATTTAGTCTCGTAAGAATTGTTCAATGCCAAAAAAGTCCCAAAACTGGCAGATTTAATCCCATAGGAATTTTTCATCAAAATCTATCAATAGTTGACGAAATATTCTGAACCATTAACAAGACCAAAATGGACTATGCCTATTTTGAAAGGTATAAAATAATATAAATCTGATAGTTTATAATAATATAAGTTAATTTGGGATGAAAATTTTCGAAAATTATGATTATAATATTCTTATATGACCAAAACCGCTAGCTATGGGACCAGTGTATTCCTACGGGACTATAATTGAACAGAATGAATTCTTTTGGGACCAAATGTGATATTTTCCCTTAATTGTATTAGTAATGTATGTAGGTCCCATATATTTATAAAGAAAAATGTATACCTTTATCACGGACTTTCAAAATATCTCCCCCTATAGGATATGAGAGTAATAATTAATAACACAAAAAACTCATGTAATTCCCCACATGATCAGTTTTCTAAGACTCTACAATTCTTTGCGTTTAATTTCTCTTTATAAGAATCCACAATCCATTGGCTATTAAGATAACAGTTCAAACACTTCCTCCATTTGTCCCACTTTTCCTTCCTCCATTTGTCCCACTTCTAAGTAACATAATTTTTTTTTAAAAAAAATCTAAATCATAAAAAATTAAATAAAAAAAATTAAATAAATCAATTAACATAAATATTTGTGTCACCTCAATAATATATATATTTTTTTAAAAATTACATTATATATAAATTAAATAAATCAATTAATACAAAATAACGTCTTGAGATGATTTGCACGTAGTTTAAGAAAAATTAACTTTTGTTGTAATGATGTAAGAAAAAGTAGGGATTTTTTGAGTAATTAAATTGAATAAAATATATGATACAATAGTCTTTGACTTATTTCGTGTGTAAATTGAAGCGGCATTTTTGTAATATTATAGTATTGTAAGGGTATTGATATTGTGTATTGTTTCTATTTTAGGGTGTGCAAATCTTTTTGGAATGGACTAGAAGGAAAATGTGTAAGTGTTTTGGAACGGAAGGAGTAATAATAATAATTATTATTATTATTATTATTATTATTATAATAATATCAATTATAATTATAGAGATACTCTCTTATGAGATAGGTACATATGAGACGGATTGTAAAAAGAGTCGACCCATTGTTAAATTATACTCCCTCCGTCCCGGAAAAGTTTGCGCCCCTCTTTTCGGCACGGAGATTAAGAAAGTGATGACTTTTAGGGGTATAATGGTATTTTTTGTAATAAATAAACAATAAAGTATGTTAGATAGAGATGATTTTTTTGTAAATAAAGTATATGGGGAAGGGTGATTGTTTTTTACTTTTTACTTTTTTTGGAATGTGCAAACTTTTGTGGGACAACCCAAAATGGAAAGTGTGTCATCTGAAAGGAGACGGAGGGAGTAGTTGTTATATAGGCAAATATAATTATTAATAGTTAAAGTATGTTTGAAGTAAATCATACGATAACACTATTAAAACATAGTTCAATTCATTATTTATCATACATTAAAAAAACTTAATTTAACTACAACTTGAGATACTTTACCTATATAATAAATATACTATAACAATAGATCGACCCGTCTCACAACTCATCTCACATGATTACTGTCTCACAAGAGATTTTGTAATAATTATAATTTTAAAAAATATCAAATGAAGTCCCGTAATCATAATTCAAAAATTAAATTTACAAATAATATTTGCACTTTTGCAATTTCCTTTTATTTATTTTTTTTATGTTTAACGCTATAAAGTATGTTTAATGTACAATATTATAACAGGATAATTCTGGGTGCATTCTAGGGTTTGATAATTTAAAATATGGTGCATTCGCCAGATAATTATTTTTTAAAAATTTTAATTATTTAATTTAATTTAATTAAAGACGATATTCTTAGATAGACATGTGATGCATTATTTATTGGCAAAAGCTCCTGTGCACCCGGGCGCACGGAACACTTTCCGTGCGCCTTTAGAAATTTGTGCTAAATTGTATACCTTTTAGTATACAGATGTGTACCCTTTATTTTCTAAAGAAAAATCTGGGCGCACGAACAACACTCCGTGCGCCTTTAGAATTTTGTGTTAAATTGTATACCCTTTAGTATAAAAATGTGTACCCTTTATTTTCTAAAGAAAAAAAAATATTAATGAAAAGTGTATACCCTTTAGAACAAAATTGTGTACCTTTTAGTAATTAAAGTGTATACCCTTTAGACCAAATTAATGTACCCTTACCCATAATACAAAATTTCTAAAGGCGCACGGAATGTGTTCCGTGCGCCCGGGTGCACGCAAGCCTCACTCTTATTTATTCATACCTAAGTCTAGTAGAGTTAGGATTGGATCCATATATATATATATATATATATATATATATATATATATATATATATATATATATATATAGTTTAACATGAGTAGATTAAGGCTAGTTAGCCTCTGTACGAATTTTGAGGAAGTTTGATTGACTTCAATTCTTTAAACCCTAATTTCACCCAATTATTATTCCTCCTCAATCTTTGGACTGCCCTTTTCCTTTCGCTGTTGAAGTTGCAAATTAGGTACACTTTTTATACGACCATGTCCTTCAATGGTAGATCCTAATCTACTCTTATCTCTCTTTTTTTCTCTCGTACAATTGTTTTAATTTTGTGCTATTAATCTTTAATTTTTGTAAAAAATTGATGATCACAAATAACTGATCATTAAAAGTGTTTAAATAGTGATGATCACTAAGACTGTCCTTATTCTCCTTAATTATCAAAAAGTATAGTTAATTATCACTTGGTTTTTGTTGAACTTAGGGTTTAGTCATTGTTGGAGGCTTATTTGTCACATAATTTGTTCTTGGTTGGAGGCTAATTTGTCACAATCTATTGTAGGGTTGTTGGATAATTACAGGATTAGAAAGAAGATAATTTTATTGATCACTCATAAGTATGCAATGTTGAACATAATTAGGAATTAGCATTCCATTTATAGTTTTACTAGGTCAGATGGATTATCTAATGTTGTCCAACCTGGAATATTCTATTCATTAGCAATCATTCTTGATACCCAAATCATTCTTCTAGTTTAATTATTATTAAACTTTGATATTTGGTGGACACCCATTGAATTTAAAGAAGATTGACCATGATATAAAGCAAGATCTTGGTCATGACTCTCATCTAAGTTGCTGGAGTTTTGTAATGTAAATGCTTTGAAGTGGTTAAAGTGCCCACGGAATTGTTTTATATGTTAAAATAGTATCTTTTGTAGGAGTAAAAGGTTGGAGGGATATGTGTAGGTATTTATGGATGGGTATAGGAATTTAGTGAGTGGGATAAACAAAATGTGATAGATGAGATTTGAGGGAGAAAACAAGGTTTATAATAAACACACTTTACTAAACTTTTTGGTTGTGTACTTCTTCTACGTCAAAATGTTACACCATCCATCTATTTATAATATCCAATGGTGGATTCTCAAGCATTCTAGATAATTCTATATTAACTCCTAATTAATCTAGATATTTCACTAATTTGATCACATGTTCTTCTAGATAATTCTATCACTGCATTAATCTAGATTATTCTCTCATTTTCTTAATTATATCTATATGCTAGAGATTTCTACTCTACAATAATCTCCACCAATCTAGAACATTCACATATGCATCTTCTCTATTATTCTAGTATCATCTATTACAAAATTAAGTTTAATACTTCAACACCCCCTCTTAAACTTGATTTTACATTCCAAGCACACTCCCGTAATCTTGCGAACTCTTCATACTTGAGCGGCTTTGTGAAGATGTCGGCTACTTGATCTTGTGATTTCACGTTCTCCACTTGAACGTCTTTCTTTGTAATACATTCTCTGATGTAGTGGAAGCGAGTGTCTATGTGATTGCTCCAATTATGAAATATCGGATTCTTTGCTAACGCAATTGCCAATTTGTTGTCCACACAAATCCTCATAAGATTCTCTTGTATCCATCCGAGCTCTCGTAATAAACTTCTAAGCCATATAGCATGGAAAATACTGGATGTGGTGGCTACATACTCGGCTTCACATGTTGATAATGTGATAATTGATTGCTTCTTCGACATCCAAGTGAAAGCGGTGTCTCCCATAAAGAACACAAATCCACTTGTACTTTTTCGATCATCATTATCTCCAGCCCAATCGCTATCACTATAGCCCACAAGCTTATAGTTATTAGTATTTGAATAAAGTAGGCCATAGTCTAGCGTACCTTTGAGATATCAAAGAATTCTCTTTGCCGCCTTCATCTTGATACTCCAATTATCAAAGTTGCTCTTGTTGAGCAACGGGACTTGAAAGGATTAAAGATTGCTAGCCATCTCTCATAGGAGGATCTTATGGCTCTGATACCACTTTGTAGGAGTAAAATATTGGAGGGATATGTGTAGGTATTTGTGGACGGGTATAGGAATTTGGTAAGTGGGATAAACAAAATGTGATAGAAGAGATTTGAGGGATAGAACAAGGTTTATAATAAACACATTTTACTAAACTTTTTGGTTGTGTACTTCTTCTACTTCAAAATATTACACCATCCACCTATTTATACTATCCAATGGTGGATTCTCAAGTATTCTAGATAATTCTACATTAACTCCTAATTAATCTAGATATTTCACTAAGGCAAAAGCTCCTGTGCGCCCGGGTGCACGGAACACTTTCCGTGCGCCTTTAGAAATTTGTGCTAAATTGTATACCTTTTAGTATACAGATGTGTACCCTTTATTTTCTAAAGAAAAATCTGGGCGCACGAACAACACTCCGTGCGCCTTTAGAATTTTGTATTAAATTGTATACCCTTTAGTATAAAAATGTGTACCCTTTATTTTCTAAAGAAAAAAAAATATTAATGAAAAGTGTATATCCTTTAGAACAAAATTGTGTACCTTTTAGTAATTAAAGTGTATACCCTTTAGACCAAATTAATGTACCCTTTAGACCAAATTAATGTACCCTTACTCATAATACAAAATTTCTAAAGGCGCACGGAATGTGTTCCGTGCGCCCGGGTGCACGCAAGCCTCACTCTTTCACTAATTTGATCACATGCTCTTTTAGATAATTCTATCACTACATTAATCTAGATTATTCTCTCATTTTCTTAATTATATCTATATGATAGAGATTTCTACTCTACAACAATCTCCACCAATCTAGAACATTCACATATGTATCTTCCCTATTATTCTAGTATTATCTATTACAAAATTAAGTTTAATACTTCAACATCTTTGTGGTGTATGTTGAGTTGAAAGGGCTAAACCACCCCTTATCCTTATGTAACACATTTTCGTAATTTGATAAACTTTTGTTTGATAACAAAATATATTATATACTTATATTATTAAAATAATGCATTTCTAGACCCTTTAAAGTGTAATTTGGAATTTTCATGAAGTTAAGTTGATGTTCGTGATGTTCCATCTTCATGTATCATCTTTCTTTGTTTGCTCCTTTTTTTTCTTTTTTTAGATATTTTTTGTTGCTTTAAGAAAAGATTTGATTGAGTCTAAAAATTTGTTATAGTTTAAATAGTATGGAAGTAATGAGAGGAGTTGACTCAGATGGTGGTGGGTTGGTAAATATTGAGGAGGGGGAGAAAGAAGTCATATGCACATCAACTATTTCTACTCTTCCACATGAAATAATCGAGAACATCCTGACTCGATTACCTGTGAAGGATCTGGTTAGATTCAGGGTGGTTTCCAAACAATGGGAGGCGTCCATCTCCGATCCAAGATTCGCTGAGATCCATCTCCAACACTACAATAATTCATCCTCCCGAAATCTACTTGCATGGGAGAACACAGATCTTTACAACATAAATATTTACAATGGATTCCATGTTATCCAACTTCAATAAAACAGTTTAAAATTTGTGTCAGAAATCAAGCATTCAGAGAAATATTGCTTTGAACATCGTATTTTGTGCAGCTGTGATGGACTATATTTGAAGCGTTGTATAACTGTTTGGGGCGAGGCCAGTTGTAGGTATATGTTGTGTAATCCATCCTGCAGAGCGTACAAAGAGCTCTATTGTCCGCCACAAATTAATGACCATTGTGAAACAACAATTCATGGAATTTATTACTGTCACATCCTAAATTTCTAACTATTTAAAAATATCATATTTAAATAAATAAATCATTATTAGCGGAAGCTTGAAGTAAATAAAATTTAATAGTAAAAAAGATCCATCTTTGATAAGTGATAAAATCCAAATATAATACTTGAAATAAATTGCACAAGTTAATAAGTCTAGCAAAATTTAAAAATAATAATAATGTCTTAATGAAAATAAAATTGTGCTAAGCATCTTCCTTATGTCCCACCACGTCAGCTCCTCCATCTGAAGTGATAAATATTCGGGGTGAGTAAACAACACGCTCAGTGGAGAAACATACTTGCCAAAATTAAATACAACAATGTAAATAACAAATAAGTAACATGAAATGTAGATGTAAATGTAAATGTACTGAATAAGATTTCTCAATTATTCAAGTAGTAAATGCCTCGTTTATAAAGGTCAGGAGACATATATGTACATGCATGAACTAAAAGATATCACATAATAGCAGTTAATAGAGTCAAGTAAAAATTTTCTCACCTTTAAAATGAAATTGAGTTGACTGTAATCCAATTATTGATGCAGTAGAACGTCTAACCCTCGAATGCCACGTCGCCTATTATCGTAAAATTATATATAAGTCTAAATTCTAATCTCAATAAAATCTCTGGGTAGATAATCAAACAGAATTAGATAGTAATAAAATAATAAGGTAATTATCTATATATCTGAGCCTATTAGAAAATCTTACTGTAAATCAAATGACAATAATAAGATAATTAATAGAGTATACTGTATATATATATAATAACCCATAAATCCCGACATTGAGTTTGTTAACCAATATCTAATTTAGAATAATAATAAAATATATAATTAACTAAGGAATGTCCCATTAATAATATAGATAAATAGAAAGTAGTGAAATCTAGTGGCAGACACACATTGCCATGTCTTAAAATAACTTATGTGATTCACGTAAAAGACTAGGCTGATGGAATTAATATGTGTCCATGTATATACTTGCCTCAAATAAAGAAATGACACTGCCTTGTTACACGTAATACTTTACATCCATATTAAGGAGGACAACGGTAGGAAATAAATGCTAGGCTACTGAGAACTAAATATGCAATATATACATATTAGAGCCTACCATACTCATGTAATATCTACATTTGGTATTATGTTGTATATATTCCCACATATTAAAGAATATTAGTATATCTATAAATATGTGAGATACGAGGAACTAATAGAAGATCAGAATATAATCCATACCCCCTATAAATAAATTAAAAAACTGATGGAGAAAGACACTTAATACTGGAGAGAAGATTTATTGATCCAAAAATTGTCAAAAGGGTAAAATATAACACATATGGAAGCAAAAAATATGGTGCAGATTTCAAAACAAGTTTCACACTTTTGATAGATGTCGATGTCTACGAAAGGAGAAGGAACATATACAAAAAATTACTGGAATATAACTAGATTTCTGAATTTATTGGATGATAATGGTTTGGCGTGTCCACTTCCACCTTATGATTATTTTCCTTGAGAATCAAATTTAGTTTTAGTTTGAAGACACTCTACGTTCCAATGGGAAGAGAAAAAATATCTTATGTAGACTTGGAAAAGGAGTTAAATAATATACTTGGATTTTTAAGAAGTTTAAAATACTGGGGATGTGGTTCCTAAATAAATGGAGTGGAAGGGAGAAAGTTGCTGGATTGTAGGAGTTGGGTTGATAAATCCCAATTTAAAAAAAATTATACTAGATATACATATATATATATATAAATAAATAATAATCTCAATAATATATAATAACGTATGCATAGACCCGGTTGTTACATCCTACCTTCCTAAAATAAAATTTTGACCTCAAAATTAAGTAACGTACTGCTGCCAATGAAAATTAAAAATCTAGTATGTAAATCATCTTCTCGCTCCCACGTGGCCTCATCATTAGTGTGACGACTCCATCGTACTCTCACTAGTGGAATATCTCTACTTCTTGTCTTTAGAACCTTCCTCTCCAAGATCTCCATCGGCTCTTTCTCATAAGTTAGATCTTCATTCAAGTGAAGAACCGCGTGGTTGATCACATGATTCTGATCATGTACATACTTCCGTAACATGGAGACGTGAAAAACATTTTGAACTGCAGATAGCTCCAGCGGTAGATCTAATCGGTAAGCCAACACACCAACTCGTTCCAAAACCTCAAATGGCCCAATAAATCTTGGCCTCAACTTCTCTTTCTTCCCAAAATGAACAACTCCTTTCATAGGTGAAACCTTCAAGAATACGTGTTCTCCCACATCAAACTGTAAGTCTCTCCGATGATTATCTGCATATGATTTATGTCTATCCTGAGCTATTTTAATCTTCTCTCGGATCATCTCAACTTTATTAACTGTCTCCTCAACTATTCTCGGTCCCAACACTCTTTTTTCTCCAACTTCATCCCAATACAAGGGTGATCTGCACTTCTTCCCGTATAAAGCCTCATACGGTGCCATTCCAATGATTGCTTGGAAGCTGTTGTTATATGCAAATTCTACTAAAGGCAAGTACCTCTCCCAACTGCTAACCAAACTAAGAAGACATGCTCTCAACATATCCTCTAAAGTCTAGATCGTCCTTTCAGACTGCCCGTCTGACTGCAGATGAAAAGCCATACTGAAATTCAACTTCGTCCCCAAGGCACTGTGCAGACTCTTCCAAAAATTCAAAGTAAATCGAGTATCCCTATCAGAAACAATTGATTTAGGTACCCCATGCAACCTTACCATCTCTTGAATGTATAGCTGAGCAAGCTGTTCCATTCCAAATGTCATCTTCACTGGCAAAAAGTGAGCACACTTTATCAAACGATTAATTATAACCCATATATCATGATTACCTTTGACGGATCTTGGTAATCCTACTATAAAATCCATGGCTATCTGATCCCACTTCCATTCAGGTATCTCAAGAGGTTGTAACTTCCCCGCTGGTCGTTGGTGTTCAACTTTAACTTGTTGACAAGTTAAATACCTCTCCACAAAACTCCCAATATCTTATTTCATACCTCTCCACCAAAACTCCCAATATCTTATTTCATACCTCTCCACCAAAACCTTTCCTTGAGATCATGATATATCTTTGTTCCTCCCGGATGCACTGTATAAGGCATATCATGTGCCTCTTCCAAAATATCTCTCTTCAAATTTTCATCACATGGAACACACAATATTCCTTCATAAGTCAAAGTATCGTCATCTGTAATTGTAAACCCTTTACCGACGCCTTCACTCACTCGTCCCTTCATCCTTTGTAAAAAGGAGTCTCGACTTTGAGCATTTCTGATCTTCTCGCTCAATGTAGGTTATACCACTAAAGCTGACAGAACTGCATTTATACTTTTAGGTGGTACCAAGGTCTCAATTCTCATTCTAGAAAATTCATTGACTAATTTTTCTTGCTCGGTGAGCAAACAACTCATCTCTTCCTTCATCTTGTGACTCAACGCATCTGTCACCATATTTGCCTTACCCGAGTGGTAATCAATGCTACAATCATAATCTTTGACAAGCTCTAGCCATCTCCTCTGTCTCATATTCAACTCCTTTTGTGTGAAGATATACTTCAAACTTTTGTGGTCCGTGTAGATCACACATCTCCCACCATACAGGTAATATCTCCAAATCTTTAAAGCGTGGACCACTACTGCAAGCTTCAAGTCATGTGTGGGGTAGTTCATCTCATGAATCTTCAATTGCCTTGAAGCATAAGCCACAACTTTCCCATTCTGCATCAGAACGCAACCAAGTCCTTGTTTCGATGCATCACTGTAACTGTAGGATTAGGAATGACCAAAACTGGTGCTGAAGTCAAACTCTCCTTAGTTTCTGGAAACATGCCTCACACACATCCGTTCACTGAAACTTTACTCCTTTTCTAGTCAATCGAGTTAAAGGGGTTGCTATCTTGGAGAACCCTTCAATAAATCTTCGATAGTAACCAGTCAATCCTAAGAAACTCCGAACTTTATTCACACTGGTAGGAGATCTCTACTCATTTACAGCCTCCACTTTCGATGGGTCAACTTCAATCCCTTGAGTAATAATCACGTGTCCCAAAATGCAATCCGATTTAGCCAAAATTCACATTTCTTGAACTTTGCATATAAATTCTCTCTGCGAAGTGTCTTATGTACAATTCTTAGATGTTCTTCATGTTGCAGCTTATCTTTCGAATATACCAATATGTCATCTATGAAGAAGATGACAAACTGGTCTAAATACGGATGGAAAACTCTGTTCATCAAATTCATGAACACTGCAACTGCATTAGTCAATCCAAAAGGCATCTCTACAAACTCGTAGTGCCCATAGCAAGTTTTAAAAGCTGTCTTGGCTATATCTCCTTCTTTGATCTTTAGCTGATTATAGCCTGATGTCAGATCAATCTTAGAAAATGTACTTGCTCCAGCTAACTGATCAAACAAATCTTCAATTCTGGGTAGTAGATATTTGTTCTTCACGATTAGACAGTTCAACTCTCGATAGTCAATGCACATTCTTAAGGTTCCATCCTTCATCTTCACAAAGAGAACTGGTGCTCCCCATGGTGAGACACTTGGCCATACAAGACCCAAGTCGAGTAATTCTTGAATCTGAATTTTCAATTCCTATAGCTCCATGGGTGCCATTCTATACGGTGCTTTTGATACCGGTGCTGCCCCAGGCATCAAATCTATAGTGAATTCAACTTGTCGATCCACTGCGATTCCAGGTAAATTGTCAGGAAATATGTCTGGGTATTCACATACAACAGGTACATCAGATATCGTAACCGTCTCAGAATGAGTACCCATTATATTCACCAAATATCCTTTACAAGTTCCTTTCCTCAACATCTTTACTGCTTTCAATGCAGAAATTACTCATGGTACAAAACCACTCTTGGTTTCATAAACAGTTATTCCCTCATCACTTGGAAGTGTAAAGATTATCTTCCGATCTCGGCATCTGACATTCACTTGATACTTAGCTAACTAATCCATTCCTAGGATTATGTCAAAGTCCTTCATGTCTATCACATACTGTTCAGCTTCAAGATTCTTCCCATTAATGCATATGTTGATGTCTTTCACCATAGTATGAGTATGAATCCCCTTTCCGGCAGGTAAACTAATATCTAGAGATAGAGATTCATCTACCTCAAATATTTTACTACCAAGCACATTGCAAAAAATTTTGGATATGAAAGAATGAGAAGCTCCAGTATCAAATAGTGCTAAAGCAGGAACATTAGATACTGATAACATACCTGACATCACACCCGACTCTTATCCTTCTTCCTCATCGATCATAGCAAACATCCTCGACCTCCCACCTGATCTCTGAGTAGGTCCACTAGCTACAGGATGTGCTCTGGATCTTGAACTCATCTGTGGCTGTCCCCTCGATCCTGAACTCATCTGTGCTCCCTTAGGGCAGTTATATGATATGTGCCCCGGCTCATGACATCTGTCACATCTCCCCTGACCAACTAAATATGTTCCCCTATGATTCTTTCCACATGTGGTGCAAATAGGCTTAGGTGTCTGATAGTTTGGCCCAGTGCTCTTCCCAGTGTTTGCTTGCTTAGACTGATTTACGCTTCTACTTTGAGTAGCACCTTCCCACTTCCTTTTTCCAAAAGTCTTAGCCTTTTTCTGTCTTGTTTCTTCCATCTGCATAGTCGCACCTAACCCCGCTGCTCTCCGATGTGTCTCAGCAAAAGTCATAGGACCACTTTCTACGATGATAAAGCGTATATCAGGTCGTAGTCCCTTTAGAAAGCGTTTAGTCTTCTTACGGTCTGTATCAACCAAATCTGGGACAGATCTACACAGCTGGTTGAACCTCCTCTCATACTCAATCACTGTCATATCTCCCTACTGCAACTCAAGAAATTCAGCTTCTTTCTCATCACGGTAGGAGTCGGGGTAATACTGATCCATCACAATATCCTTAAAGTCATCCCAGGTAAGAGCTGTCATATCCTGCGCTGGTCTCATCCTCCAATAGCCCCTCCACCAATGATATGCATCCTCAACTATGAGAAAATAAGTCAATCGGACTCATTGTACATCAGTGCACTCCATAACATCAAAAATTCTATCCAAGGTTATGAACATCTCCTCTACATACTCTGGATCCTCATGTCCTATGAGTTTAGGTGGGTTGTACTTCTGAAATTTCTCCGATAGATTACGTTGGGAATTTCTCGAAACTTGATTTTGAACTTGTTGCGGAACTTGGTTTGGAACTTCATGCAGAGCTTGGTTCTGATTAGGGTTCGGAACCAAATTCGGCAAAGCATTATCATCAGCGGCATTAACATTAGCATCAGCGACATTAGCATTAGCATTTCTATTGGCGTTCCTACGAGGAGTTCTAAGTCTACGTCCGGCCTGCATCCTACATAAAATTCGAACTACTAACACATTAAGCGCTTGACTAACGATATAAAGTAATTCTAATTAATAGGCTCTAAGTGCTATAAATGACTTGTCCTTACTGCATCAATACTCGTATTGAAATCCTTTTAAAATATTTTAAGCTCACATGAATTTGTAAAATGATAAACTTGCATAAATGTAATTATGTAAATGTCATACCTCTTTGGAGCTGCCATAGTGTGACGGATAGATGCTAGCATTTTTTTAAAATGGGTATACAGAATCGTATAACCGTTCTAATACCACAATGTCACATCCTAAATTTCTAACTATTTAAAAACATTATATTTAAATAAATAAATCATTATTAGCGGAAGCTTGAAGCAAATAAAATTTAATAGTAAAAAAGATCCATCTTAGATAAGTGATAAAATCCAAATGTAATACTTGAAATAAATTGCACAAGTTAATAAGTATAGCAAAATTTAGAAATAATAATAATGTCTTAATGAAAATGAAATTGTGCTAAGCATCTTCCTTATGTCCCACCACGTCAGCTCCTCCATCTAAAATGATAAATATTTGGGATGCATAAATCACACGCTCAGTGGAAAAACATACTTGCCAAAATTATATACCACAATGTAAATACCAAATAAGTAACATGAAATGTAGATGTAAATGTAAATGTACTGAATAAGATTTCTCAATTATTCAAGTAGTAAATGCCTCGTTTATAAAGGTCAGGAGACCTATATGTACATGCATGAACTAAAAGATATCACATAATAGCAGTTAATAGAGTCAAGTAAGAATTTTCCCACCTTTAAAATGAAACTGAATTGACTGTAATCCAATTATTGATGCAGTAGAACGTCTAACCCTCGAATGCCAAGTCGCCTATTATCGTAAAAATTATATATAAGTCTAAATTCTAATCTCAATAAAATCTCTGGGTAGATAATCAAATAGAATTAGATAGTAATAAAATAATAAGGTAATTATCTATATATCTGAACCTATTAGAAAATCTTACTGTAAATCAAATGACAATAATAAGATAATTAATGGAGTATACTAGATATATATATATATATATATATATATATATATATATATATATATATATATATATATATATATATATATATATATATATATATATATATATAATAACCCGTAAATCCCGACATTGAGTCTGTTAGCCAATATCTAATTTAGAATAATAATAAAATATATAATTAACTAAGGAATGTCCCATTAATAATATAGATAAATAGGAAGTAGTGAAATCTAGTGGCAGACTGATGAGAGTGAAAATAAGCATATTTTAGTGTCCAATTTAACACCTTTTTGATTGATATTGTAGTCTTATATTAGCACAAATATCTTATATTCGATATATGTGAGAATAAGGTGCACTTGAGGTGTTTTGTTGTATTTTAGGTGGAAAAAGGATCAAAAGAGCCAAGTTTGAGAAAAGGTGCAATTTGTGCAAGAATGCTGATAAACGCACATCCAACTTGTGTAATTATTCTGTATTGATGTGGAACTCTGAATGGGAGGTGTGATACATGGTTGGAAAGCCACAGAAGAGAGGGTCGTTTTGGCGTAAAGAGAATCCCATTCGGAGTCCGAACGAGGAAGTTATGAGCAAAGTGGTGACGCCGCGCGAGCTGTGCCGAACAGAATTGCAGTGCTAATTTCCATGGCCTGTTACATATTCAATTCTTGGAGTTTTTGTGATTTCATTATATGGATAGAAAGCCAAGGAAGAGAGGATCGCGTGAGCACAAAAATCACTCAATTCGGAGGTCGGATGTGAATGTTATACGCGAAACGGAGAGACTGCGCAAATCTAGTAGCAGGGTTCGACCTGTGGTTCGACCTGTGGCAAGTGGTTCGACCTGTTTGACGAGGTCGAACCTACGTGCCGGAACTTACATATTTTCGAGGCCAAAACGCGTGGGATCACTTGAAAAGCCTATTCCAAGCCCTGGAGACGTGATTACAAGTATAAAAGGAGGCTCATGCAGTCAAGAAAACGTCACCAATCACCGAGGAGAGGCCACAACATACAACACCCCACAAGGGGGGATCACCCCCCATCCATCATCCACCTCCTTTCCTCCATCCATTCATCAAGTTCTTGGAGGAGAACCAAGTGGAGGATTCAAGATGGAGAAGGGCATGAAGACGCCATATCAAGGGTTTATTCGTTTCCTAATTTATCTTGTATTTTCCGGACATCCGGGTAAGATCTATCCAACACCCATGATTGTTCTTCGAAACATCATGGGCTAGAGCCTTTTTGGTAGATCTAGGAGTTTTGATGGTTTTATGAATTAATTGAACTTCCATGTATACACTCCGTACAACACTACTTGTGGTTTATTTTATATATGATTGTACTTTCTTAATCCATATTCACGGTTGTTTTGTGCATCTTCAATTGATATATAGAGTCTGAATATATATCTTGGTTGTAGATTGAGTGCGTTCACCGCTGAACAGGATTCCATGTTATGATTCTAAGTGAGGGGACTCCGAAGCTTCATTAGAACTATCATATATGAATACTTATTAATTGAATTGAATTCGGGTTATTAAGTAGGATAAAGAGGGTAATTTCATAGTACCTATAAAGGGAGATCATATCGGGTTAGAGTACCAATCCTAGGGGGAAATAATTGATACTGATAGTACCTAGAAAGGGGGGTGAAATTATATCTCTTGCTCCGAGGTTATTCACACGTGTTACACACATGTTTACTTGTGTCTATAGAGTAGATATGCATGGTTTAGTGATGCGTCCATATTCGACAAGGCAGAGTCGGACATTGACACATGGAAGGGAAGTTAATTAGTGAAACTGGATTATCCTAGAGCTACCTATTCTCCTACTTGATCCACTTTCGTATTCATCAAGTGATACTTTATTTTATTTGTTATTTAATTTCCAGCATATTAGTTGTTAGATAACCATTCAAACGTAATTGCCTTGTCTCAATTAATTTAGGTAATAATTAAATTGATAATACGCCGTCCCTTGGGTTCGATAATCACTTGGTCA
Source organism: Pogostemon cablin (assembly GCA_023678885.1). Taxonomy (NCBI): domain Eukaryota; kingdom Viridiplantae; phylum Streptophyta; class Magnoliopsida; order Lamiales; family Lamiaceae; genus Pogostemon; species Pogostemon cablin. The sequence continues at coordinate 39,783,431 of CM042955.1, forward strand.
CGTTTCAAAACTACAATTGATATCCTTCATACTTGGGGATTAATTGTGTGTTGAGAAAAAGCTCATCAAGTTCTTGGCGCCGTTGCCGGGGACGGCTGTTATTATTGATTTTATTATTTCTAGTTGATTAAGATTCTTTTTCTTTTATTTGTGATTATTTATTTCTATCTAACCTTGAATTTTTCCGAGTTACTTGTGCGCTTGTAAAAGGAAAGGAAGGAAAAGAAAGAATAACACACTACGCTAAACATGGCCGGAGCAAGGCAGAATCCGGATAATGTTGCCATACGTGAAATTTTCACGAACTATGGAATTGGTAACATGGGGTTGATAGGAGCAAGGGGGGAAGATGATGATTTTGAGATACATCCCGCTCTTATTAACATGGTGGAAAAGAGTCCCTTTTCTGGAGATTGGTTTGAAGATCCATATCAGCATCTCCGAAGATTTTTTGGTTTTGCAAACACTCAAAAGGGAGCTGGAGCTAATGATAATGCTAGACGGATCGCCCTATTCAAGTTCTCATTGATTGATAAGGCAGAAGCTTGGTATGAGACTCTTGATGCCACAGAATGCACTACATGGGACCAACTGCAGCAGAAGTTCTTGGAAAGATACATGCCACCCTCAAGGATCTTAAGAATGAAGCAAGAGATCACCCAATTTGTTATGAATCGGGGTGAAAAATTTTATGAGGCTTGGGACAGATTTAAAGATATGCTCAGAAGGTGCCCCCAACATGGAATGTCTAAGGCTGAATACATAAGTATCTTTTACTATGGATTGGATTGTGAGTCACGTATTTTTATTGATGCATCATCAGGAGGAGCGTTGTTATCTAAGACAGCACTTGAAGCGGAAAAGTTATTTGAAGACATCTCTATGAATACACGTGACTGGCCTGTAGTAAGAGATAGAGGATCATATGTACTTGGCGAGGTAGCGTAGGTTGAACATCAAGTGGTGAAGCCGAATAGGGATGATGAGTTCGTCTCTAGTTTAGCTAACATCAACAAGCTACTAGAGTCCCAGCAGACGCAGATTACAAAGTTGACATTAAGGGGGCCTAGTATGAAGCAGCAAAAAGTGAAGAGTGTTGAAGATACCTTCAATCGATACATGGCTGAGAATGATGCAAGGATTGATTGTCTTGAGGATACCATGAATGTTGAGCATGTAGATTTATCTAAGCAGTTGAAGGAGCTTACCTTGATTATGGGGCAGATGACCGTAAATGTGAATCAATTGACACAAACATTGGAGAATAATGCCATCACATTAAGGTGTGAAACACAGTACGAAGGATCGACGGAGCCGAAATCAAAATTTGAAGCAAAAGAAGCCCGATTCGACCAGGATCAAGAGGGTTCGACCAAATCTGTTGGTCGAACCAAGGTCGAACTAACCTGTTCGCGACCCTCTGTTTTGATGGAAGTGAGGTTCGACCACGACTCCCCTGGTTCGACCAAATCACCAGGTCGAACCCAGGTCGAACCACATATCCTGGAGCACCCTATTTTGTCGCAGCAACGGTTCGACCACGACGGACATAGTTCGACCAGTCCATCTGGTCGAACCCTGGTCGAACCGAAGGGCAGAAATAGTACAGTAGGCCGGTTCGACCAAGGGAGAAGCGGTTCGACCTGTCCTGATGGTCGAATCCATGTCGAACCCCAAGTTCAAAGTGAGAGCAGCATGCCAGACAACTGGTTCGACCAAAGCATTGATGGTTCGACCAATCACCCAGGTCAAACCCATGTCGAACCTCAATTACAGAAAGTGAGCAGTCTTCCAGGAGATAGGTTCGATCATTACGTACCTGGTTCGACCTCTCAAACAGGTCAAACCCAGGTCGAACCTCAAATTCAAAAAAAGAGCCGTTGTCCAGAAGGTAGGTTCGACCAGTACGTGCTTGGTTCGACCTGTTCCACAGGTCGAACCCTGGTCGAACCCATCCAGAAGTTGCCCATTTCTGCGCCAAATGTTCCGCATGATGTTGATGTTACTCCAGTACCATTACATGAGCAGAATACTGAGCTTACAATGGAGAAGAAGTGGGAAGAAGCAAAGAGATTGAGAGCCAAGAACGATAAAGCGAAGGAGGTTGAATGTGATGAATGGGGAAGACCAAAGACCAAGATACCTCCTCCGTTTCCTTCGAGATTGGCCGAGAAGAGATTGGAAGAAAAGTTCAAGAGGTTTCACAATGTCATGAGCAAAGTAAGCTTGAACATTCCTTTCTCTGAAGCAATCATGGAGATGCCATACTATGCCCGATTCCTCAAGACTATTATATCAAAGAAGAGAAGCTTGAACGGAGTGGAGACAGTGAACCTATCAGAGAATTGCAGCTCGATCCTTCAAAGGAAGCTGTCTGCAAAGTTAAAGGATCCGGGAAGCTTCACCATTCTTTGTGACATTGGAAAAGGGTCGGCACATAAAGTCTTGTGTGATTTGGGGGCAAGCGTTAACTTGATGCCTTTGTCCATATTTAAAAGGCTTGGTTTGGGAGAGTTAACTCCCATGAATATTGCTCTTCAATTGGCGGATAGATCCATGACTTGTCCAAAGGGTTTAATTGAAGATGTTTTAGTGAGAGTGGATAAGTTAGTTTTTTCCGTGGATTTTCTTGTACTTGACATGGAAGATGATAAGGGTGATATTCCCCTTATTTTGGGACGACCGTTCCTTGCCACAGCTGGAGCTATGATAGATGTTAAGGAAGAAAAGCTTAGACTGCGAATGGATAATGAAGATGTGATTTTCTCTCTTGATCATGCAATGAAGATGCCCATGGAGACTCAATCGTGCGAAAGCATAGATGTGGTTTCTAACTTGTTTAATCTTGATTTTTCTAAGACAGGTGATTCTAAATTTAAGTGGAAGATTGACAGGGGGGTGTCTAGACAGCCATGGGAGGAAGGAAATTTCAATGATCATATTTTTGTGACCAAGAAAGGTGAGGTATTGAGTGTAGACAAGAAGAGAGAAAGAAAGTACTTGAAGGTGAGCATGCGATAAGACGGTCCTCCGATCAAGTAGTCTACAAAGTGGTAATCCGTCGTGACTCTTCGACGTTAAACATGAGCGCCTGTTGGGGCTTGCCCTTCTGTTTTAGTGCTTTATTATTTCTTTCGTGTGCGTAAGAAATTTTTATATTTGAGGTGCTTACTAATCGGCAATTACATCTTTGCAAACTTAGTTTCAACTTACGTTTTTCCTAAGTTTGGGGGGGTGTGATGTACTTACCTCATTGAAGCACCAAGAATATAATCTGTTCTTTGTAATGTTTGCTAGGGGAGTTGATTTTTTGTGGTATATTGAAACTTTAATCGGTTTTAATGTGTCGATTTTTTACAATTTGCCTAGTGTTCTGTGGAGTTTCTAGTGTGTGGAGTCGATTAGATAGTCAATTTATTATTTCTTATAGTTCTCCTATTTTATTATTGATGAATCTTGTGATGATGAGTTTGTTTGAGCTTTGATGATAGAAAAAGGTAACTAGGTGGCAAGATGAGTTCTACGCTGAGGAGCTCGAGCATTCATTGAAGAAAAATCAGGTGCCCTCGTTCCCTTATTCTAATTTTTATATGTGCTTTTAATTAATGGAGTGAAGGATTGTGTTTATGGTGGTGATCCATGTGAGCTTATATTGTTAAAATTATCTTTGGAATTCATATGCTCTTGAAATTGATGAAGGAAGTGTACTTGAGTTATATTGTGATATGAAGTTCTATGTGTACTTGTGGGATATTGCTTACCATGAAAGGTGCTCTGTTACTTGTTAAATACCCATGTGAGATTTTGAGCCTCGTTGATCATGTACATAATCACATGATATTTCTTTTCTGGTGAGTATCGTTCTTGTGTGTGTATTCTAGAACTTGCCTCTTGTCTTACTTGAAACTACATGTGTGTTAGATGATGGGAGATGATCTAAGGCCATCCTTGAATTTATGAGTCACTTAGCCAAATAATTCCCTACCAAATAATTATATATCAGTAGTTAATCCCGTTGAGCCTAAAAATCTTATTTCTTTGGCAACCTACGAAGATAGCCACTTTGATATCATATTTGAGCCTTAGATTCCAATATTTAGTGGAGAATTAAATGCTGTCAAAGTGTGTGAATTGATTTTCATAGAGTTTGGAAGGAATAAAATATTTGGAGCTGTACAAGTGATTATGAGCAAAAACAAAAATATGAGCTTAAAAATAAGTTGCTTAGGGGTAGTGCCCGAAACTGGTACCCCAAGATGTTAGAGGTAGTACCCGAAACTGGTACCTCGGGAAAAAAAAAGGATGTGCTTGAAGAAAAGAAAAAGTATGTTGAGCTTGAAGTAAAGGAGAGAAAAGAAAATTAGAAGAGCATGAAGCTGGATAGTCTTGAAGTGTAAGAATCTGCAGCACAAAAGATCTCCTGTTTTAATTCTCTACTAATTGATGTACTTTATCCATATGTTTCCTACCCTTATCAAAGAGCCAATATTACATCCAAAAGAAAAGTCCTTTTTGATCCCATTGTCGAATCATAATTTTAGTGGTAGAAAGTTTGAGACATTTGGCAAGCTTATGGTTACGCATGCACTTGAATTGAATTTGAGCGTAAACACTTTAACCCATAAGTGTATATATTTTACACTTGAGTGAGAGATCATATATATACTTCCCGTGAGAACATGTTGATGGAGCATTTGAATTGGTGGTGATTGTCTTAACTTGTATGCTATGAATTGATTATTACACGTAATAAGAGTTGCATGACCTAAGTTGATGACAATTGTATTTTGAATGGGGTATTGGTCATAGTCCTTGTTTCCCCGCTAATTTTCTTACTCTCTCTTTCTCTTTATCTTTATTTTGTTGCCTCGGGACGAGCAACGGGTAAGTTTGGGGGATTGATGAGAGTGAAAATAAGCGTGTTTTAGTGTCCAATTTAACACCTTTTTGAATGATATTGTAGTCTTATATTAGCACAAATGTCTTATATTCGATATATGTGAGAATAAGGTGCACTTGAGGTGTTTTGTTGTGTTTTAGGTGGAAAAAGGATCAAAAGAGCCAAGTTTGAGAAAAGGTGCAATTTGTGCAGGAATGCTGATAAACGCACATCCAACTTGTGTAATTATTCTGTATTGATATGGAGCTCTGAACGGGAAGTGTGATACATGGTTGGAAAGCCACTGAAGAGAGGGTCGTTTTGGCGTAAAGAACATCCCATTCGGAGTCCGAACGAGGAAGTTATGAGCAAAGTGGTGATGCCGCGCGAGCTGTGCCGAACAGAATTACAGTGCTAATTTCCATGGCCTGTTACATATTCAATTCTTGGAGTTTTTGTGATTTCTTTAATGGATAGAAAGCCAAGGAAGAGAGGATCGCGTGAGCACAAAAATCACTCAATTCGGAGGTCGGATGTGAAAGTTATACGCGAAACGGAGAGACTGCGCAAATCCAGTAGCAGGGTTCGACCTGTGGTTCGACCTGTGGCAAGTGGTTCGACCTGTTTGACGAGGTCGAACCTACGTGCGGGAACTTACGTATTTTCGAGGCCAAAATACGTGTGATCACTTGAAAAGCCCATTCCAAGCCCTAGAGACGTGATTACAAGTATAAAAGGAGGCTCATGCAGTCAAGAAAACGTCACCAATCACCGAGGAGAGGCCACAACATATAACACCCCACAAGGGGGGATCACACCCCATCCATCATCCACTTTCTTTCCTCCATCCATTCATCAAGTTCTTGGAGGAGAACCAAGAGGAGGATTCAAGATGGAGAAGGGCATGAAGACGCCATATCAAGGGTTTATTCGTTTCCTAATTTATCTTGTATTTTCCGGACATCCGGGTAAGATCTATCCAACACCCATGATTGTTCTTCGAAACATCATGGGCTAGAGCCTTTTTGGTAGATCTAGGAGTTTTGATGGTTTTATGAATTAATTGAACTTCCATGTATACACTCCGTACAACACTACTTGTAGTTTATTTTATATATGATTGTACTTTTTTAATCCATATTCACGGTCGTTTTGTGCATCTTCAATTGGTATATAGAGTCTAAATATATATCTTGGTTGTAGATTGAGTGCGTTCACCGCTGAACAGGATTCCATGTTATGATTCTAAGTGAGGGGACTCCGAAGCTTCATTAGAACTATCATATATGAATACTTATTAATTGAATTGAATTCGGGTTATTAAGTTGGATAAAGAGGGTAATTTCATAGTACCTATAAAGGGAGATCATATCGGGTTAGAGTACCAATCCTAGGGGGAAATAATTGATACTGATAGTACCTAGAAAGGGGGGTGAAATTATATCTCTTGCTCCGAGGTTATTCACACGTGTTACACGCATGTTTACTTGTGTCTATAGAGTAGATATGCATGGTTTAGTGATGCGTCCATATTCGACAAGGCAGAGTCGGACATTGACACATGGAAGGGAAGTTAATTAGTGAAACTGGATTATCCTAGAGCTACCTATTCTCCTACTTGATCCACTTTCGTATTCATCAAGTGATACTTTATTTTATTTGTTATTTAATTTCCAGCATATTAGTTGTTAGATAACCATTCAAACGTAATTGCCTTGTCTTAATTAATTTAGGTAATAATTAAATTGATAATACGCCGTCCCTTGGGTTCGATAATCACTTGGTCACCTTTCGAAACTACAATTGATATCCTTCATACTTGGGGATTAATTGTGTGTTGAGAAAACGCTCATCACAGACACACACTGCCATGTCTTAAAATAACTTATGTGATTCACGTAAAAGACTAGGTTGATGGAATTAATATGTGTCCATGTATATACTTGCCTCAAATAAAGAAATGATACAGCCTAGTTACACGTAATACTTTACATCCATATTAAGGATGACAACAGTAGGAAATAAATGCTAGGCTACTGAGAACTAAATATGTAATATATACATATTAGAGCCTACCATACTCATGTAATATCTACATTAGGTATTATGCTGTATATATTCTCACAGATTAAAGAATATTCGAATATCTATAAATATGTGAGATACGAGGAACCAATAGAAGATCAGAATACAATCCATACCCCCTATAAATAAATAAAAAAACTGACGGAGAAAGACGCTTAATACTGGAGAGAAGATTTATTTATCCAAAAATTGTCAAAAGGGTAAATTATAACGCAGATGGAAGCAGAAAATATGGTGCAGATTTCAAAACCAGTTTAACACTTTTGATAGATGTCGATGTCTACGAAAGGAGAAGGAACATATACAAAAACTTACTGGAATAGAATTGGATTTCTGAATTTATTGGATGATAATAGTTTGGCTTGTCCACTTCCACCTTATGATTATTTTCCTTGGGAATCAAATTTGGTTTTAGTTTGAAGACACTCTACGTTCCAATGGGAAGAGGAGAAATATCTTATATAGACTTGGAAAAGGAGTTAAATAATATACTGGATTTTCAAGACGTTTAAAATACGGGGGAGGTGGTTCCTAAATAAATGGAGTGGAAGGGAGAAAGTTGCTGGATTGTAGGAGTTGGGTTGATAAATCCCAAATTAAAAAAAATTAGACTATATATATATATATATATATATATATATATATATATATATATATATATAATTAATAGAAAATTAAATTAATAATAATAATAATGGATACCTTTATTCAGAATTTTAATAGTATTTGTAGAAAACTGTTGTCCATTACGTGTGTATAATGAATGAATGAAGAATTTTATTTATAGGTGCAGAGTATATTATTTACACAAAAATTCACATGAAAAACTCCAAAGGAAAAAAATAAAAAAATAAAAATCAATAAAAAAGTTTAAATAAAAATAAAAAATAAGTAAAGAGGATTTAAAATATATAAGGAACAGACAAATAATCAATAAAAAATTAAAAAACAAAAGAAATGGAAAACTTACTTAAAAAAGTGAAGATAATTTTTGTTTGTATATATAAAAAATTTATGTGAACTAATTAGATGGAGAGGGATGAATTTTTCTTTTAAATTTTTTTATATTTATAAATAAAATTTGATTTTATTTTTATTTGATCTAATCATATAAATATTCGAATCTTAAAAAAATTTATGTATTTATCACTAAATATTAATTAGTAATTATTAAAATTAAAATTAATTCAAGTGACGATACATCATTAGAATTTAAATTTTTTGTAATTTAACTTTGAAAAAATTTTAATAACGTTAAAAAATCAAAAATTAAAAATTACTAATGATAATAAAAATCCGAATTAAAACCAAAAAAAATTAAGTAAATAGAAAAAATAATCCAAGAGAAATCATAAAAAAATTTAGTTAAAAAAACAATAAAACTAACCAAGAAAAAAATTATTAAAGTAAAAAAAATAAAAGATTAAAAAATTACATACTAATTAAAAATTTAAAACAACATAAAAGAATTGAAAGAAATAATAATAAAAACAAAAGTTAATCAAAAGAGAATTTTAAAAATACATAAAAAAAGAAAATATATATATATATATATTATTAAATTTTGATATTAGGTGAAAATATATTTAAAAAAACCAAAAAAGTTAAACAAATAAAATTTAAAAGAAAACATACGATAATTAAAAAAATAGAAAAATATAAAAGAAAAATTATAATAAAATTAATATATATTTTTAAAAAATAAAAAATTTAAAATAAACTTATTATAAATAAATTCGAAGAAATAAGAAAATAAAAAGAAATCATAACAAAATTAATTACTTAAATTTGAAAAAATAAAATTAATAACGTAAAAAAATTAAAAAAGTTTCATACTAATAATAAAAAAAGAATTAAAACCAAAAAAATTAATTAAATAAAAAAATATAATCAAAAGTGTTACATATTAACCATTAAGAAAATAGAACTAAAATAAAAATAAATAAATAAAAACTTAATCAAAGGAGAAAATAAAAAACATAAAAGAAACAATAAGTAAAATATAATTTAAAGTTAAATTATAAAAAAATTATAAAAATAGCCATTAAAAATAAGTTAATTAAGTACAATAATCAAAAGATTATAAAATTACATGCTAACAATTAAAAAATATTGCTTAATTAATTAATTAAAAATTATAAAAGAAACATCAAAATTAATAAATAATAATAATAAATGGATACCTTACTTTAAAATTTGAAGAATGCTTTAATTTTTCGTAACGAATAAATTATGTGTAGAACGAATGAATAAAGAATCTTATTTATATGTGATAGGTGGAGAGGGTATAAATTTTCAAAAACTTATAGGAGTAGTAAATATATGTATTTATTTATATTATTTTTTAATTAATAGTGATTGGATAATATCATATCAAATTTTAAAATAATATATGTATTTACCTACATTAAATTTTAATTAATAATTAAATTTTTTATTTTTAATTAAAAATTAAAATAATTGAGATTAATTCTGGTGACGACACCTCATCAAAATTAAACTCTCCTTTAGTATATATATATATATATATATATATATATATATATATATATATATATATATATATATATATATATATATGAAAATAATCTCAATAATATATGATAACATATGCATAGACCCGGTTGTTACAGTTACAATCCGTTGATCAAGGATTATAAGATAGTAATGGCTGATGCGAATTATTATGCAGTATTTTCCTGTAGATACAACAAATGGGGTGACGTGAAACAGATGAAAGAAGATATTTTCAAAAACTCCTGCTACTGTGATCATGGTTTAGGTGTCTCTCTTGACGGATCTTATTATTGGCTAGTGATTGATGGTCTATATATTAACCAAGATTATGAATCAAGAGTAGGAGTAATTTGTGTCAATGGGAGAGATGAAGATTTCAAGAAACAGCCTCTGCCATTTTATAAAAATCCTGGTGTAAGAGAATTGTATCATTTGACATCATTTCGCGTCCATCTTTGGTTGTTTATCTACACAATGGGGATGTATAACAATTGGATGGAGTATGACATGATGAACTTTGAAGATGGGAAATGGTTACTGGTGATGGGAAGAATCAATGGGTGGATTTTAACGAAAGCAAATGCTTCGACGACTCGCACACTCCCACAGTACGTGGAGATGAGATAATACTTGAATTTTTCAGCTCGAAATACATGTTGTATGACATGAGTAAGAATGCTCTTGCACAGATTCGTAAATATTGTTGTTCCCTTTATTTTCCTCCCATCCCTTATGTAGAAAATCTCTTTCTCATTTAGAACATTATTGTCTTAGTTTATAAAGGTACGCATGCATGCAACCTCTATCTAGATTTTTATTTTTATTTTTATTTTTAGCTTTTTGGTTCTGTAACATATATAAAAGAGTTTACTATTATGCATGACGAGGAGTGATTACATCTTCAATGACAAGTGAACAATAGCAATCATCAAGCAAAAACTTTCTCATATTTTAATACTCATTTATTAGAAACTAACCACCCTTGATTTTGCTATGTAGATCTGTGCTATAGCCATAAATTGCATAATTACAAGTAGGTAGAATTTGCAGGATTAAAAGAAAGAATATCGTCCTGTTTTCTAAAGCTTTGTTCACGAAATGAAGAATTTCTCCATGGCGCTTTGTTCATCAAATGAAGAATTTGAGTTAAATTCATTTTCAGTTCCATAACTTTTGACAAATTCCTTACCAAATTATTTTATATTTTCGGTCTAGTCCCGTAAATATTTCAAAATTTTAAATTTTATCCTAAAACTAATTTTCGTCGCAAATCGTCTCTTAACTCCTGAAAATTTTTCAAAACCATCCCAAATTTTTGGAAGCATTCAAAATTTTATGGGACATTTTCTGATTGAAATCATTCCATAACTCCTGAAAATTTCTAAAATAGACCCAAAAAGGACCATTTTTAATGAAATACAAAAGTTATGGGACTTTTTCAAAAGTTTTAACTGTTTTGGGACGAAAATCAAATTTGACAAAATTTATGATACTGGAGTGCACTTAACTCGAGTTAAATAATTTCCCCATAGCATAGTCCGTAGAGTTTAAAAATAAAAAATAAAATAGAAACTACAACTCTTGATCATAAGACAAAAATAAATTTTCTAGATAGGGGAATGGGGTACATTTTTTTCTTAAAAAAAAATAGAGATAGAGCATAGTAACAAAGTACAGTTCATAAAATCCGAATCCAATTTTCCCCATCAAACATAAGCTTACGATGATTTAAAAAACAAGAATAAAATATTTTGTTTTATAAGATATATATTTCGTTCAGTGAAAGAATCCGATAAAATATTGAATTATATTAATATTTGAATAAAAAAATACTATTTTGAAAATAATTTTTCTCTTCAAAAAATTACGGTTATAAATTTTTATATTAAAGAATATGACATTTAATATTTAATATAAAAAGATACAAGATGAGGTTAAATCATCAAATAATAAATAAAGTAATTAAATAATGATATAAAAGATTAAGAGGATATAAAACTAATTTGATTATTTCGTCATTCTTCAATTCTCAACGATCTTTCTATAATCCTCAGCAATCTTCAATAATCTTCCAAAGTACACCGGATAGGATCTCCGGCGTAAACCCTCCGACGCTCATGTCAGATTCTCATCTGAAAAAATCTCCATCACAATTATCTCAAAGATATTAAAGATAAACTGTAATGATCAGAATACTTTCCTTTCTCTCGAAGATGAACGTTAATAATATAGCATACCTCGTCGCTGGAATTACAACTCACATTCTCCACGTTGAGTGAGGCTTGCGTGAGCGCAAGCTGTGCACCTTCAGAATTTAGTATTATGGATAAGGGTACATTATTTTGTTCTAAAGGGTATACACTTTAATTAATAAGGGTATACCATGTAGTTTTAAAGGGTATACACTTTTCGTTATATTTTTTATTTTTTTCAGAAAATAACGGGTACACATCTTTATATTAAAGGTTATACAATTTAATGCAAAATTCTAAAGGCACACGGAGTGAGCTTCCGTGAGCCCGGGCGCACACAAGTTTTTGTCTTGTAAAATAAAGGGTACACATCTTTATACTAAATGGTTCCAATTTAGCACAAAATTCTAAAGGCATACGGAATGTGCTCCCGTGTGCCTGGGCACACACAAGCTTTTGCCCTCCACGTTAGTAATAACCATAAATTCATATTATAATATTATTAATAAATTAACAATATATTTATCCACATTAACTACTCCCCCTACTCTGATTATTCTCGACAAATTATTCAGAGTACACAAATACAACCATCATTAACATAATTCCGAAGCATGGAGCAATTAAAGAAAACATAACCCGGAGGAAGTAACTTGTCCTGAAGAAGTCATTACTCAAATTCTGCAAGTTATTTTGGTTTGGAGAGCCCCAAATATAAAATTCTCTCCCGCATGTTATGAAACACATATTTAGCATATAACAGAGCACTTTTCAAAAAATAACATATTTAATGATATTATTAAAATAGTAATTAATTGTTACTAAACTTAATTATATCCCATCTCTGATTATTACCATCGAATTATTCAGAGTAGTATCAAGAGAAATATAAATATAGAGTTGTTCAAAGAAACACCACCCGGAAGTAATAACTTATAACTTGAGAGACTTCACAGCTCAAATTTTGTGAGCCATATATGTAAATTTGGAGAGTCACATATATGAAAACTCTCTCAAACATCATATCAAACATTTGGTGAGCGCAACATAATTCATAATTCTTGACATACGTGTGTTATATCAAAAGCAAAACTCAATCCTAAATCAGTATTATCAACTAGCAATATATGTAAAGTCCCTAGCTATTTGTTCAAAAGCTTAATCCTGCTTTACAAGTACAGCAACACCAGTGAAATCGCAACTTAATCAAAGGGCAGAAAACCACATGTATATATAACTTCTATCAATACTTGAATCAAACACCTTGTGCGCATAGTTCATTAATCTTGCAATGTGTATGTTATTTTCTCATTAACTCCAAATGCATTACAAATTGTATAAATCATTATGTAATGCATGATTCACACTAATTGCCACGGGCAAGTCATAACAATATCATCCATCATTACAACTCTGTAATGAAAAGAGATGAAGAATAAGACATACCAGAGCTCATGAAACTCATCGCATGATGTCCCTTAGGCAGTTGGTAAGTCTGAAAGAGTTCTCATTCCTCAGTTATCTCATCATCAGTAGACATTAAGGCTTCAAGCATCACACCTCGAGGTCTTAGCTTCAATTATCTCGCTATCAAGAGATGATAGACTTTGCAGCCAGGCATCAGACCTCGTGGTCCTAGCCTCAATTATCAGGCTTTGCAGCCAGGCATCAGACCTTGTAGTCCTAGCCTCAATACCAAGCTTTATAACCAGGCATCGGACCTCTTGGTCCTAGCCTTAATACCAGGCTTCGTAGCCAGGCATCGGATCTCGTGGTCCTAGCCTCATTACCATGCTTTATAACCAGGCATTGGACCTTGTGGTCCTAGCCTTAATACCAGGCTTTGTAGCCAGGCATCGGACCTCGTGGTCCTAGCCTTAATACCATGCTTCATAACTAGGCATCGGACCTCGTGGTCCTAGCCTCAATACCATGCTTTGTAGCTAGGCATCGGACCTCATGGTCCTAGCCTCAATATCAGGCTTTGTATCCAGGCATCGGACCTCATGGTCCTAGCCTCAATACCAGGCATCACAACCAGGCATCGGACCTCGTGGTCCTAGCCTTAATACCGGGCTTCGTATCCAGGCATTAGACCCCGTGGTCCTAGCCTCAATGCGGCTGTTCATAGCCAGGCATCAGACCTCGTGTTCCTAGCCTTAATACCGGGCTTCACAGCCAGGCATCGGACCTCTAGGTCCTTGCCTTAATTTCGTAGCCTTGATCACATTCAAGGACAGGGTTCACACTTCAGTCTCCTATTCCCAGGCTCGAGCCCATGGACGGAGCCTCGTTGGGGCCGGGGCCGGGGGCCACTGGGCCCCCTCAACTTTTCATAATTTCTACTATATATGTGATAATTATTTTTGTATTTTAGTGTAGTCAAATTGGTAGGCAGGCTGTTCTCATCTTAGAAGGTTAATGGTTCAATTCTCGACAACAACGTTCTTCTTTTTTAATTCGATTTTTTGCCTATTTAATCACTTTTTCTATTTCTTTTATTATTTAGTAATATATTTTGTATGTTACTTTCATAATGTTTATTTTCCCTATTGATTAATATTTTAAACTAATTTACGTCCTCTTTTCTTACTTCTCCTATTTAAAGTATTTAATTTATTTTTAAATGAATTTAAATCATTTGATTTTTCTTTGCAATATCAGTGCATGCCCTTCCGAAAATAATGTCTTTAAAGCATCATTTTCCTTGAAAAGTGCGGCAGCCTCCATCGTAAATGTCTCAATTCATGAAAATAGTATTAAACTGCGAATTTTGAAACTTGTATAATATATGAGTTCCAATATTTTACAAACCCACGTTATGATCGCCTGTAATTCTTCACCAATTCATGTCAAAAACAGCGCCAGTTGAGTAATCAAAATCAACCTCACAGGTTCATATATAGCTATCAGTTAGAAATTGTTAAAACTATAACAATAACAATTCACGATTAAAATCATGTGATCATTCTAGAAATTGCGGTAACATGTATATATTCATTCCATTATTAAATGGTTCGTAACAGATGAAGGTACAAGTCCAAACCAGGACAGTCGGTTGATTCGATTGAGATTCTATCACTGGAAGAACTTTCCTTGGACTCAAATCCGATTGGAATGACTACATATCCAATTCGATGCATTCCTTGACCCTCTAGAGTCTTTGTTTGCGGGAGGCTATCATGTTTCCTGTGAACTAAAATTTCATGAGATCCTCAGGTAAGTAAACTGTAAAAGTATGAAAATAATCCAGCAATTCATTCAGGCATTCTCTCGAACGCCTTATATGCACTTTCATGTCTTTTGAAAATTGGGGACTATTTCGTTTTTCACGGGAGAAGAACAAGAAGGGATAATGGAAAAGAGAAACAGAGATTGCAAACTCAAGAGATAAAAGTGCTGAATACCTCAGAAACACAATAATGAATTACTCAAAAAATCTTAACCAAATTCCCGCAACAATGCCTTCCTCTCATGTCCCAGTTCCGTCTCTCACAGGACATTTCCATGATTTCATCTTCAAGGGTTATGAGAAGATTACGAATATGTTAAAATGGTAAGTTCTTATGCCAATAATGAACGGAACAATGAAAAGCACTTTGGCTTTGGTAATTATACGAAAAACTTCACGTTGGCGGTTAATAGTCATTAAGTAGATGTTTAAATTTCAAAAACCCACCCACACTTAAGAAGAATGCAGTATGATCTTCCACTCTCGTCACAACTCTATATTTCCCATAGACGGCGCCAATTTGATGAAGTTAAATCATCAAATAATAAATAAAGTAATTAAATAATGATATAAAAGATTAAGAGGATATAAAATTAATTTGATTATTTCGTCATTCTTCAATCCTCAGCGATCTTTCTTTACTCCTCAGCAATCTTCAATAATCTTCCTACGCAACCTGTAAAAGTACATTGGAGAGGATCTTCGGCGTACACCCTCCGACGCTCAAGTCAGTTTCTCATCTTAAAAAATCTCCATCATCATTATCTCGCTCAAGTCAGTTTCTCATCTTAAAAAATCTCCATCATTATTATCTTGCTCAAGTCAGTTTCTCATCTTAAAAAATCTCCTTCATCATTATCTCAAAGATATTAAAGATAAACTGTAATGATCAGAATACTTTCCTTTCTCTCGAAGATAAACGGTAATAATATAGCATACCTCATCATTGGAATTACAACCCACGTTCTCCACGTCAGTAATAACCATAAATCCATATTATAATATTATTAATAAATTAAAAATATATTTATCCACATCACTGGTGTTGATAGTTGATTGGTTGTGATGTAATCTTGATTAAATCATGCATCCTATGGCTTGAATTATATAGACAGTTGAGTGGAAGATCTAATGGACGTGATGCATTGAAGTATTAGCAGCATGCATGGCAGTTGGAGGCGGTTGAAACTGAAAGCACTCAAGATGGAAGCAGCTGGAGGTAGTTTACTGGTGCAAACTTGTGACAGTTATATCTTAAGTTGTAGGCATCCAATTGGATTGAATTAAGAGTGTATTTTATAGTCCTCGTTCCATACTACACGTTAGGATCAAGAACGGTTACATTCTGGCTCGTCTTGTACTCTATATAAGGCCTAGAAGTTAGCTAGTTGAAGCAGTTTTACAGAGCCAATTTTCTGCTCTTTTGCTTAGCTTGCATTAGAGTGATCTTCATTGAGTTGTATTCAGTCTGATAGTAATAAGAAATTCTCTCTCACCCAAAGAGGACGTAGGAGGATTATCTCCGAACCTCTATACATCCTGTGTCTCTTCTTAACTTTATCACACACACACACAGATCAACTTGATTACAATTATTCATAGTTGGTAGTTTTATCATCTTTTGAGTTTTCTTGGTCTCAAGAACACAACAATTTGCGCCGCCTGTGGGAAAGGCAGATCAAGAAAGCATGAGAGGAGCTAAGTTTGATATAAAGAAGTTGAATGACAAATCAGATTTCAGTTTGTGTAAGGCCAAGATGAGATCAATTCTGGTACAGCAAGGATTGGCTCATGTTATCAAGGAGAAGGCTGCTGATCCTTTGGGAAAACAGCCAGAAGAAACAGCTCAGGATATTGAAGATCAAGAGAAGGCCCATAGTGCCATTTTCTTATGCCTTGGTGATAAGACATTGAGAGAGGTAATCAGAGAAATAACATCAATAGATTGGAGAGCCTGTATATGGTGAAGTCTTTAGCCAATTGGTTATACATGAAGCAGAAACTCTATTCATTCAGAATGTTAGAGGACAAGTATTTGGTTGAACAGATTGATGAATTCAACAAGATTATTAAAGATCTTGTGAATTTGGAAGAGGTGATCAAAGATGAAGATAAGGCACTGATCTTGATGTCTGCTTTGCCATCTTCAATAGAGAATTTCAAAGATACTTTGCTCTTTGGAAGCAATACAATCACTTTTGAACAAGTACAAGTGGCTTTGAAATCAAAGGAGCTCCAGAAGGCTACAAGGGCTCAATCAACTGGTGAAGGTTTATACACCAAGAAGCAAGAAAATCAGTGGAGTCAGAATCAAAACAAGGGTGCTGTTGCTGATTCAAAGGAGAAGGATAAGAATACTAATCAGTCCTCTGATCCTGAAGCCAAAAAGTGCTATCACTGTCATCAACCTGGATACTTCAAGAAAAATTGTCCAAAATGGATAGCATTCAAGGCTGGAAAGTGAAGCAACAACAACAACAATACAAGAAACCAAGTAAATCAGGTAAGTGGTCTAGATAATACTGATTTAATATTTTCTGAAGTTCTTTCTGTTACTTCAAATCATGTTAATCAAGATTGGGTCATGGATTCTGGTTGTTCTTTTCACATGACACCGAATCAGCATTGGTTTCATGATTTTAAGCAACTGAGTGGAGAATCAGTATTACTAGGTAATGATATTTCTTGTAAAGTTGAAAGGATTGGTTCTGTTAAACTCAGGTTACACAATGGCTTATTGAGATCTCTTACTAATGTTAGGTATGTACCTGATTTAAGAAGGAATTTAATATCACTTGGTATGTTAGATCTTCTTGGTTACAGTGTTCAATTAGGAAAAGGAAAATTAACTGTGACCAAAGGAGAAACAGAAGTGATGCAAGGGGTTAGAAGAAGTGAACTATACTTCCTTTATGGAGAAACATACTCTGGAGAGTTACATGTAACAAGTCAGAATGTAGATGCTTATACATGGTATGGGAGATTGGCACATGTGAGTGAAAAGGGACTTCAAGAACTGCATAAGTAAAAGCTTCTAGGAAACTTGTCTGATGTTGAAGTAAAGCAGTGTGAGTACTGTATACTTGGGAAGGCAAAGAAGCTTAGATTTGGAGTTGGATCACACACAACACAAGCAATCTTGGAATATGTACATTCAGATTTGTGGGGGCCTGCTCAGAACAATACAAGAGGAGGTGAAAGGTATTTTATATCTTTTATTGATGATTATTCAAGGAGAGTATGGGTTGCAGCGATCAGAACCAAGGATGAAGCTTTCAAAGCATTCAAGGAGTGGCTGACAGAAATTGAAAACAGCAGTGGAAAGAAGATGAAGCATTTTAGAACTGATAATGGGCTGGAGTATTTGTCTGGAGAGTTTAATAGTTTCTGTAAAGGAAAGGGATCTCAAGACATATGACTATTCCAGGAACACCACAGCAAAATAGAGTTGCTGAGAGGATGAATCAGACCTTACTGGAAAGAGTTAGGTGTATGATGATCAGTGGAGGTTTCAACGAGAATTTCTGGGGAGAGTTGATCATTACTGCTGCATATTTGATCAATAGCTGCCCTTCTTCTGTGTTAAACTTCAAAACACCAGTGGAAGTTTGGTATGGAAGACCTGCAGATTATTCATACTTAAGAGGTATAGGTTGTTTGGATTATGTTCATGTTAAACAAGGTAAGTTGGAACCTAGAGCTCTTAAGTGTGTAATGGTGGGCTATCCAAA
This sequence comes from Pogostemon cablin, assembly GCA_023678885.1. Lineage (NCBI taxonomy): Eukaryota > Viridiplantae > Streptophyta > Magnoliopsida > Lamiales > Lamiaceae > Pogostemon > Pogostemon cablin. The sequence continues at coordinate 39,802,067 of CM042955.1, forward strand.
AGGGATGAAGGGATACAGGTTGTGGTGTTTAGAGACTCACAAGCTTGTCTTGAGTAGAGATGTAGTTTTTAATGAAGATAGGATGCCACTGAAGGAAGCTATTCCTGAATCAACTACAAAGGATAATAGAACAGTAATTGAGGTGGAGTTTCAAGGAAGGAAACAAGCTGGTCAGATTCACACCAGGAAGGAAGTTGCTGATCAGTCTCAAACTAGGCAAGAACAAGCTGATCAGACACACAGTGGGCAAGGATCAAAACAAGTTGATTAAGGACAGACTCAATCTGATGAAGGAGATAAAAGTAATCAGAGTGAAGCATCACAAGATTTGAATAGCTATCAGTTAGCTAGAGACAGGTTAATGAGAGTAATAAACACACCAGTCAGATATACTCAAGCTGATGTTGTATCATTTGCTCTGTATTCAGCACTTGAGGTGGAGTCTTATGAACCTAGAACTTATTCTGAGGCAATAAGTTTTAAAGAGAGTGGGCAATGGGTGTTAGCTGTTCAAGAGGAGCTATTGTCATTAGAGAAGAATGGGACTTGGAAGATAGTTCAGAAGCCTGATAGACATAAGCTAGTTGGATGTAAATGGATTTTTAAGAAGAAACTTGCTGCTATACAAGGAGGGAGTATCAGATTCAAAGCAAGGCTGGTTGCTAGAGGTTTTTCACAGAAGGAGGGGATTGATTACAATGAGATCTTTTCACTTGTGGTTAAACTTTGTTCAATAAGAATTTTACTGTCATTAGTTACTCAATTCAACTTAGAATTACATCAAATGGATGTTACTACTGCTTTTCTTCATGGAAATTTGCAGGAACAGATTTACATGAAGATACCTGAGGGAGTAGTTGTTCAAGATGTTGATTCTAAGGCTTGTTTATTACTAAAGTCTCTGTATGGCTTGAAGCAGAGTCCAAGGCAACGGTATCTTAGGTTTGATGAGTATATTATTGCATGTGGATTCATTAGAAGTGCTTATGATAGTTGTGTTTACTATTTGCATAATAAGGATTATTATACATATTTGTTGTTATATGTTGATGATATGCTTATTGCAAGTAATAGTACTTATGGAATTTCTAATACTAAGAAGCTTTTGCAGGATGAGTTTGAAATGAAAGATTTAGGTGAGGCAAAGGTGATCCTTGGCGTGCAAATTGTCAGAAACAGATTTGATGGAAAGGTCAAGCTAGGATTAGAGTCTTACTTAATCAAAGTGTTTAAAAGATTCAATATGGATCAACGCAAGTCTGTCACAAATCCTTTTAAGCAAGGGCTGAAGCTGTCATTACAATAAGGAACTAAAATAGATGAAGAAAGGAAGCTCATGGACAGGATACCTTATGCAAGTGCTGTGGGGAGTTTGATGTACTCAATGGTATTATGCAGGCCAGATGTAACATATAAATTGAGTGTAGTTAGCAGATTCATGTGCAATCCAGGAAGGGTTCATTGGGAAGATGTGAAGTGGTTGCTGAGATACATCAGAGGATCAACTAAAGTTGGTTTAATGTTTGAAAGAAGTGAAGAAACTAAGGATGTACTACAGGGATATGTGGATGCTGATTTTGCTGCAAATTTGGATACAAGGAAGTCCTTAACAGGCTATGTGTTCACTTTGTATGGAATAGCAATTAGTTGGAAGGCAACACATCAGTCTGTGGTAGCTCTTTCAACCACAGAAGTTGAGTATGTAGCATTGACAGAGGCAGTGAAGGAAAACATGTAGATCAAAGGCATACTTGAAGAGTTTGGAGTGAAGCAATCTAATGTCAACATTTACTATGACAATAAGAGTACAATTCATCTGTCCAAACATCAGAGATATCATGAGAGGACTAAACACATTGATGTCAAGCTTTACTTTGTAAGAGATATGCTGGAAAATGGGGAAATCAAGGTATTGAAGGTGGATACTTCTGAGAATCCGGCAGATTGTTTTACTAAGGCTCTTCATAGATCAAAATTTGATCTATGTTTGAATCTTATTGGAGTTAAGTAAGAAGAGAGGGAAGAGGGTGTGAGATGAGGGAGCTGATGCAGATTGGAATCAAGATTAAGGTGGAGATTTGTTGATAGTTGATTGGGTGTGATATAATCTTAATTAAATCATGCATCCTATGCCTTGAATTATATAGACAGTTGAGTGAAAGATTTAATGGACGTGATGCATTGAAGTATTAGCAGCATGCATGGCAGTTGGAGGCAGTTGAAACTAAAAGCACTCAAGATGGAAGCAGCTGGAGGCAGTTTGCTGGTGCAAACTTGTGACAGTTATATCTTGAGTTGTGGGCATCCAATTGGATCAAATTAAGAGTGTATTTTATAGTTCTCGTTCCATACTACACGTTAGGATCAAGAACGGTTACATTCTGGCTCGTCTTATACTCTATATAAGGCCTAGAAATTAGCTAGTTGAAGCAGTTTTACAGTTTGCCAATTTTCTGCTCTTTTGCTTAGCTTGTATTAGAGTAATCTTCATTGAGTTGTATTCAGTCTGATAGTAATAAGAAACTCTCTCTCACCCAAAGCTGACGTAGGACGATTATCTCTGAACCTCTATACATTCTGTGTCTCTTCTTAGCTTTATCACACACAGAAAGATCAACTTGATCACAATTATTCATAGTTGGTAGTTTTATCATCTTTTGAGTTTTCTTGGTCTCAAGAACACAACAACTGGAGTATGTCGGATTTAGGCACACCGTGGACTTTGGACACACAAGTTTTTATCCATTGTTTTTAAATGGGAATATTAATGTTAAAGATGAAAAAAATAATCCTCCATATACATAATTAAAGGATTATTTGGATTTTAAAGATCTTTATTTGCCAATGATATCCTCCGTAATTTTATTAAAAATTAATCCCTCCGTTACGCGTTTATGTTGATGTTTCCATATTGTGTGTGGCCCTACATGGAATAATTAATTATTTTGTGTAGGCCTAACTTGACAAAAAATAAACATAAATCTTAACTTGGGCCCAACCGCTAAAAGCTCGCCTTTGTTTGGGCTAGTCCATTTAGGCTTGCCTCCAAACGGACAGAAAATATTAAAGTCCAACCCACCTTTTATAGAGGCGGGGCGGTTTCGGGCCTACCCCGTTTTCACTGGTCTATATAATACTCCCTCCGGCCACTTAGAAGGTAACCATTTGTTTTTTGCACGTGGATTAAGGAGTATTATTATTATATGTGTAGTGGGTAGTTGTATTAGAAGAAAGTGGTGGATCATGTGATGTACTTTTTTTATTAAATATGGAATATGGATACCTTTGAAGTGGACGCCCAAAATAGTAAAATATCCACCTAGAGTCTTAAATAAGGAGTAATCAAATTTCTCTAAAATAAAATCACGATTGTCAGTTTTACAGGAATATGCCTAACCGCTCTACCAATTGAAAAAGTAGTAATTTTTAACCTAGTTTTTATTTTTTACAGATTAAACATATGAAAAGATTAAAGATTAATTATTAATTGAAAGTTTGTATGTGATGTATTTATGAGTATTTGATTTTGTAAATTTGACGGCTCCACCTCTTCCGTTCACTTGACTGACGTCACTACTTCAGTTTTGTATCCAGAATATGGACATCCGTAATTTTACGTATCAATCAATTTAAGATATAATTAACCCTGGGTATAGGGAATAAGGGTTTCGTGTTTATAGTCTTAAGGGTTTAGGGTATAAGGGTTTCGTATTTAAAGTTTTAGGAGTTAGGATTTAGAGTTTTTTTTCTTAAAGGACATATTAGTAATTATCATACATCCTTAAAAGATTATGAATGTCTTATGAACTTTAGCTGGGACCCAAAAATTCGTATCATTCTGTAACCTGTATAATTGGATTTAGCTTTTGGTTTTGGTTTTATGGTCTTTAGAGGATTATATTGTTGGATAATTGGGAGTTTGGAAAGTTGGAAAATAATATAATTTCACTGTTATAAAATTTGTATCTACCTTCATCTGTTCTAGAAATTAATTTCTTGCCAATTGCTACATTTATTACGCTTTCTAGAATTTTATAGTCTTCCATGACGTTCAATATATTTGTCACTAATTTATCATGACTTTGGTGGCTTTTCTGTTGGTGTTCTTTTTGTTATATTAATGAAAGTGCTGATTGAATATAAATACTTGTTGTAGTTTTAAATACTACGGCATTGTCATATACGGTTCGGTTTAGTAATCAAGTTTAAACCGCGGTTATTCAAGTAATATTGGTTATGTGGTTTTAAACGGTTTTGATCAGTTTTGGTGCGGTTTGGCTATTTTATTAATAGATTAGCTTACATAAATATCGATTCGAATCTCTTATTTTATAATTGTACTACACTTCGTATTTTACAACTTATTTTCTAATAAAAAAGCATATACAATATGTAATGATCATTACATCCTTGTACATTTGGCGATAATTTAGCCATTATAATAACACATGGCAAACATTTAATATGTAGAATAGGTGATGAAACTTATAAATATAATAGGTGATCCCATTTATATTAATATATAAAAAGAAACATATAGTCAAGTGAAAATATTTGCAACCTTGATCTAACAATACATAGGAGGTTAGACTAATTGATTGACTTATAGTTGGGATTCTACATAGATGTATGAGAGAAATAATAAAGATAAGAAGTACTCCATTGAAGTAAGAAGAATAGAAGTTAGGACACATGTATGGTAAGAGTGAAGATAAAGACAACAACATTAATAGAATTTTTTTTTATAGGAGTAGTGAATAACTAATGAGTAATGACTAAACTATTTAAATACTAAAATGTATAAATATAATATAATACTAATAAAAACTAGTGGTGTGGTCGGTGCGGTTTCGACTATAAAAATAAAACCGCACCATAAAGTGCGGTGCGGTTTTTCCTTAAATTATAAATTACGGTTTATCTAAAAAATTGTATATAGCGGTGCGGTACAATTCGGTGTGGGCAGTTTTTGCGGTTTTCAAAAATTTTTGCCCAACCCTAAGATGTTGAATCAAAAGGTAGTGATGTGGAGGGGGAGAAACAAGTGTGTGTTCTTGAAACGAAAAAGCATAGTCTTCCACCTAACATAATGAAAATCATCTTGTCGAGATTACCCGTGAAAGATGTGGTTAGATTCAAGTCTGTTTCCAAAGAGTGGGAGGCCACAATCTCCGATCCAACATTCCATGAGATTCATCTCCAGCGTTACAAGAATTCCTCCTCCCGAAATCTACTTGCATGGGAGAAGTTAGATATTAGTGAAACAACTCTTGAAGGATTCCACGTTACCAAACTTGAGGATGACCATTTTGAATTTGTGTCAGCGATTAAACATTCAAGGGAATTGATACACCTCAAATGAAATTGAAAGCAGAAAACAGATTTGATATATGGAAATTGAGGAATTCTAATAAAAAAGAATGAAATGAAAAGATAAGCACTATTTCGAGAGAGTGCAACTCCTAGCTCCTAAGAGACTATCTCCACAATATTCATCTATGCCTCTCACCATTTACCCAGCTAGCAATAAATAGTAGTTGCTCGTCCTTCACGTTCTCCTCCTCCACTACTCTGGCATTTGTAACAGAAAAGGGAATCCCTCTCTCCCACTTCCTTGATCTGATCCTCAATCTTATGATTTGGGTTTGGGCTTGGGCCCTAGAGCAAGTATGGTGTTTGGGCCAGGTTAGTGGACTGGGCCGTATATCCCCCTCTTCTTCAAATAAAGCCTTGCCCTCAAGGCTCATATCTGCAAAATATTGGAGACCTAGGCCACCCGACGATGGATTATCCAATGATCCCCTAGACCGCTGCACAAGTGTTGGAGCAGTAGTATAGGCATCTCCTTGTAACACCACCTTCTCATCTTTGAACACAAACTCCATCGTCATTGCAGTGTAATTATGTATGACCTGCCCCAATTGTTGAAGCCATTGTATTCCTAATATTATATCGGGTCCTTTCACTGGTAAATCATACAAATCAATCCAAAACTCATGCTGCTGAAACCTTATCTGAACTTGTGGGCATATATGTTTGCAAATGAGGCACTCACCATTGCCATGTACACCCCAAATCTGCTTGTGGCATGAATTTGGAGATTCAGCTGCTCTGCCAATATTGGTGTGATAAAATTATGAGTGCTCCCATTATCTATCAATATATGACATTTTCTATGCTCTATTTCTCCCCCTATCCACATCAAATGGGAATTCGTTTGCCCCACTAACATGTTTAACCTTGAGATTTCTGCAACGTCGAACCCATGAGTTTTATCCAATTCTCCCACCTCCAAATTCTGCAAAGCATCCCCTCCACTAAAGTTTTCTTCATCCATACCAAGCAACAACAGAAATTTACTCTTACACTTATGATTTGGACCAAATTTCTGATCGCAATTATAACAAAGCCTCTTTTCTCTCTTCTCTTTCAATTCCGTGGGGGAAAGTCTACGGATGGGTAATCCCGAGCTAGTGAAAACAGGTTTGGGTTGAACGATTTGTAGTGGGCTTGGATCAAACAAAGGAGATGACAAAGGAATGGGTGTTTCTGGCTTTGGGTTGATTCTAGCAATTGGGCTAGGAACAACAGAAACGGGGTTAGTAATTGAGGAGACATGGTTATGGGTTGAGTGGAGAACCCCTGTTTTCTCAGTCATTGAACTGGCTCGGGCCTCCTCAACCCGTGCTTCATATGCCCTCTCTAAGGCAAAAGCCTCCATTAAAGTAGTAGGGCGATTGAAAAGCAATTCACGTTGGAATTCTGGTTTCAAGCCAGTAATGAAAAAGCTAACAAGGAGCGGTTCAGATATACCTGAAACTTTGTTCATCAACTCTTCGAAGGCAGATTGGAAATCAGCCAAAGTAGAAGTTTGAGTCAATTTTGATAAATTGCCTTGATGATCCTCGTAGGTGGACCCACCGAATCGATGCTTCAGATTCAAAAGAAGTTCTCTCCAGTTTGTTAACAATTGATTCACCTTCATCCACTGAAACCATGAGGCAGCCTTCCCTTCCATATGAAATGAAACAATCCGCAATCTATCGGGTTCCAGTGTCCCATGAAAATCAAAGAATTCTTCTATTCGAAAGATCCAACCATCGGGGTCGGTTCCATCAAATTTTGGAACCTCCATTTTCATACCTCGAAGAACCGAAGATGATTCAGTCATTCCGAGGGGCTTTCCATGCCTCTGTTCTTGCACCTGTGTTGCCGAAGAACTAGGTGTAAACCAGGAGAACCATGAGTCAGATGTTGCAGTTCTTCAAATCCCCTCTCACTGTGGCCATGTAGTGTTGAAGTGTTTGATGGAAGGTAAGTGATTGTTTCTCCATCTGTTCTTGAAGACCCTTTACCAGCGCCGTAAGCTCTGCTTCCGCCATGATCGGCTCTCAACGAGAGCACCAAATGATACACCTCAAATGAAATTGAAAGCAGAAAACAGATTCGATATATGGAAAATGAGGAATTACAATAAAAAAGAAAGAAATGAAAAGATAAGCACTACTTCGAGCAAGTGCAACTCCTAGCTCCTAAGAGACTATCTCCACAATATTCATCTATGCCTCTCACCATTTACCCAGCTAGCAATAAATAGCAGTTGCTCGTCCTTCACGTTCCCCTCCTCCACTATGACATTTGTAATAGAAAAGGGAATCCCTCTCTCCCACTTCCTTGATCTGATCCTCAATCTTATGATTTGGGTTTGGGCTTGGGCCCTGGAGCAAGTATGGTGATTGGGCCAGTTTAGTGGACTGGGCCGTATCAGGAATTCCACTTTGATCTTGGCATTTTGTGCAGCTGTGATGGATTGTGTCTGAAGCACTGCCAAAGTCTTGAAGCATACAAGATCCATAAAAGGTTTGCTGCAGTGTCAACACAACCCTTCGTTGCGTGACCTGATCAATCATCCTAGTAGTCCTAGTCCCAGTCAGTATGTGCTCTTGAATCCATCCTGTGGAGCGTACAGAGAAATCCATTGTCCTAAACAAATACAGGACCACCGTCGGAGTATATCGTTTCACGGGATTTATTACAATCCGTTGAAGAAGGATTATGAGGTAGTCATATGTGATATGGAACGTTATGCGATATATTCCTGTAGATGCAACAGATGGAGCGACGTGAAAGAGATGAAAGATTTCCTCGGGTACTACTGGACTTGGAGCAATGGGCCGGTCTCTGTTGATGGATGTTTATATTGGCTGGAGCGAACTCCGTATTCACCCTTTGACGACGGTTATGAATGCACTGGAATAATTTGTTTCGATTGTAGGGATGGAATTTTCAAAAAACTGCCATTGCCAGAAATTCTATCTCATGCTCAATGCCAGGACGACGACTTCTACTTGGCTTCGATTGGAGGCGATCTTTGTTTGTTCGTCCATGGACTGGACTCGTACGAACCAATGAGGATCATTAAGAAAGTTGGTAGGGATGGGAATGATTCATGGATGGAGTTTGAGGAGGAATTTAGCTACAGTAGTGTCTACAGCCCCTTTCCTGAATGTCAGGTAGGTGAAAATGAGGTTTTACTTAAAGTGGGATCAGAGTATATGCTGTATGACCAGCAAATATCACCCGAGAAGTTGTTTTAAACCTCCCATCCCCTATATTGAAAATCTGTTTTTGGTTTGAGAAAAGTAGTGATGTTGTGCTTGTTTAACATTCTGTTAGACTATATACTTTCATTATTAAATCTTTCTTTTTACCGTTTAAAACACTTGTTAGATTTTTATTTAGGTTAGTTTTGAAGAGTATTTAGATATCAATATTGAAGTGTTCATTTTGCCAAGATTATTAATTCTTGTGGCATGTAGACTATAAAGATTTGTTTATTTAATAAACATGCGTCCTATATTAGCATTTGCAAATTAATGAATGAGTTCTACAAATTGTGGAATGGCATTATTATAAAGACCTGAGTATTATATTATCATTATACATGACATGAATGGTTTAAATTTTCTAATAATTGTAAAGGTTACTCATTCATACAAATGGCTCATTTCCTAAAAAAGGTCCTATGTTTTCAAAATTTGCATCATTTTTTTTCCTAAAACGTCAATAGCTTGACGAAAAATACAACCTTTTGAACCTTTTCCTATAAGAACTCTAAAGACAGGAACATAAGATGCAACTTTTAGAATCATGGGACAGTTTGAGATTTTTTTGCAAAAAATCTTTCATCTCTTTCATGTCACCTCATTTGTAGCAAAACATCACCGAAATATTCCATCTAATTCCCTCGCAACACCTCCTAGACCTGTACCGGATTCTCCACAAAAAGCAACATCCGTGTTTCATTTAATAATCTCCATTTTAGGTGGCTTCCATCCATATATTATAGGATGAGTAACATCTGCATTTACCGGCGGTTTAGCAATTAGCACTCAAGTAGTCATTTAAATGACTTGAATCCATTATCATTGGATCCACACTTTTTCCTGGAGATTTTCGATTCAGCATTTATCCAACAAAATCAACATAAGGTCCAAAATAATAGTAATAATAAAAACATAGGAGATTAAAATAGGATTTATTACAAATGCCCTTTCTTTTTGTCTCGAAAAGAGATTAACAAGAGTTGAGCATTAATGGCTAAAGCAAAATAGGGACTCAGCGGTTGGCTACATCCTCTGTTAGACCACAAACAGATTTTCTAGAAAAGGTAATGGATCAAAATACTTTTTTCTTCTCATTTTATCAATCAACTCAAAACTATTATTTCGCTGATCATAGAGAACAAAATCTACGTCCCTACCAATGTCAAATAAAATCTCATCTTCGCTTATCTGGCATATAGGATGACGAAAATGGTAATACCAATCTCTAAATTGTACCTGCACTTTCACCTCCATCCATGAATCCTTCTTGTCGCCGTTAACCCTTTTCATAATTCTCATAAACCTCGGTGGCTCATCATCAAACTTGTAACCCATACCGCAAAAGTTGAACAAACAAAGATGGCCTCCAAAACATATCATACACAAATAATAATGTCTTCCTAATTCACCATAATCTGGCATAGCAACTTTCTTGAAAGATTCTTCTCCCCATCAAAACAAATTAATTCAATATTACTTGGATCTTTAGACCGTTGCAGCAAGTAAAAAGATCCGTTTAGAGGGCACCCACTATAGAAAGATTTGTCACTGCTGCAAAAGTCTTTCATCTCTTTCACGTCACTCCATTTGTTGTGCCAGCATGAGAATACTGCATAATGTTTCATATCACCAATTACTACCTTGTAGTCCTTCTCCAATAGATTGTAATAAAGTCCGTAAAACATGCCTTGTGGGCTATAATCTATTGGTTGTGCACAACAAAATTCTCTGTACGCTCTACAGGATGGGTTCCATAGCACATAGGAGGCATCTGTGCATTCCTGCTTATATAAATACAATCCATCACAGTTCTCCAACGCACGCTCCAATTTATAGTTATATTCCCTTGAATGTTCTACTGCTGCCACAAATGGATAATCGTTGTTTTTAAATTCGGCAACATAGAATCCATTGTATTCAGTTTCCTCCCACCAAGCAAATAGAGTCCGGTAGGATGAATACTTGGACTGTTGGAGATGCATTTCAGCGAATCTTGGATCAGAGATGGTGGACTCCCATTGTTTGCAAACTGCTTTGAATCTGAGTAGATATTTTACAGGTACTCGTGAGAGTATGTTTCTATAATGTCAAGTGGTAGAGTAGTACTACTCCGTGAGTATATTCTGATCTCTTCGTATTCTGCACAAGGTGCTATCAACTTGCAGATGCTATATTTCAAGGCTGGATCAAACCTTTGACAATTCTGGTGAGAATGACCAATTATACCACAAGAGAAGCAATAAATTGGCAATGACTCATATTTTAGAGGAAGCCATGAATGTTTCCCCTTCACTCGAATATTGATTCCCCTCAACAAGGGTCTTGTGATTTTGATACAGATCTTAAACCTTATAAACTTGCCAATATAATCCTCATCCGTCTTGTCCACTGATTCCAGTATCCCAATCTGTGTGGCAAACAGCCTCAGTGACCTTTCATTCATGCACGAGATGGGTAACCGAGCCCAGAAGGAAACATCCTAAATGGTGGCATGAACTGAAGACGAAAGTAGCTGCTCATTCCCTTCTTCAAACTTCTTTATTGCAAAGAAAGAGCCCTCAAATAGCCATGGTTGATGTTTCCATATCCAATCTCTATCAAAGTCACATTCAAACAGAAATAATATCATTTTCGACTCCCCCAACTCCCTCCATGACATTTCATGTTTCAGTTTCCAGACTCTATTCATGGATTCTATTAGATTCGAGGGGCTCCAGTTTTCGTCCGAGACAAGCCGTCCCACAAGACAAGGTTCTCTCTCGCCGTCCTCAACATCATTCACATCAATTACTTCAGATTCAACTTTCGCAAACAATTCCATGGTATTGAAAATTTAAGTTAATGCTGCAAATATAACACACAAAAAAAAAAAAATTAATTAGGTGGCAAATTACTCCGACAAGCCCACCTCCGGATCCATCTACGCAATCAATTTTAATTATTAGAATATCATCTCATACTTATAGGCAGCACAGGCAAAGAAATACACTTTCAGAAACAAAAAAATTCTTAACGCTTCCATCTGTGGTAAAAAATTAAAAGAAGACAACAATTAAATAAAATATAGAACGAAAAAGCCAGGAGCAGATTAACGATGTACAGTTCATAGAACGTGGTCAAAAACTTTATCAGATTGTCTCCAAACAAGCATTAAATTACGATGATAACCAGTAATTGTCGGCACTTTCAGAGAAAGAAAGAAAAAGTTATAAGAAAAAAACCACAAAAGAATGTACCTTTGTGAGTTGAACAGGGAAGAGACAACGACGATATTAAGGCTTTGTGAGTTGAACAGTGAAGAGACACGGACGATATTAGGGTTTAAGAAGGAAAAAAATAATTCCCAAATTTCAACAGAGTATTGTTCGGATTTAGATCTTGATGCTGTTCCATTTATAGTTTTTTTTTTCTTTTTTTCAATATGATGCGTCTAAAAGGACAATGATACCTTGTTATAATTAAGGTAAAGGCATGGGTGAGACTATTACATTAAATAATTTTTAAGGACATGATTGCTTGGTATGAAATCAAAAATTGGAAAATTAGTTATAGAAAAAATTTAAGAATTGAACTGGTGTGACACTGGTGCACCAAAAGACTTCTACTGTGAGATCAAACTCCAATAGAGTGTCCACCATTGATTAATTTATATTTATATAATTAAAAAACAAAAATAAAAAACTACTCACTACTCCTTAAATCACCTTAAAATTAATTGGCCTAAATAAATTTAAAAGGCAATGTTTGGTTGATATCGAATTAGAAAATTTAAAAATGGTGGCGTTATTGCTACCCGAATCTTTGCTAAAGACATCTAAAATTTTTAAGTTTTTTTATGGAGTGACAATTTTAAGCTCGCGCAAGTGCAATAAACAACTAAAACTACTCTCCTTATATTTTTTGAATTACATTACACACCCATTTATCACTACCAAAATTTCAGAACTGTTGAGACGCAAAAAAGAAAGATTTGAGGACACTCTTTTCAATCATCCCAACAAGTCCTCTTCCCGTCTCTCTCCTAAACTTAAAGCCCCTTCTATCCCTTAAATTTTATAATAGTTTACTAGGTTTCTTTCCAACTCGATCTTCTCTCCTATTCTTATCTTTCTATCAACGTAAGATTTAAAAGCCCAAAGCCACTTCTATCTCCCTAAATTTACAGATTTATTCCCAACTCGATCTTCTCTCTCTTAATCTAGATCTTTCCATCAACATACTCAAAAAGTAAAATAGATTTTTTCATTCAATTTTGTCCAATGTTTAAGAAATTTCTACCATGAAACTATGCAATGAATTTACATACATAGCTGCCACCAAACATTTCTTTCTTTTGCATTTATAATTTTATTGGAAAGATTAATACACCATGCTGCAACTCATACCACTGATTTCATTTTTTTTCCTCTCTTAATTCTCTTACTCTATCAATGGTCGTGTCTTGTACATGGGTTAGAGTGTAAGTTTGAATCTGATTGAAATTGGGTGTCCAAAGTAAACTGAAATATTATAGACTGCTGGAATTTAAATTTGTAGCGTACAAAGTTAAATGGGTTAATTGCAAAAAAAAAAAAAACCACGAACTTTACTCCTATTGTAAATTAATCATCACTTTTAAGAAATTACAAAAAAAACCATCACCTTTAAATATTATTGCAAAAAAAACCCAAAATAATCTTACTTTTAGTCACAAATTGGAGTTTTTTTGCAACAATACTTAAAGGTGGTGGTTTTTTTTGCAATTTCTCAAAAGTGAGGATTAATTTGCAATAGGAGTAAAGTTCATTGTTTGTTTTGCAATTGACCCAAGTTAAATTTGTCTTATTTAAAATTTTAGGTGCTTTCAACAAAGATTCGGGTGGTGATAATACCAACCATTTAAGAATTAATTAAGAAATAGAAATTAATTAGTGCTTATAAAAAATTTACTTATAGTTTCTATAACTTTTACATTTACTATTCTACTCCCTATTTTTTTAATCTCTTTTGAAAATGGTAAATATATATTTCAAAGCAACAATCTACAAAGTACAAATATACAATGTAAACATCAAAATGTATATCTCATCAAAAATAAGCTAAAGCCTATCTATTATTCTTTTAATCTCTTATTAAATCAAAAACTTGATGAAACAGTTGGTAATACCTTCAAATTCTTTTCCCTTGTTGTATATATAGTATATATTTTTTTACAACAGTGCCTCCTCAATATGTTTGTTGAACTGTTGTGAACTTGTTCTTCTCTTTCATAATAATCAAATCAATAGCGTTGTTAATCGTTTGGTTTGGTTGAGTATAACTGCGATATCAATTTTGGTCCAGTAAGATATGTTAAATCCAACTTTAGTCCTCAAGTTTGATAATTTCTCAAAAGTGGTCCTCCAATGTCTGCTTTTGGTCCGCTTTTAGTCCTTTTTGTCCATTTTTGGTCCTCTAAGATAGACCAAATAAGGACTAAAATTGGATAAAAAGGACCAAAAGTGGACAAAAAAGATTTAAAGCGGACACTGAAGGACCACTTTTAAAAATTTACCAAACTTTAGGACTAAAGTTGGATTTTGTATATCCTAAAGGACCAAAATTGATATTATCTCATATAACTGCGATAATTTTTGTTGAAAAGAGCAAAAATATTAGACAGATTCATACTGATCTAATACTTCTGTTACCTAATAATGTATATTAGATGAGTCTGTTAGTGTGAAGGATTTTATTTGGAGGCTTATTTATCTCTAAATCTTTTATGAAAATTAGACTTTTGATGCTAATTCCTGAAAAAGGACCTATGTTTTAAAAAATTGCTTCTTTTTTTCCCCCTAAAACCTCAATAACTAGACAAAAAATGAAACCTTTTCCAATCAAAACTCTAAAGACGGGGACAAAAGATGCAGCTTTTGTTGAATATTAAACTTAATTTTGTGGAGATGTCATGATAATTCTAGAATATTTGAGATAATGTATAGAATAAACTAGAATGTGGAGATAGTTGGACATCAAGAAGATGATAGAAAGATCTAGAATAATGTGGGTGAATGAAAAATCTAGAAAAATGCATGTGATCAAATAAGAAGAATTATCTAGATTAATTAGGAAGAAACTAGTGTAGAATTCTCTAGAATATTAGAGATTATACCATTGTGAAGTGCAGAATCGTCGAAAAAACAACCCTGCATTAGTCCAAGACATAATAGGGGAGATCAACACACAATTGAAGAGAATCCATCCATAACCCTTCATCAATTCACTCCACCAACACTTTCATATCAGATTCACATCTGATTTCATCCTCCATCCATCTTCAAGTGGTTCCAAGGAGATCGGAGAGATAGAGAAGGAACGCCCAACTACGCTTATGCTAGGGTTTCGTGTTTCTAATCTTTTCCTTTCTTTTATCTTGATTTTTGTTATGAATTGCATAGCCATGAGTGTTGATTGTAACCTCATGGGCTAATTTTCTTTTACAGTTCTAGGGTTTGATGGTATGATTTTGATTGATTTGGGAACCTAGATCAAAGATTGAAATTTTATGCAGTTGATATTTTGATTTTACTTAATTTATTCAGACTTGATTTTTTGCTTCGTAACGTCTTTATAATATTTTAATGACATCCGCTATAACACTTAAATTATTGTGTTAGCTTGTGTGCGTTCATGATTAGTATTGTCTATCTGTTAGGGATTGAAGTAGTTCCGCTATAAACACTTTAATTTCATGAACTGGTAAATCAGATACTTGAATTGTTTAGTGGAACAATGCAATTAGACATTCAAGTAGGAAGTAAATGAAACTTTGTAGTAATTTCAGAGAATATCTTGTTAGTCGAACTTACCATCCGGATGTATTGTTGTTTGCTTTGATTAGTATTTAAGAATGAGGCTTGGTAATATTCACGCACCTTAGGAAATAAATCAGAAAATACTGTTAGCTTAAAATCGAGTCATATCCGGTGGGTTAACAGGGCTATGTGGTGTATTTTCATAGAAGCTGCATGAATGAACAATTGGAAGTCTAAGAATCCGAAGTAATTGGTCTATACCTTATACCTTAGAACTATTGATTATCTCTTGATTTAATCTCAATTATTCTTGTTTATTTTATTTATTCAATTATTTAATTTTGTAGTCTCTAGATAATTAATTCACAACTCCTGAGATTGGTTACCCTATTCTGATTAAGCTAGTAATAATTAGAAGATAAAGAGTTAGCTATCCTTTTGGGATCGATAATTTAACTTGGTCGCTTGTCACTAAAATTGATGTTCTTAACACTTGGAGATTTAGTTGGAGTGTGTAAAAAACGCATATCAAGTTTATAGCACCGTTGTGCCGGGGACAATTTTAATTGTTTATTTTCTTTTATTTTTAATTTAATTAGAATATTTTTGTTGAGATTTAATTATCTTTACCTTGATTTTTTCTTGAAAATTGGATGCACACTAGATCGAAGACAGGATTGAAAGATCTTGAATTTGATCCGGAGATAGAAGCGTCCAATAGAAAAAGGGGAGGAGCAGCAAAGAATCTCAAAGCACCTCCTAAAGCTGCTAAGGTACCACCTTCGAAGAAGAAAATGGAGACACCGGATCTGAAAGTAGTCATAGAGGAGATATAAAAGGAGCAGATAGAAAATCAGGTTATCCCAAAAGAGGCTGAATCTGAATCTGAATCAGAAACAGAAATAGAATCAGAATCAGAAATGGTAGATATGGGAGATAGAACCCATTAAGATGACATTGTCATTCGGGAGACATTCAACTCCACCAGTTTAGGAGTATCAGGTATAGTTGGAGCCATTCAAGCTGATGAGGCGAACGACATAAAGCCAGCCCTGATTAATATGGTGGAAAAAAACCCCTTCGCCGGAGGCATTTTTGATGAGTCCTACGGACATCTTAAACGTTTCAGCAGCTATATGGATATGGTGAAAGCTGCTGATGTTACTAATGATAGATGAAAGATGAGGCTTTTTCAGTTTTCATTGGTTGATAAGGCAAGGGAGTGGTATGATAAAATGACAGGAAACAGTTGTTCTAACTGGGCTGAGCTGCAGCAGTTTGATCAAACAAGAAATTAAATCAATCAAAGCAAGCAAGCAAGCAATGATTAGCAAACAAGATAGATGGAAGAAAAGTGGTTCTCCAAATTAAGTAAAAGTGAGATTAACAACAATTAAGAAGTGGAAATCCTAGGATAAATGCATCGAATTCACATGAATCATGGATTGAAGACTAAGGGCCAACACTAAGATCACCTAAACTTCCTCTCAAGATGGATAGGATGTAGTTCTAAACATAGCTCAATGAGTTGGTTCTAATCCTTTAGAGTTTAGAACCCTTTGATAGAACATATGATTGGTTTGATCGAGAGGTTGATTAATCGTGTGAAGGGACTCTCATTTCAAGCTTAGTACCTAGTTCACTAATACCTGATTCATGCTAATTCACAATATATATAGGTTTTCCACCTATTTCCACCTCAAAACTCTCCAAAACTAGCACAAAACATGATGCCAAACTTGTGAATTTGTACACTCATCAAACCCCCAAACTTACATGTTGCTCGTCCCGAGGCAACCTAATCAAACCACAGGAGTCGTGTATAATTCACCAAGATCAAGTACAACACATATCACACATGCAACTTCATTCAATCAAACAAGTATTAATTGCTTCATATATATCACTCATGCAAAATCAATCCAATCACACACCATTCGGAGTACTAAGTAATTTCGCTCACAAGATAAGTATTTATTCTCTTTCACTCAAGTGCGTGAGGCACTATATAGGTTAATATAACACTCATATCAATCCATATTCACGCGTAACCATAAGCTTAGCAAAGGTCTCAAAAATCAACTTATAATCAATTCTTCACTAGGATCACAAAGGACTTGTTTTTGGGTTGTAATGTTGGCTCTTTGGAGAAAGGTAGGAAAATTTAGGTAAAGTGACTTAGGACACTAGTAGAGAGTTACCTTGGAGGTTCTCGATTTCTTCTACTTACAGCAAGTTCTCCTCCAATGTCGTCTCTTGAACTTGTAAAATTCCTGAATTTCCCTTCTTTTCATGGCATCAACATCATCTTTTTAAACAATTCGGGTACCGGTTTCAGGCACTACCCTTCTTCTCATGTATAGGCCATCAGCTGCTAAGCTTCACACACCATGTATAAAAATAATCGGGGTACCAGTTTCTGGCACTACCCCTAAACTAGATTTAACCATATTCTTTTTATCCAACCATATTCTATCTTCCTTTTCTTCTTGCAACACTTACTCACCTCCACTCTCTCTACTAATGAATAGGTTAATCAAAGCTCAAGTAAAGGTTTATAAGGTTATTCACTTTGGCTGCCAAAGAAAAAGCTTTAACGGCTCAACGGGGCATCCAAAGGTTAATAAGATCATTAGGAAGGATAAAATTTGGCTAAGTAACTTAATCACAAAATAATGGCCTAAGATCATGTCCTACCAATTTATCAATCATAAGTCTCACACAAGACTCCAAGCCAAGTTCTAGAATACGTTCATATGAATGATCCTCTCAAGAATAAAATAATCATGATCAAGCATGATTATCAAAGCTCAAATCCTCACATAGGTAATCCTAGTACTCCTCATAGCACATAATTAAGATCAATTTCACAAGAACTCAATATACTTATCAATTATACATGCTTTTCATCAATAGAAATTAACACATGAACATATGAATGCAAAAAAATCAATAAGTTTATACCCAATCAATCATACAAGATATCACTTATACATTCCACTCACGCATGAATCACACTCCAACCTATAAAGATAAAAAGAAGAATAAGGGAATCAAGATGAATCGGAGGAAACCAAAGAAAACCTGAAAAACTACTCCTCCGGAGCATCATCATCCTCATCATCAAGCCTCCATTCCACAATCCGGTGCAAATCACCGATGTGTTGATCCAAGTAATCAACTCGATCACCCAACCTACCAACTTTCTCATTCAAGGCCGTGTACCTCTCATTTAATGTAGCATAGTTGGCGTTGGTGAGTGCGAGCTGTCGGTTTGTCTCCTGCTGGCTAGCAACGATCGCGACCAGCTGCTCATGAATAAGGCGGAGCTACTCCCGTGTATCATTCGAGACAGCCCACTGTTGCTGCGGTGCTGGCTCATGCTGATGTGCGTCGTGCTGCATCGGCATCTCCTCATCCTGCTGCTCCTCTTCTTGATACTCATCTTCTTCGGGCTGCTGTGGTGGACGGAACTCTCCTTGATCAACAATCTACTATAACTCCGCCATCCTACCATCCTCACACATCTGCGATACAGTCCTCCAATCACCACCCGACCTTGCTGCCACGGATAAGGCGTTGTGTCCAAGAGAATCCATCAACTTGTTCCTTGCAACCCGAATAGTTGTCAAGTTACTCACGTCGAAGGGAAACATGAATTCGAAGGGCTGAGTCCCCTCGTAAAGAACCAATCTCCATTTTTGAAATGTGCAAATCCTCCCTTCACGCACGTAAACATCACCAAATCGGGCTCTCCTCTAACTGGTGTAATGCCGATGAAATCCAAATTATAATGCTCAGCCACGATCGTCAGTAACCCTCCAATATTCACCTTTTGAAACCCAATGGTCCTGAATCGATGTAGCTGTGCAATGAAATATGCTCCAACATTAAACTGCACCCCATTAAGTATACACCACAAAGCATAAAGCTCTCCTCTAGACACAACACTTCCCTCTGAGTGGGTGAACAACGTGTTGCTCAAGACACGATCCATGTACCTCAAAACTGGATTCTTTATTGAGGAAGCACGAGCTTGCCTAATCTTATAATCTCCAATCTCCCCTATAATCTCTCTCCAAAACCTATTAGCATTGAACGCTCCATTCTCCAAGCGAGAGATCCCCAAAGGCGTCTCAAACAGCTCATTAAAATCCTCAGATGTTCATCTCCTACTCACTCCACCAAGCTGAAACGTACACTGATACGGGTACCCAAGCGGGTCCTTCACCATCTCGAATGAGCAGACTACTTCCGCTGTAACATGGAAATACGTCGGCCTCTTTAACTCCATAAACCTCCGAATATCCACTTGATCAAACATCCAGAAAATATCATTCCCGATTCTCATTATCCTCATCGCCTCATCATCTTGGTATCGAGTACGAGCTATCTTGTCCGAGACTTCTTCCCACTTTTCTTTAATCTCATCCAGTTTTGCATTTGAATTCTGAAGTTCTCGGGTAAACGATCTTGTAGCCTCAGCTTCCTTGTCACTGTGTCAACATTCGAAGGCCTGTCATTCCTCTTCTTCGATCTTGCTTCATCCGCCTTACCTTTCCCTTTACTTGATCCTTGTCCCTTTCCTGAAAACAACTACTTCAATACAACCAACAAGACAAGAACACAAGTATATGACTAGCATATCCTATACTCTACTCAAGACTTCAAGCATCCATGCTCAATCAACCCAACTATCATCTCAACATCACTTGCTTAATTAACATGCTCAAAACATCTTCAATCACACTACCTTTAATCTTCAAATAATAAACAACAAGCATGCATCAACCAATTCAAGCTATTCAACAAGAATTTCAACAATTGAACTTCATGAACAACTCCAATTATAAACAATTCAAACCTAACTAACATGCTCATTCATCTAGATGTATCATAACCTTGATCAATCCACATAAAACTCAAGTTCTATCCATAATCAAATAATCTCAAACCAATAAACATGAATTCATATGAATCAACTCAACAATATCCATTATCACCATGAATTTCAACCAAAATCATCATTAATCAACTTACTCACAACACATTTCTTGCAATAAACTTCAATCCTAAGGTAATTGAGTTGAAAAAAACGTACCTTTAGTCTTGCCCATGGTTAACAATCGACAATTGACACACAACACTCAAAATGCACAACTGAAGCCCTAATTCGCGATGAAAATCGCCCAAATCCGCGCCCAATTCAAGAATTAAGAGTGTAATTTTGTGTAATCGGTGCAAAATCAAGTGTAATTGATGAATTTGTGCAATGGTGTTAAGGTTCGGAGAGGGTTCAAGGTTTGGTGAAAAAAAAGAATGATCGAACCCTTAAAAAAAACAACTTAAAACGCGTACCTAACTGGGTTTGACCTCGGGTTCAACCTGCGGAACAGGTCAAACCTCTAGCGACGATGTCGAACCTACCTTCTGAACAACTACACCTCGTGGTTCGACCTAGGTTCGACCTTCTGAACAGGTCGAACCATGAATGTCGTGGTCGAACCTATCACCTGAAAAATAGAGTGCTCTGAACGGACTGGTTCAACCTCAGGTTTGACCTTCTAAACAGGTCAAACCATAATGGCACAGGTCGAACCACCATACTGTAAATTTTAAGTCACCGGGTTCGACCTGTTAGACAGGTCGAACCTAGAATGATCAGGTCGAACCACCTCACTGGATGATTTTCTGTGTTGGTTTGACTTCCTCTGCTCGGTTTGACCTCCTGGCACTGGTCGAACCTACCCTGGCTTTGGACGAACCAACCTTCTAAGCTGAGTGTTCTTCAATCCCTACACACTTCAAACTTCAATACGAATCATTAGGTACCAACTATAGCACAACTTCATCAAAAATTGTTCCACAATATATCATTCATGAGTAACTCCGTAAAAGAAAACACAACCAAAACCTACTAAACATTAGGCAAGTTGTAAAAAATCATCACATCAAAATCGATTAAAATTTTAAAAATGGCGCAAAAACCAACTCCCCTAACAAACATCACAAAGAAAAGATTATACTATCGGTGCTTATTGAGGAAGTACATCACACCCCCTCCCCAAAACTTAGTGAAACTATAGGTGAAACTAAGTTTGCAAAGAGATGTAATTGCCGATAAGTAAGCACTCCAAAATAAAAATTTCTTACTCACACGAAAGAAATAAAATAATAAAACGGGAGGGAAAGCCCCCAACAAGCACTCAAATTTAACGTCGGAGAGTCACGACGGTACCAAATCAGATCAAAGTATCCACAAAGATGACACAAACATCATCCGGTGACTTGTAATGCTTCAAGCGATGTCCATTCGCCATAAAAATGTCTCCATCCTTGTCAATAAGCTCAAAACTCCCCCCTCCTAAGACTCGATGAATCATGAACGGTTCCGCCCACCTAGACTTCAACTTTCCTGCAAAAAGCTTTAAACGAGAGTTAAAAAGTAATACCTCATCTCCTTGCTTGAACTCCTTGTACGAGATCTTCGAATCATGCCACCTCTTAATCCTTTCCTTATAGATCTCAGTATTCTTATACGTACGACTCCGAAACTCATCCAAAAGATTGATGTGAGTAATCCTCAACTCCTTCACATCCTTGAGAGTCAAGTTCAAGCTTCGCAAAGCCCAAAACGCTTTGTGTTGAATCTCTACAGGTAAGTGGCACGATTTTCCATAGATAATCTGATATGGTGACATATCCAACACCGTCTTGTACGAGGTCCGGAACCCCCACACGACATCATCGAGCTTCAAAGCCCAATCCTTTCTATTGGTTCCGACCACCTTCTCCAAAATCTGTTTGACTTGACGGTTAGAGACCTCCGCTTGCCCATTCGCTTGAGGATGATAGGGTGTAGTAACCCTATGCTTAACACCATACCCTTTAAGCACCTTCTCAAGAAATTTATTTACGAAATGCGTACCTCTATCACTAACAAGTGCTCCAAGGACTCCAAAATGGGCAAATATATGCTTCTTCAAGAAAGATATAACAGTTTTCGAATCATTCAAGCAAGTAGGAATCGCTTCCACCCACTTAGAAACATAATCCACTGCAAGTAGAATGTAGATAAATCCATTAGATGGGGGAAAAGGCCCCATAAAATTGATACCCCACACGTAAAAAAATCTCAACCACTATGCTTGGCTGAAGCGGCATCTCGTCTCTCCTACCGATGTTCCCCATGCATTGACACCTATGGCAAGACGCCACATAGGTCTCACAATCCTAGAATAAGGTAGGCCAATAAAGAGCGGACTGAAGTACCTTGGCTGCTGTCTTTTGAGCGCCGAAGTGCTCCCCGTTAGGTTGTGCATGGCAAAACTCGAGAACACTCTCCATCTCCATCTCGGGCACACACCTACGGATGATAGAATTCGTGCAAATTTTGTACACAAACGGATCATACCATATGAAGGTCTCAACATCCCTTTTGAATTTAGCAAGTTGATATCGGTTGAGATCCCTTGGAATTTCTCCCACAGCAATATAATTAACATAATCCGCATACCATGGATCAACTCCCTGCGCAACAACCACACACGCTCGCTCAGCTCCTTCAACAAATACGACCGTGATCTTTTCATCCGGAAACATTTCCTCAATATACTCGAAAGAATTATTACAATGTTCCCTAGTGTCCAACCTCGAAAGATGATCCGCTAACACATTATCAGAACCTTTCTTATCCCAGATCTCCATGTCAAACTCTTGAAGTAAAAGAATCCACCTTATTATCCTAGGCTTTGTCTCCTTCTTTTCCATCAAGTACCGAATCGTAGAATGATCCGTGTACACAATAGTCTTCATGCCTACCAAATACTGACGAAACTTGTCGAATGCATACACAACCACCAAAAACTCCTTTTCAGTCACCGTGTAATTCTTTTGTGCCGCATCGAAAGTCTTACTTGCGTAGTAAATGGCGTAAAACTTCTTTTCCTTCAGCTGTCCAAGCACCACTCCAAGTGCTACATCACTTGTATCACACATTAGTACAAACGGTTGAGTCCGATCCGATGTGATCAAGATAGGTGCAGAAATAAGCGCCTCCTTCAAAACTTAAAAAGCTGTTAAACAA
Source organism: Pogostemon cablin (assembly GCA_023678885.1). Lineage (NCBI taxonomy): Eukaryota > Viridiplantae > Streptophyta > Magnoliopsida > Lamiales > Lamiaceae > Pogostemon > Pogostemon cablin. Next base: position 39,825,535 of record CM042955.1, read on the forward strand.
TCATCATTAAATACAAAAGGAACATCCTTTTAAAGTAAGCGAGATAAGGGCTTAGAGTATTTTGAGAAGTCTTTTATAAATCTCCTATAAAAACCGGCGTGTCCAAGGAAGGACCGCACTCCTCTTTCATTGGTCGGTGGTGGAAGCTTCTCAATCGCCACCACTTTAGCACGATCTACCTGCAACCCTTTAGCTGAGACATGATGCCCAAGAACAACCTCATCCTTCACCATGAAGTGGCACTTCTCCCAATTCAAGACAAGATTAGTCACTTGGCATCTCTTCAAAACAGTAGCTAAGTTAGACAAACAAATATCAAAAGAGGAACCAAAAACAGAAAAATCATCCATGAACACCTCCATGATCTTCTCTATCAACCCATCGAATATTGCCATCATGCATCTCGGATATTTTTCATTATCGCCAAGAAAGGCGTACTTCAAGTGTTCCGGCAAAAGTTTCAACTTCTCTTTCCTCACTTCCGTCGGAGGGCTCTCGTTATCCAAAGGCAAGTACTTCCTAGTCCACTTGACTTCTTCCACCTTAGTTCTTCCCGATTCAAACCTGTCATCACCCAAAGCAAGTAAGTTTTCAAGAAAGTCAATACATACCTCGTTGGAAAGTCCGTCAAGCTCCATAGTGGGATAAGTAAGAGATTCCATCAAACATGTCTCAAGAGGATCCTTTGACAGGATCAGAGACATGTCCTCCTTCACAATCTCCTCCACCACGTCAATACTATGACACTGCGACTCCATGGGCATCTTCATTGCTTTGTCTAAGTTGAAAAGAACTTCTTCTTTGTCCATCCGCAATCTAAGCTCTCCTTTCTGAACATCAATCATAGCTCCAGCAGTAGTAAGGAAAGGTCTCCCCAAGATTAAAGGGATATTATCCTTGTCTTCTTCCATCTCTAGCACAAGAAAGTCCACAGGAAAGACTAGCTTCTCCACTTTGACGAGAACATCTTCAATTATACCTTTTGGAAACGTCATCGACCTGTCTGCCAATTGGAGAACTACTGTTGTAGGGGTCAACTCCCCCAAACCAAGCCTCTGAAAGATGGACAAAGGCATCAAATTGATGCTCGCCCCTAGATCGCACAAAGTTCGCCGTGCTGGCCCCTTTCCGATTTCACGTAGAATAGTGAAGCTTCCCGGATCCTTCATCTTTTGCGGCAGCTTCTTTTGGATGATTGAGCTACAATTCTTAGATAAATTTACCATTTCAATTCCGGTTAAGCTCTGCTTCTTCAACAATATGTCATTTAGAAATCGAGCATAGTATGGCATCTCCATGATTGCCTCAGAGAAAGGAATGCTCAAGCTTATTTTGTTCATTATCTCTGAAAACTTCTTAAACTTCTCTTCCAATCCCTTCTTCACAAGCTTGTAAGGAAATGGCGGAGGTATCTTTGTTTTGGGAATCCCCCATTCATCACGATCAACCTTCTCTGCTTTCTCCTTTTCGGCTCTCAAATGCTTGGCTCTCTCCCACTTTTTCTCAGCTATTATCTCTGTACTTTGCTCATTCCAAACCACTGGAGTAGCATCAACATCATTAAGAGTGTTCGGAGTGGCAACAGGTAATTTCTGGTGGGGTTCGACTAAGGTTCGACCTGTGGAACAGGTCGAACCATGTACGTACTGGTCGAACCTACCTTCTGGACAACAGCTCTCTTTTTGAATTTGAGGTTCGACCTGGGTTCGACCTGTGAAACAGGTCAAACCATGGGTATCTAGGTCGAACTGGCCTATTGTATTCCTTCCGCCATCCGGTTCGACCAAGGTTCGACCTGTTTGATAGGTCGAACCATGACCGTAGTGGTCGAACCGTTGCTGTGACAAAATAGAGTACTCCAAGTGATGCGGTTTGACCTGGGTTCGACCTGTTGGATAGGTCGAACCAAGATTAGTTTGGTCGAACCAGTGTTTTGGAAAAATAGAGTGCTCCGAGTTGTCGGGTTCGACCATGGTTTGACTTGTGGGACAAGTCGAACCATCTGCAGTTTGGTCGAACCGATGCTGCAATCTCTCCTGATCGTGTCTGGTGTGTTGGTTCGACCTATCCTATATGGTTCGACCTTCAATGTTGGTCGAACCATGTTCGAACCTCGCCCTAGACATGTCTAAATTTAATTTCGGCCTCATAGGTCCCTCGTACTGCGTTCCCGATCTTAATGTGATGGCATTGCAGGACCTTGGATTCTCAATACTTTGAGACGGGAACTTCCCCTTCTCAAGAGTTTGAGTAAGCTTGTTAACACTTCCTGCCATCTTCCCTATCAATAACGTAAGGTCCTTCACCTGCTTAGATATAACCTCATGGTTTGCATCGATTTTCTTTTCAAGTTTGGCCTCAAGGCGGTTAACTCTTTCATCATTCTTGGCCATATACCTGTTCACAGTATCCTCAAGACCCGATTTCCCTTCTTCCACCTTAGCACCCGGATCAACACCCATCGAAGGTTGAATCGCATTATTTGGATTGCTCCATGAGAACTCCGGCCTCCTAGGCTATTGATAACCACCAGGGGGACCACGATTATTAAAGATTCCTTGATAGTTCCCTTGGTAATTCCGGTTTCCTTGATCTGGATACCTAGTCCCTTGAATACTTTGACCCATGGCATAGTGTGCCTCTTCCAACTCCTCTTGGATTGGTCCCTCGTTCTTTAACTCCTGCTGCATGATTGGTCCGCGCTGAGATAATTCACTGATTTGCTTCTGTTGGGATTCAAGTAGCTTGTTGATATTGGACAAGCTAGAGACGATCTCATCCTCTCTACTTGTTTTAACCATTGCTTGTTCAACCTTAGCTACCTTACCAAGGACATAAGTACCTCTAACACTATCAGTTGGCCAATCCCTCGAATTCATCGAAATATCTTCAAATAACTTTTCGGCCTCTACGGATGACTTTGTAAGCAATACTCCATTAGAGTAAGCATCCAATAATACTCGTGAATCATAGTCCAATCCATTGTAGAATATACTGATATATTGAGCTTTAGATAGCCCATGTTGAGGACACTTCATAAGCATGTCCTTGAATCTATCCCATGCTTCATGAAATTTTTCTCCTCCACCCATAGTGAATTGGTTAATGTCTTGCTTCATCTTAAACACCTTTGAAGGTGGCATGTACCTCTCCAAGAACCTTAACTTCAGTTGCTCCAAAGTGGTGCACTCAGCTGCGTTGATAGTGTTGTACTAATCTCTCGCCTTTTCAGTAAGCGAGAATTTGAACAAAAGGATCTTCCTTGCATCTTCATGTTCTCCTACGTCTTTTTGAGTACTTGCATAGCCCAAGAACTTGTTCAGATGCTGCTGCGGATCCTCGAAAGACCCTCCTGAAAAGGAGTCTCTTTCTATCATGCTATTAAGAGCGGGATGAAGATCGAAAGATGAATTAGTTCCCCTTGCTCCTAGAAGCCCAAAATTTCCAGCCCCATTGTTTCTGAAAACCTCTCGGATGGCTAGATTATCCGGATTCGCTGCCATGTTGACTGTCCTTACTCCCGAATTAACTTCAGTTGTAGCTTCAATCGTCTGTGAATTCTGCTCGTCAACTTCAACTCCAAAATTCAGAGCTTCAGTTGGATCAATAGTCTTTGCCTTGCTCTTCTTCTTCTTCTTCTTTCTTGATGATGCTCCGATTTCAGGATTGTAGGGTTCAAGTTCACCTTTCTTTGATCTCGTGAGCATGCACCTAAAAAGAACAAGAATTAAAACAACAAAACAAGAAAAATAGCCTTAACAAACTAGAGATAACAAAGAGATATTTTAAGCCGTCCCCGGTAACGACGCCAAAAACTTGATGAGCGTTTTGTCAACACACAATTAATCCCCAAGTATGAAGGATATCAATTGTAGTTTCGAAGGTGACCAAGTTAAATATCAAATCCACAGGACGGATAAATATCACTTTAGTTATTTTCTAGCAATTATGACTGTTGAGAATTGTAATTTTGGTTTGTAAACTAAGTAATAATTAAAATAGCAATTAAATAACAAGAACAAGAAAATAGTAGTTGTGATCAAATAAGATAATAGGTAGTTCGTCAAGCCATCCAGTTTCATTCGTTAATTCATACTTTCGTGTGTCGATGTCCGACTCTGCCTTGTGGTTTATGGACGCATCACTAAACCATACAAATCTATTCTATAGACACAAATAGATAAGATTTAGACACGTGTAAATATCCTCAGAGCAAGACGTATACTTTACCTCCCTTTCTAGGTACTATCATAATCAATTATTTCCCATGCACTTAGTACTCTAACCCGATTTGATCTCCCTTTATAGGTACTATAAAGTTATCCTCTTAATCCTACTTGTTAACCCGAATTCAATTCAATTAACAAACATTCATATAAGATAGTTCTAATAAAACCTCGGAATTCCTTCACTTAGAATTATAACCATAAACCCTGCTCATTAGTGAACGCACTCAACCAATAACCATGTTATGCATTTAGACTCTACACAACGATTATTGATGCACAAAACAACTATGAGTATGGATTAAAAACGTGCAATCTTATATAAAATAAACCAATAGTAGTGTTGTACGTAGTATACATACGAAATACAAATTAACTCATGAAACCTTCATAATCCTAGAACTACCGAAGTGGCTCTAGCCCATGATTGATCTAAGAACAACCATGGCTAGTTGGACCAATCTTACTTGAAACTCCAGCTAAACCTCTGTCTCAGCTCTCCTACTCTCCTCTTGTAATGTGTTGTTGACGATGATTCCTATCTTTTTCGTTCTCTCCGTGTTCCCTTCGTTCTGCATGAGCCTCATTTTATACTTGTAATCACATTTCTAGGGCTTGGAATGGGCTTTTCAAGTGATCCCACGCGTTTTGGCCTCGAAAATCTGGATAAGGTAAGTTTCCGCATTTTGGTTCGTCCTCGTCAAACAGGTCGAACCACCGGCCACAGGTCGAACCCTGCTACTGGACACATTCTGCACTTGGTTCGACCTCTTGTACAGGTCGAACCCCTGCCTCTTTGGTTGAACCCCAGGTCAAACCTCACCACTGGACAATTTCCGCTTCTGGTTCGACCAACTGTCAGGTCGAACCCATCTTCTCGTGAATTGGTTCGACCATGGTTCGACCTAATGAACAGGTGATGAGTGTGTAAATTCACAAGTTTGGCGCTATGTTTTGTGCTAGTTTTGGAGAGTTTTGATGTGGAAATAGGTGGAAAACCTATATATATTGTGAAATAGCATGAATCAGGTGTTAGTGGAGCTATTTGAGTGTTTTCTTAGCAAAAACGGAGTGAAAGGGCCAAGAATCAAAGAGACGAAGTCGAAGCCACGCGAACCGCCCAAGAAGTAGGTGGGTTCGACCTGGCTGGAGGAGGGTTCGACCTCTCCAGCAGGTCGAACCAACGTTGCTGGACATACAGAGATGGGTTCGACCACGACTCAGTTGGTTCGACCTGGCCATCAGGTCGAACCATGGTCGAACCAGTTTGCAAGAAGGAGGATTCGACCACGACGTTGGGGTTCGACTTGCCAGTTGGTCGAATCGGGAGCAAGAGTTGTCCAGTGCTGAGGTTCGACCTGGGGTTCGACCAAGGCCTAAGTGGTTCGACCTGTCCAGAAGGTCGAACCTGTGCAGAATTCTTCCAGTAGTGGGGTTCGACCTGGGGTTCGACCTGGGGCTCGGGATTCGACCTGCTTGACATGGTCGAACCTGTGTGCGAGAACTTACCTTATCTGGATTTTCGAGGCCGAAACGCGTGAGATCACTTAGGAAGCCCATTCCAAGCCCTAGAGACGTGATTACAAGTATAAAAGGAGGCTCATACAGAGAATAAAGAGAGCTTTTGATCGTCAATCGTAGGAGAGACAAGAGTAGAGGTGGTGATCCATCCGGAGGGCTGTGACAGAGGTTCGCTGAAGGTTCAAGTAAGAATGATTAATCTAACCATGATTGTTCCTAGATCAATCATGGGCTAGAACCACCTTGGTAGTTCTAGGTTATGAAAGTTTCATGATGTAATTCGTGTTTCGTGTGTAAAACTCCGTACAACACTACCTGTGGTTTGTTTTATATAAAATTGCATATTTAATCCATACTCATAGTCGTTTTGTGCATCAATGATCGTTGTGTAGAGTCTGAATACATGACATGGTTATTGATTGAGTGTGTTCACTACTGAGCAGGGTTTATCGTTATAATTCTAAGTGAAGGGATTCCGAAGTATTATTAGAACTGTCTTATATGAATATTCATGAATTGAATTGAATTCAGGTTGATGAATAGGATGAAGAGTATAACTTTATAGTACCTAAAAAGGGAGATCAAATCGGGTTAGATTCTAGACGTAGAAGATAATTGATTATGATAGTACCTAGAAAGGGGGGTGAAGCATATCTCTTGCTCCGATGTTATTTACACGTGTCAAGCACATATTTACTTGTGTCTATAGAGTAAACTTGCATGGTCTAGTGATGCGTCCACAAACCACAGGGCAGAGTCGGACACCATCACAAGAAAATACGAATTGCTAGTGAAACTGGATGACCCAACGAACTACCTATCATTCTTATTGATCACAACTCACTTCTCTCTCCTTTTGCTATTTCTTTTGTTATTTCGATTAGAAGTTACTATCCATTAAACATTTACAATTACCAACATAGTCTAAAATATACTAGAAGATTATAAAATTGATATTTATCCGTCCCGTGGGTTCGATATTGTAACTTGGTCATCTTCGCGACTACAATTGATATCCTTATACTTGAGGATTAATTTGTGTGTTGAGAAAACCCCTATCAAGTTCTTGGCACCGTTGCCGGGGACGGCGTAAACTATCTTTTTGTATTATTTCTAGTTTATTAGGACTATTTTACCTTATTTTGTTGTTTTCTTTCTTATTCATTTTAGGTGTATGCTCACAAGATCAAAGAAAGGTAATCTTGAACCGTATAATCCTGAGATTGGAGCATCATCAAGAAAGAAGAAGAAGAAGAAGAGCAAGGCAAAGGCAATAGACTCAACTGAAGCTCTGAATTTTGGAGTTGAGGTTGACGAGCAGATTTCGCAAGCGATTGAGGCTACAACTGAAGTTAATTTGGAAGTAGTAACAGTCAACATGGCAGCGAATCCGGATAATCTAGCCATCCGTGAGGTTTTCAGAAATAATGGGGCTGGAAATTATGAGCTTTTAGGAGTAAGGGGAACTAACACAGCGTTCGATCTTCATCCCGCTCTTATTAGCATGATAGAAAAGAACTCCTTTTTAGGAGGGTCTTTCGAGGATCCGCAGCAGAATCTGAACAAGTTCTTGGGATATGCAAGTACTCAAAAAGACGTAGGAGAACATGAAGATGCTAGGAAGATCCTTTTGTTCAAATTCTCGCTTACTGAAAAGGCGAGGGATTGGTACGATACTATTAATGCAGCTGAGTGCACCACGTGGGAGCAATTGAAGTTAAGATTCTTGGAGAGGTATATGCCACCTTCGAAGGTGTTTAAGATGAAGCAAGATATTAACTAATTTGCTATCAGTGGAGGTGAGAAATTTCATGAAGCGTGGGATAGATTCAAGGACATGCTCAGGAAGTGTCCTCAACATGGGTTATCTAAAGCCCAATATATCAGTATATTTTTTAACGGATTGGACTATGAATCAAGAGTGCTACTTGATGCTTCTTCTAATGGAGCATTGCTTACAAAGTCATCCATTGAGGCCGAGAGATTGTTTGAAGACATATCAATGAATTCGAGGGATTGGCCCACTGATAGAGTTAGAGGTACGTATTTTCTTGGAAAGGTAGCTCAGGTTGAACAAGCAATGGTGAAGACTAAGAGAGAGGATGAGATCGTTTCGAGCTTGTCCAATATCAACAAACTACTTGAGTCTCAACAGAAGCAGATCAGCGAGATATCCCAACGAGTGCCAATCATGCAGCAAGAGATGATGAATAATGGAACCATCCAAGATGAATTGGAGGAAGCAAATTATGCCATGGGTCAAAGTATTCAAGGAACGAGGTACCCAAATCAAGGAAACCGGAACTACCAAGGGAACTATCGAGGGAACTTTAATAATCGTGGTCCATCTGGTAGTTATCAACAGCAACCAAGGAGGCCTGAATTTTCATGGAGCAATACGAATAATGCAGTGCAACTTCCGATGGGTGTTGATCCGAGAGAAAAGGTGGAAGAAGGGAAGCCTGGGTTCGAGGATACTGTGAACCAGTACATGGTAAAGAATGATGAAAGAGTGAACCGCCTTGAGGAAAAGCTTGAGAAAAAGATTAATGATCACCACAGAGATTTGTCCACTCAAGTGAAAGATCTCACATTGTTGATGGGTACAATTGCAGAGAATGTGAACACATTGACTCAAACTGTAGGAAAAGATAAGTTTCCGTCTCAGAGTATAGAGAATCCGAAGTCGTGTAATGCCATCACACTGAGGTCGGGAACGCAGTACGAGGGATCGATGAGGCCAGAATCAAAGTTGGAATTTTCTAAGCCTCGGTTCGACCAACATGCAGAGGGTTCGACCAACTTTTCAGGTCGAACCCAGGTCGAACCTCATCGGCCAGAGCACTCTGTTTCGACGCAGGAGCAATTCGACCAATACGCGGAGGGTTCGACCAACTTTTCATGTCGAACCCAGGTCGAACCTCATCGGCCAGAGCACTCTGTTTTGACGCAGGAGCGGTTCGACCAACACGCGGAGGGTTCGACCAACTTTTCAGGTTGAACCTTATCGGCCAGAGCACTCTGTTTTGACATAGGAACGGTTCGACCACGATCACGAGGGTTCGACCAACTCTTTAGGTCGAACCCAGGTCGAACCGAAGGATGGAGATTATACAGTGAAGCGGTTCGACCAAAGGAGCAGTGGTTCGACCTCCAATGTTGGTCGAACCCAAGTCGAACCTCCGGAGCAGAATGAGATCAGTCTTCCAGGAGAGAGGTTCGACCAATACAGTCCTGGTTCGACCTATCAGCCTAGTCGAACCCCAGTCGAACCTCACCGAGATGTTTTGTTTGATGCACTTGTTGTTCCTTTTGATGTTGATGCAACTCCAGTGGTACGGAATGAGCAAAGTACAGACATAATAGCTGAGAAAAAATGGGAAAGAGCTAAGTGATTAAGAGCCGAAAAGGAGAAAGAGGAGAAGGTTGATCGTGATGAATGGAGGATTCCCAAAACAAAGATACCTCCACCGTTTCCCTACAAGCTAGTGAAGAAGGGGTTGGAAGAAAAGTTCAAGAAGTTTTCAGAGATAATGAACAAGATAAGCTTGAACATCCCTTTTTCAGAGGCAATCATGGAGATGCCATATTATTCTCGATTCCTTAAAGACATATTGATGAAGAAGCGAAGCTTAACCGGAGTTGAAATGGTAAACTTATCAGAGAATTGTAGCTCAATTATTCAAAAGAAGTTGCCACCAAAGATGAAAGATCCGGGGAGCTTTACTATTCTATGTGAGATCGGGAAGGGGCCAGCACGGCGAGCTTTATGCGATCTAGGGGCAAGCATCAATTTGATGCCGTTGTCCATCTTTCAGAAGCTTGGTTTGGGGGAGATGACCCCGACAACTGTTGCTCTCCAATTGGCAGATCGATCTATGACGTTTCCGAAAGGTATAGTTGAAGATGTTCTAGTAAAGGTGGAGAAGCTAGTGTTTCCTGTGGATTTTCTTGTATTAGAAATGGATGATGACAAGGATAATGTTCCTTTAATCTTGGGGAGGCCATTCCTTGCTACGGCTGGAGCTATGATAGATGTTCGGAAGGGAGAACTGAAGTTGAGAATGGACAAAGAAGAAGTACTTTTCAACTTGGACAAAGGAATGAAAATGACAATGGAGTCCCAATGTTATAGTATTGACGTGGTGGAGGAGATTGTGAAGGAGGATATGTCTCTGATCTTGTCAAAGGATCCTCTTGAGACATGTTTGATGGAATCTCTTACTTATCCCACTACGGAGCTTGACGGACTTTCTAACGAGGTATGCATTGAATTTCTTGAAAACTTACTTGCTTTGGGTGATGACAGGTTTGCATTGGAAAGAAATAAAGTGGAAGAAGTCAAATGGACCAGGAAGTACTTGCCTTTGGATAACGAAAACACTCCAGTGGAGAAAAGAAAAGAGGAGTTGAAACCATTGCCGGATCACTTGAAGTATGCTTTTCTTGGTGATAATGCACAATATCCGGTAATTGTATCTTCTTCCCTTAATGATGATCAACTTGAGGAGTTATTAGATGTTTTGAGGAAGTATCAATCTGCAATAGGGTGGTCACTTGATGATTTGAAAGGTATTAGTCCTTTGTATTGTATGCATCGGATTAGGTTGTTGGATGAAGCCAAGGCTAGTGTTCAGAATCAGCGTAGGGTGAATCCCGCAATTCAAGAGGTGATAAGGAAGTAAATTCTTACGTGGTTGGATGCTGGAATTATATATCCTATTAGTGATAGTCCCCATGTGAGTCCATTGCATGTAGTTGCTAAGAAGGGGGCATGACTGTAGTGAAAGCTGAGGATGGAGAAGCTATAGCCACGAGAATTCCTACGGGATGGCGTACATGTGTGGATTACAGGAAATTAAATGAGAACACGTGTAAGGACCATTTCCCTCTTCCATTTATGGATCAAATGTTGGATCGTCTTGCAGGGTATGAGTTTTATTGTTTCTTGGATGGATACTCGGGGTATAATCAAATCATGATTGCTCCCGAGGATCAAGAAAAGACCACTTTTACTTGCCCCTACGGGACCTTTGCTTTTAGGAAGATGCCGTTTGGATTGTATAATGCGCCTGCTACTTTTCAGAGATGCATGATGGCGATTTTTGATGGTTTGATAGAGAAGATCATGGAAGTATTCATGGACGATTTTTCAGTCTTTGGTTCTTCTTTTGATATGTGTTTGTCTAACCTTGCTGTTGTTTTGAAAAGGTGTCAAGAAACTAATCTTGTCTTGAATTGGGAGAAGTGTCATTTCATGGTGAAGGATGGGATTGTTCTTGGGCATCATATTTCCGCCAAGGGATTACAGGTAGACCGTGCTAAAGTGGTGGCAATTGAGAAGCTTCCACCACCGACCAATGAAAGAGGAGTGCGGTCCTTCCTTGGACACGCCGGTTTTTACAGGAGATTCATTAAGGACTTCTCAAAATACTCTAAGCCCTTATCTCATTTACTTGAGAAGGATATTCCTTTTGTGTTTAATGATGAGTGTTTAACAGCTTTTCAAGTTTTGAAGGAGGCGCTTATTACTGCCCCTATCTTGATCACACCGTACTGGACGCAACCGTTTGTACTTATGTGTGATGCAAGTGATGTAGCATTGGGTGTGGTGCTTGGGCAGCTAAGGGAGAAGAAGTTCTGCGCCATTTACTACGCGAGTAAGACTTTCGATGCGGCACAGAAGAATTACACGGTAACTGAAAAGGAGTTTTCTGTTGTGTATGCATTCGATAAGTTTCGTCAGTATTTGGTTGGCATGAAGATGATTGTGTATACGGATCACTCAGCGATTCGTTATTTGATGGAGAAGAAGGAGACGAAGCCTAGGATCATAAGATGGATTCTACTACTGCAGAAGTTTGACTTGGAGATTCGGGATAAGAAAGGAACAGAAAATGTGTTGGCCGATCACTTGTCAAGGTTGGAGACTAGGGAGCATTGTGATAATTCTTTCGAGTATATTGAAGAGATGTTCCCTGATGAGAAGATCATGGCTGTGGCTGTTGAAGGTGCCGAGTGAGCATGTGTGGTTGCAGCGCAAGGTATGGATCCATGGTACGCGGATTATGTTAATTACATTGTCATTGGTGAAATTCCAAGGGATCTCAACCGATATCAACTTGCAAAATTTCGTAGGGATGTTGAGACATTTATATGGTATGATCCATTTGTTTATAAGATTTGTACAGATTCTATTGTCCGAAAATGTGTACCCGAGATGGAAATGGAAAGTGTGCTGGAGTTCTGCCATGCACAACCGAATGGGGGGCATTTCGGAGCGCAAAAGACTGCAGCTAAGGTACTTCAATCCGCTCTTTATTGGCCTACTTTGTTTAGAGATAGTGAGAGCTATGTGGCGTCTTGCGATAGATGCCAGCGCATGGGTAATATAGGTAGGAGAGATGAGATGCCATTGCAGCCTAGTATAGTCGTGGAGATATTCGATGTTTGGGGGATCGATTTTATGGGGCCTTTTCCCCCGTCGAATGGGTTTCTCCTCATTTTTCTTGCGGTGGATTATGTTTTGAAGTGGGTGGAAGCAATTCCTACTCGTGTTAATGATTCGAAAGTTGTTTTATCTTTCCTAAAGAAAAATATTTTTGCCCGTTATGGAGTTCCGAGAGCATTAGTTAGTGATAGAGGTTCCCACTTCGTCAATAAATTTCTGGAGAAGGTGCTTAAGGATTATGGTGTTAGGCATAGGGTTACTACACCCTATCATCCGCAAGCAAATGGGCAGGCGGAGGTCTCCAACCGTCAAGTAAAGCAGATTCTGGAGAAAGTGGTAGGAACTAATAGAAAAAATTAGGCTATGAAGCTTGATGATGTGTTATGGGGGTTCCGGACCGCTTACAAGACGGTGTTAGATATGTCACCGTATCAAATTGTCTATGGGAAGCCGTGCCACTTACCAGTAGAAATCCAACACAAAGCGTTTTGGGCTTTGCGTCGCTTGAACTTGTCCCTTAAGGATGTAAAGGAGTTGAGGCTAACTCACATGAATCAATTGGATGAGTTTAGGAGTCGTGCTTTCAAGAATTCAGAGATTTATAAGGAACGAATGAAGAGGTGGCATGATTCTAAAATTTCGTACAAGGAGTTTAAGAAAGGAGATGAGGTACTACTTTTTAACTCTCGTTTGAAGCTTTTTGCAGGCAAGTTGAAGTCTAAGTGGACGGGACCGTTCATGATTCATCGAGCCTTAGGAGGGGGGAGTTATGAGCTTATTGACAAAGATGGAGACGTTATCATGGCGAATGGGCATCGATTGAAGCATTATAGGTCGCCGGATGATGCGTGTGTCATTTTTGATGATACCTTGATCTGATTTGGTACCGTCGTGACTATTCGACGTTAAACATGAGCGCTTGTTGAGAGCTTACTCTTCCGTTTTATTGCTTTATTTCTTTTGTGTGAGTAAGAAATTTTTTATATTTAAGATGCTTACTAATCGGCAATTACATCTCTTTTCAAATTTAGTTTCGACTTGCATTTTTACTAAGTTTGGGGGGGTGTGATGTTATTACCTCATTGAAGCATTAAGAGTATAATCTTTTCTTTGTATTGTTTGTTAGGGGAGTTGGTTTTTGCGGCCATGTTGAAATTTTAATCGATTTTGATGTGACGATTTTTTACAATTAGCCTAATGTTCAGTGGTTTGTGGTTGTGTTTTCTTTTACGGAAATACTCATGAATGATATTATGTGGAACAATTTCTGAAGTTGTGCTCTAATGAGGTTGTGTTGAAGCTTGAAGTATGTAGTGAATGAAGAACACTCAGTTTTGGAAATCAGGAGGTAGGTTCGACCAAGTCTAGGAGTGGTTCGACCAGAGCCGGAGGTCGAATAAAGGCAGAGGAAGTCGAACCGGCGTTGAAAGTTGTCCAGAGAGGAGGTTCGACCAAAGCCATAGTGGTTTGACCTGATCAGGAGGTCGAACCTATGGTCGAACCTGGGGTTGAAAGTTGTCCAGAGAGGAGGTTCGACCAAAGCCATAGTGGTTCGACCTGGTCAGGAGGTCGAACCTATGGTCGAACCTATCAGTCGGAAGTACTCTGTTTTCTAGAAGAGGGGTTCGACCAATTCAAGAAAGGTTCGACCTGTTTAGCAAGTCGAACCTCTGGTCGAACCAAGAAGATCATTCTTGCAGAAGAGAGGTTCGACCTCGCCATCCATGGTTCGACCAGTCCAGGTGGTCGAACCCGAGGTCGAACCAAGCCAGGTACGCGATTTAAGTTCGAATTTTCAGAGGGGTTCGATCATTTTTTCGAAACTTCAAACCTCGAACCCTCTTCGAACCTCTATACCCTTGCACAAATTCTTCAATTACACTTGATTTCACACCGATTACACAACATTACACCTTGAATTATCGATTCGGTCGCGGTTTTGGGCGGATTTCGTCGCGAGTTAGGGCTGAAATCGCGTTTTTAGTTGTTTTGTGTTTTCGAGCGGTTATTCACCATGGGCAAGTCACAAGGTACGTTTTTCCAACTCAATTACTCTAGGATTGAAGGTTTAGGTAAGAAATTTGATGTGAAATAGAGAATTGATGTTGAGTATGGTTGAATTTCATGGTGAATGTTGATATTTTGATTGGTTTCATATGAATTCTTGTTTCTTGGTTTGTGGTTGATTGATTATTGATAGAACTTGGATTTTTATGTGGATTAATCAAGGGTATAGAACATACCATAGAATGAGCATGTTGATTTGGTTTGAAATTGATGAAATTGAAGTAGTTCATTGAGGGAAACATGTTGAATTTTTGATTGAATTGCTTGAATTGCTTAATGCATGCTTGTTGGTTATGTTTTGATGATTAAAGAAGGTGTAATTGAAGATGTTTTGAGAATGTTGAATAAGCAAGTGGTGTTGAGATGATAGTTTGTATGAATATGCATTGATGCTTGAAGTCTTGAGTAGAGTATGTGATGTGCTAGTACAATACTTGCTTTCTTGTCTTGTTGGTTGGATTGAAGTATTTGTTTTCAGGAAAGGGACAAGTATCAAGTAAAGGAAAAGGAAAAGCAGAGGAGGAGAGATCAAAGAAGAGGCATGACAGGCCTTCAAACTTGGACAAAGTGACAAGGAAACTGAGGCTACAAGACCGTTTACCTGATAACTTCAATATTAGGATGCAAGATTGGGATGAGATTAAAGAGAAGTGGGAAGAAGTTTCAGACAAGATAGCTCGCACTCGATACCAAGATGATGAAGCGATGAGGATAATGAGAATAGGGGATGATATATTTTGGATGTTTGATCAAGTAGGGATCCGAAGATTCATGGAGTTGAAGAGGCCGACGTACTTCCATGTTACAGCGGAAGTGGTTTGTTCGTTTGAGATGGAGAAGGACCCGCTTGGATACCCCTATCGGTGTACGTTTCAGCTTGGTGGAGTGAGTAGGAGATGGACGTCTGAGGATTTCAACGAGCTGTTTGAGACACCTTTGGAGATCCCTCGTTTAGAAAGTGCTGCATTCAGTGTAAAGCGATTTTGGAGGGAGATCACTGGGGAAATTCGTGATTACAAGACCAGACAGGCTCGTGCTTCCGCAATAAAGAACCCTGTCTTGAGGTACATGGACCGCATCCTGAGCAACACGTTGTTCGCCCGCTCGGAGGGGAGTGTTGTGTCTAGAGGAGAGTTATATGCCTTGTGGTGTATGTTGAATGGAGTGAAGTTCAACGTTGGAGCTTATTTTATTGCGCAGCTGAATCGATTCAAGACCATTGGTTTTCAAAATGTGAATATTGGAGGGTTATTGATGATTTTGGCTGAGCATTACAACTTGGACCTCACCGGCATTACACCAGTAGAAGGAGAACCCGATTTGATTATGAGCACGTGCGCGAAGGGAGGGTTTGCCCATTTTAGAAATGGAGATTGGTTTTTCACGAGAGGTCTCAAGCCTTTCGAATTTATGTTCCCCTTCGACGTGAGCAACTTGACAACTATTCGGGAAGCAAGGAATAGGCTAATGAATTCTCTAGGACACACCGCTTTATCCGTGGTAGCGAAGTCGGTGGTGATTGGAGAGCGGTAGCACAGATGTGTGCTGAGGGAAGGATGGCTGAGTTACAGCAGATTGTTGATCGAGGAGAGTTCCATCCACCTCAGCCGCAGCAGTCTGAAGAGGAGGATCAGGTAGATGAGCAGCCGGAGATGGAGATTCCGGAAGGAGAGCAGTATGATGCGCCTCAGCATGCTCCAGGACCGCAGCAGCAGCGAGCAGTTCTAGGTACTCGGGAGCAGCTTCGCTTGATTCATGAGCAGCTGATCGCGGTGGTAGCTGCACAGCAAGAGACGAACAGGCAACTCGCGCTCGCTAACGCCAACTATGCCACGCTGAACGAAAGGTACTCTGCCTTGGATGAGCGTGTTGGTAGAGTGAGTAGTCGAGTGGATATGATGGATAAACACATTACCAGTCTGTGCCGAGCTGTGGAAAATAGAATGGATGAGGATGACGAAGATGATGAGGATGATGATGCTCCTAGGGAGTAGTTTCAGGTTTTCTTTTGGTTTCTCCGATTCATCTTATCTCCCATTCTTCTTTTATTTTTACAGATTGGGGTGTGATTCATGTGTGAGTGGCATGTACTTGATATAGTTGATCTTGTATCGTTGCTCTGTATATGGGTTATTGATTATGTGCACTCATATGTTTACGTGTTTATTTTCATTTGGAAAGAGCATGAATAATTTGTTAAGTATATGGAATTCATGAGGAATTGATTTTGATTATGTGCTATGAGGAGTATTAGGAATTGATTACCTATGTGAGGATTTGAGCCTTTATCATGATTAATCATGATAGTTTATTCTTGAGAGAATCATTCATATGAACGTATTCTAGAACTTGGCTTGGAGTCTTGTGTGAAACTTACAATTGATGAAATATTAGGATATGATCTTAGGCAATTTTTGATTAATTGAGTCACTTAGCCAAATTTCACCTTTCCTAATGATCTTATAAATCTTTGGTAGCCCTGTTTGAGCCTTTTAAAAGCTTTTTCTTTGGCAAGCCAAATATACGAGCCTTAATTACCTTATTTGAGCTTTGAAAATACCCTATTCATTGGTAGAGAGAATAAGGTGAATAAGTGTGGAAGAAACAATGGGAAGATGGAATGAGGTTCAGTAAGAAAAGTGCATGGTTAAATCTTGTTAGGGATAGTGCCTGAAATTGGTACCCCGCATTGCTAATACATGGGGCTTGAAGTTTCTAAGAAATAGCCGAACGATGTTCGAGAAGGGTAGTGCCCATAACTGGTACCCGAGCAATTAAAAGAAGAATGATGTTGATGCAAGGAAGAAAAGGAAATTTGATAATTGCAAGTGCAAGAGAAGAATTGGAGGAGAATATGAAGCCGAATGAGAAATCAAGAACCTCCAAGGTAACTCTCTACTAGTGTATTAAGTTACTATGACCAAATTTTCCTACCCTTTTCAAAGAGCCAACATTACAACCTTGAAACAAGTCCTTTGTGATCCTAGTATTAATCTAATGTAAGTTGATTTCTGAGACCTTTTCCAAGCTTATGGTTACGCGTGAATATGAATTGATATGAGTGTTTATACTAGCCTATAGTGCCTCACGCACGAGCAAAAGAGAGTAAAGACTTATCTTGTCAGTGAGATTACTTAGTGCTCCGAATGGTGTGTGATTGGATTGATTTTACATGAGTGACATATTTGATGCAAGTAATTCTTGTTTGATTCAATGAAGTGGCATGTGTAATATGTGTTGTACTTGATCTTGTTGAATTATACACGACTCCTGTGGTTTAAATTGGTTGCCTCGAGACGAGCAACATGTAAGTTTGGGGGTTTGATGAGTGTGTAAATTCACAAGTTTGGCGCTATGTTTTGTGCTAGTTTTAGAGAGTTTTGATGTGGAAATAGGTGGAAAACCTATATATATTGTGAAATAGCATGAATCAGGTGTTAGTGGAGCTATTTGAGTGTTTTCTTAGCAAAAACGGAGTGAAAGGGCCAAGAATCGAAGAGACGGAGTCGAAGCCACGCGAACCGCCCAAGAAGTAGGTGGGTTCGACCTGGCTGGAGGAGGGTTTGACCTCTCCAGCAGGTCGAACCAACGTTGCTGGACATACAGAGATGGGTTCGACCACGACTCAGTTGGTTCAACCTGGCCATCAGGTCGAACCATGGTCGAACCAGTTTGCAAGAAGGAGGATTCGACCACGACGTTGGGGTTCGACTTGCCAGTTGGTCGAATCGGGAGCAAGAGTTGTCCAATGCTGAGGTTCGACCAGGGGTTCGACCAAGGCCTAAGTAGTTCGACCTGTCCAGAAGGTCGAACCTGTGCAGAATTCTTCCAGTAGTGGGGTTCGACCTGGGGTTCGACCTGGGGCTCGGGGTTCGACCTGCTTGACGTGGTCGAACCTGTGTGCGAGAACTTACCTTATCTGGATTTTCGAGGCCGAAACGCATGAGATCACTTAGGAAGTCCATTCCAAGCCCTAGAGATGTGATTACAAGTATAAAAGGAGGCTCATACAGAGAATAAAGAGAGCTTTTGATCGTCAATCGTGGGAGAGACAAGAGTAGAGGTGGTGATCCATCCGGAGGGCTGTGACAGAGGTTCGCTGAAGGTTCAAGTAAGAATGATTAATCTAACCATGATTGTTCCTAGATCAATCATGGGCTAGAACCACCTTGGTAGTTCTAGGGTTATGAAAGTTTCATGATGTAATTCGTGTTTCGTGTGTAAAACTCCGTACAACACTACCTGTGGTTTGTTTTATATAAGATTGCATATTTAATCCATACTCATAGTCGTTTTGTGCATCAATGATCGTTGTGTAGAGTCTGAATACATGACATGGTTATTGATTGAGTGCGTTCACTACTGAGCAGGGTTTATCGTTATAATTCTAAGTGAAGGGATTCCGAAGTATTATTAGAACTGTCTTATATGAATATTCATGAATTGAATTGAATTCGGGTTGATGAATAGGATTAAGAGTATAACTTTATAGTACCTAAAAAGGGAGATCAAATCGGGTTAGATTCTAGACGTAGAAGATAATTGATTATGATAGTACCTGGAAAGGGGGGTGAAGCATATCTCTTGCTCCGATGTTATTCACACGTGTCAAGCGTATATTTACTTGTGTCTATAGAGTAAACTTGCATGGTCTAGTGATGCGTCCACAAACCACAGGGCAGAGTCGGACACCATCACACGAAAATACGAATTGCTAGTGAAACTGGATGACCCAACGAACTACCTATCATTCTTATTGATCACAACTCACTTCTCTCTACTTTTGCTATTTCTTTTGTTATTTCGATTAGAAGTTACTATCCATTAAACCTTTACAATTACCAACATAGTCTAAAATATACTAGAAGATTATAAAATTGATATTTATCCGTCTCGTGGGTTCGATATTGTAACTTGGTCATCTTCGCGACTACAATTGATATCCTTATACTTGAGGATTAATTTGTGTGTTGAGAAAACCCCTATCAAGTTCTTGGCAGGTCGAATCCCTTGAGTCGTGGTCGAACCTTCCTTCTGCAAACTTTTCAATGCTGGTTCGACCTGTAGGAGAAGTCGAACCCTCCTTCATCAGGTCGAACCCTACTCTTTCCTTGGCGGTTCGTGTGGTCTCAACTTCGTCTCTTCAATTCTTGGCACTTTCGCTCCATTTTTGCTATGAAAACCACTTAAATAGCTCCACTAACACCTGATTCATGCTAATTCACAATATATATAGGTTTTCCACCTATTTCCACCTCAAAACTCTCCAAAACAAGCACAAAATATGATGCCAAACTTGTGAATTTACACACTCATCAACGGCCCATGCCCACAGCTTGCCCACGGCCATTACCATGGCTTGCCCATACCATGACCCATGCCCAATTCCCATTACCCACGGTTGCCCATGGGTTGCCCATGCCCGTTGCCACGAGTTACCCATGCACAGGCCATGCTTGCACGGCCCATGCCTATGGCCATTGCCATGGCTTTCCCATGCCATGGCCCATGCCCAACTCTCGTTGCCCACGGTTGCCCACGGGGGTCGCCCATGGCTTGTCCACGCCCGTTGCCACGGGTTGCCCATGCACAGGCCATTCTTGCACGACCCATGCCCACGGCTGTTGCCTTGGCTAGCCCATGCCATGGCCCATTTCCAACTCCCATTACCCACGTTGAATACGAGGGTCGCCCACGTATGCCCACGCCTGTTGCCACGGGTTGCCCATGCATAGGCAATTCTTGCACGGCCAATGCCCACGACTTGCCCATGGCCGGTTCATTTGCTTGCCCATGTCATTGCCCATGCCCAACTTCCTTTGCCCACAGATACCCATGGGGGTCGCCAATGTATGACCACGACCGTTGCCACGAGTTGCCCAAGCACAGGCAATGCTTGCACGGCCCATGCCCACGGCTTGCTCACAGCCGTTGCCTTGCCTTGCCCATGCCATTCCCGATGCCCAACTCCCGTTGCCCACGGTCGCCCATGTATGCCCACGCACGTTTCCATGGGTTGCCCACGCACAGGCCATGCTTGCACGGCCCATGCCCACGGCTTGCCCACGGCCGTTGCCTTGGCTTGCCCAAGCCATGGCCCATGCCCAACTTCTGTTGCCCACGGTTGCCCACGGCGGTCGCCCACGTAGGCCCACAGGGGTTGGCCACGAATTGCCCATGCTCAGGCCATGCTTGCATGGCCCATGCCCAACTCTCGTTGCCCACAGTTGCCCATGAGGTCACCCATGTATGCCCACTCCCGTTACCACAGGTTGCCCATGCATAGGCAATGCTTGCACGGCCCATGCCCATAGCTTGCCCACGGCCGTTGCCTTGGCTTTCCCATGCCATGGCCCATGCCCAACTCCCATTTCCCATGGTTGCCCACGGCGGTCGCCCACGTATGCCCACGCCCGTTGCCACCGGTTGCCCATGCAAAGGCCATGCTTGCACAGCCCATACCCAAGGCTTGCCCACGGCCGTTGCCTTGGCTTGCCCATGCCATGGTCCAAGCCCAACTCCCATTGCCCACGGTTGCCCACAGGGTCGCCCACATATGCCCACGCCTGTTGTACGGTTTGCCCATGCACAGGCAATGCTTGTACGGCCCATGCCCATGGCTTGCCCACGGTCGTTTCCTTGGCTTGCCCATGCCATGGCCCATGCCCAACTCCCGTTGCCCATGGGTAGCCCATGCACAGGACATGCTTGCATAGCCTATGCCCACGGCTTGCCCAGGGCCGTTGCCTAGGCTTGCCCATGCCATGGCCCATGACAACGGTTGCCTACAGCCGTTACCTAGGATTGCCCACGGGGGTTGCCATGCAAGGGCAAAGGCTTGCCCGTGCCAAGGCCACGCTTGCCCACTCCCGTTAGCTAGGATTGCCCACGGGTGTTGCCCACTTCCATTGCCTAGGATAGCCCACGGGGTTGCCCATGGCTGATTGCCCATGCCCGTAGCGCACGATTGTCCACGGGGGGTTACCCATGCACACGCTTGCCCATGTCATGGCCATGGCTTGCCCACACGCTCTTTGCCTAGAATTGCCCATACTGTGGCCCATGCACGGGCACCCATCCCAAGGCCACCCTTGCCCATGCCATGGCTCATGGCCACAGTTGCCCACACCCGTTGCCTGGGATTGCCCACGACTTTGTACTTGCGCGTTCTCCCGAGATACCATTCGATTTTTCTCTCGGAACGCATTGGTGTGGGTCGGTGCAGTCTCATGACCTGGAATTTTTCCAGGACTTGCATGTTTTTAATCGAAAAGCTACTGAACCTCGCGGTGGGAATGGGGTTTTATGTGGGGGATCGAGAGAGGACGAATCAAAGAGATGAAGGGCTGAATCTCAGTGGATCGTGGCAGCAAGGCCATTCTGCCGCTTACAATACCCAGTCGCGTATTTAAGTCATATGCAAAGGATTCTACCCGCCGCGGGGCCTTGGCTAACAACACGTGCCCTTTGGGGCCCGAGGGCCCCTACTGCGGGGCGGGGAGTGGACGGCGGGCACATGCATCGCATCTAGCTTGGATTCTGACTTAGAGGCGTTCAGTCATAATCCAGCGCACGGTAGCTTCGCGCCACTGTTTTTCAACCAAGCGCAATGACCAATTGTGTGATTCAATGGTTCCTCTCGTACTAAGTTAAATTACTATTGTGACACCATCATTAGTAGGGTAAAACTAACCTGTCTCATGATGGTCTAAACTCAGCTCACGTTCCCTATTGGTGGGTGAACAATCCAACATTTGGTGAATTCTGCTTCACAATGATAGGAAGAGCCGACATCGAAGGATCAAAAAGCAACGTCACTTTGAACGCTTGGCTGCCACAAGCCAGTTATCCCTGTGGTAACTTTTTTTACACCTCTAGCTTCAAATTTCAAAGGTCTAAAGGATCGTTTGGCCACGCTTTCATGGTTTGTATTCGTACTAGAAATCAGAATCAAACGAGCTTTTACCCTTCTGTTCCACACGAGATTTCTGTTCTCGTTGAGTTCATCTTAGGACACCTACGTTATCTTTTAATAGATTTGCCGCCCCAGCCAAACTCCCCACCTGACAATTTCTTCCGCCCGGATTGGCCCGCCGTGGCGAGCCTTTGGTCCAAAAAGAGGGGCGATGCCCCGAATCCGATTCACAAAATAAGTAAAATAACGTTAAAAGTAGTGTTATTTTACTTTCGCCTTTCGACTCCCACTTATCCTACACCTCTCAAGTCATTTCACAAAGTCTGATTAGAGTAAAGCTCAACAGGGTCTTCTTTCCCCGCTGATTCTGCCAAGCCCATTCCCTTGGCTTTGGTTTTGCTGGATAGTAGACAGGGACAGTGGGAATCTCGTTAATCCATTCATGCGCTTCACTAATTAGATGACGAGGCATTTGGTTACCTTAAGAGAGTCATAGTTACTCAAGGAAAGTGAAGAGAGAGATGCTCTGGAGATTTTAGTTTCTCACTCTAAAATCTTTTGCTTTTCTTTTGTGATTTGGTCTTCTAGCTGGCGGTATCTCGTCGGGAGGTGGTGGTGGAGGTCGCCGGAGTCACTTTCCGGTCACCTTCTTTGTCGGATTTCTTAAGGCTTTTTGGTAGGTTTTGTTGGATTGCATGTCCCTTAATCCTTCTCTTGATGGCGAAAAAGAATAGAGGGTCTTCATCTGTGAAGGGATGGAAGACTAATGGTGCTAACGGTGTTACTTTTAAATCATCGAAGGAGGGCCATGCAATCAATGTGAAGAACCATGTTCTTCAAATGGAGGAGAATCTCAAGTCTAGTGAGGTCTCTAATGTTGTGGTTTCTAAAAAGTCTTTGAAAACATCTTGTCAAATGGAGGGTGTAGAGGAGGAGGCTACCGTTGTTGATAAGAGTCTTCTTGATGCCTTACATGAAACCTCATCTTCGATGGAGGTTGTGCGAGAGGCTTCAAAAAGAGGAGGAGATGCAACGGGTGATGTGGCTAATTCGAAAGGTGGGGATGTGGCGAAACAAGGGTTGCAGCCTCCTTTGACCAGTGGAAAGGTTTCAACAATGGTAAGCATGGAAAAGCTAAAGCGGATGGTGTTCCTTCCAAGGTGCGTGAACCTCTTGATTAAGCGAAGTTTGTTAATAATAATCATGTTGAGAAGGAACAATTACTCAAATTCATTCCACCAGCGGAGGATGGTTCGATTTATCTAGATTCTAAATATGACTTGAGTGTGTGGAACCATTCTTTAGTTGGGTATTTCTCGGGGAGGTTTCCTGGAATGAAGGTGTTGCATGCTATTTGTCATACTTGGGGAGTAAAATACATGGTTCATATGCATAGCTCTGGATGGATTATTTTCAGGTTCTTTAGTGAAGATGATATGTTAAAAGTATTGCATTTGGGCACTTACTCTATTTGGGATCGTTTTCTTCTCTTAGATAAGCTTCCGAGAGCTTTTCAATTTGGGGAGAAAAAGTTGTCCCGCATTCCTCTTTGAGTCAGGTTTCCTTTGCTTCCTTTGGAATTTTGGATCCGGCATCATATTAGCTCAATTGCTTCTGCAATAGGTTACCCTATTTATGTTTATGCTCATTCTGGTGATACGGATAGGATTTCCTTTGTTAGAGTTCGGGTTGATGTGGACATGTCGAAGGATCTTCCTAAAGAGGCGACTATTAGATTTCCGGGAGTGTGTTTAAACAACAGGTTATTTATGAACAACTCCCTTTTTATTATCGTGTATGCAATGAATATGGTCATCAAGATGGAGTTTGCAAGGCTCCTAGTAAGGAAGCAGTGTCTTAGACTGGTAGGAGAGACATGGAAAAAAGGGTTCAAAAAGATGGTGATAATAGTGTTGGTGGTGATCCAAAGGGTGTGGTTGCAGGGAGAGGGAATAATATTAATGTTAAGACTTCGAATGGATTTGTGATGGCCAAGCCTAAAGGAAAACTGAAAGCTAAACCTAAACCGAGAGGTGAGGGTGTTGGTAAGGTAGTGATGGTAGTAGTGAGTTACCAATCTCATCTCGCTTTAATGCTCTCTTGGAGGGTAGTGAGCCTATTGATGATTTGGTTTCTCCTCAGGTATTGTTTTCCTCTTTGAATGATTGCCCTAATGATGTTGTGATGCCGAAAAAGGTTAGTAAAAAGGGCAAATCACCTGCTAAATTGGATGGTTCTTTTGATTCGGAGGAGAAAGAAATGGTTAGGCATGCACGTGGTAGATGTGGGAGATCTAGGTCGGCTACTCGACGTAATACTGGAGTAGTTATTCGTGAGCCTAGTGAGGGTGGCAGGCCTCCTGATCCTCATTTATCATGAAGTTTTTAAGTTAGAATGTGAGAGGCTTGGTGGGTGCTCCGGCTCAGCAAGCAGTTTGCAGGTTAGTTCGGAGTCATGACTTATCTTTGATGGGTCTTATTGATACTAAGTTGGGTATTAATAATGTTGTTAATAGTATGAATATTATTGTTCGAGGATGGTGTTTTGCTCATAATATTGAAGTTGCTTCTAGCGGTTGTATTGGTGTGGCTTGGAACCCTTCTCTTGTTCAATTTGTCCCTATTGTCATACATAATCAATGCATTTCTGGTACATTGTTATGTTTGACTACACATAGAGAGTTTATGGTGTCTGTTGTTTATGGTCGTAATATTGTGGCTCAGAGAACGTTACTTTGGGGTTCCCTCTCGGAGTTTGGTGCCTCGGTTGATTCTCCATGGTTGTTAATGGGAGATTTCAACTCTATCAGGCGATCAGATAAGAGGTCAGTGTCTTCTCAAACTACTTCTAATTGGTTCAGAGATGATTTTGAGGATTGTTGTGTAAGTTTGGGTTTGGATGATGCCATTTCACGTGGTTGTTTCTTTACCTGGACAAATGGAACGAGATGGAGTCGCATTGATAGAGGGCTTATTAATGATCTTTGGATGGGTGATAGAAGTATGGTGCATGCGGATTTCTTGCCTATGGGTGCCACTTCTGATCATTGTGTAGTCATTATCTCCATTTCTCATTGTGAACCTCATAAGAGGAAGCCATTTAGGTACTTAACTATGTGGAGTGTTTGTGATGGTTTTCTTGATGGTGTTCAGCAGTGTTGGAATCAGATTATTTGTGGCACTAAGAAATTTATTGTATGTAGAAAGTTGAAGTTACTTAAACCTCATCTTAGAGGATTAACTAAAAGAAACTTTCATAATATTGCAGAGAGAGCTGAGAGAGCTAGAGCTGATCTTAAACAGCTTCAGTTTTTGAGTCATGACGATCCTAGTAACATGGATATTTGGGCTACTAAAGTGTTGGATGCACGTAAAGTGGCTTCCTTTTTATCTCATGCAGAGCATTTGTTCTTTATGCAGTTAGCTCATAATGAATATTTGTTATGCCAGGATAAGCCATCCAGGTTTTTTCATAAGTTAGTCAAAGTGAATGGTGGTCGCAACATTATCCCGTCTGTTAGAACTGCCTCAGGGCATACTTCTTCAAGAGAGGACATGGTTGAGGAGTTTGTTTCTTTCTATAAGGAACTTCTTGGGACTTCTCGGGATTGCCAGCTTATTGATGAATCTCTGATTGAATGGGGTGAGCAATTGTCGGAGGATCAGAGGGTCGAGCTTGTTGCCCCAGTTTTAGAGGAAGAAATCAAGCAAGTCATCTGGTGTATGAATATGCATAAGGCTCCAAGTCCTGATGGATTTTCTGTGAGCTTCTTTAAAGATGCTTTAAATGTTGTTGACCATGAGGTGGTATATGCGGTTCAGGAATTCTTTCATTCTGGGAGGCTTCTTCGACAGTTGAATGCTATGTTCATTACTCTTATTCCAAAAGGAGTACATGACCCAAATGTTAAGGATTTTATCTCCAAGATTATTGTTACCAGAATCTCT
This sequence comes from Pogostemon cablin, assembly GCA_023678885.1. Taxonomy (NCBI): domain Eukaryota; kingdom Viridiplantae; phylum Streptophyta; class Magnoliopsida; order Lamiales; family Lamiaceae; genus Pogostemon; species Pogostemon cablin. Next base: position 39,851,662 of record CM042955.1, read on the forward strand.
AAGGTTATGGATTTCTTGATCTCAGAGAATCATTTTGGCTTCATAAAAGGGAGATATATGAGGGATTGCATCATGTTGGAACAAGCGGCATTAAGGAATTATGGTTGGAGTAGGGGTTATATTGCTCCCCGTATGACTCTCAAGGTTGACATTAAGAAAGCTTATGATATTATCAACTGGGATTTCTTAAGGGGCATTTTATTGGATCTTCGTTTTTCCCCATTGATGATTGGGTAGATGATGGAGTGTGTGACCACTACATCTTTTTTTATTCTTGTTAACGGGGTGCCGGAAGGTTACTTTGAATGGAAGCGTGGTCTTCGTCAGGGCAATCCTCTTTCTTCCCTTCTTTTTGTGATGCGCATGGATTATTTCACTAGATCCTTTAAGAAGTTTGCCAATGCTAATAATTTCAAGTTTCATTCCAGATTGTGTGCAAGAGTTAGCTTGTCTCACTTAGTGTTTGTGGATGACTTGATTTTATTTGCTTATGGTGATGTTCGAACTGCTCAACTAGTTTCTCAAGCTTTGCATACCTTCTCTTTAGTGTCAGGATTAGAAGTTAGCAATGAGAAATCTAGTTTGTTTTTGGCTGGCATTTTCGAAGATGTGGAGCAGGGTATTATGGACATTTTGCCTTTTCAAGATGGTTCACTGCCTGTTCGTTATTTGGCATTCCTTTGCATAGTAAGAAGTTGAAGGAGGCTAATTTTCAGCCTTTGTTTGAGAAGATCTCTAGTCTCATTCATGGCTGGTCTTCTCGCCATTTTTCATATACTGGTAGATTGGAGTTGGTTCGTTCTGTTATCTATGTGATCTTGAATTTTTGGGCCTCGATGGTCAAGATTCTCGTAGGTGTTATTCAGCGTGTTGAGCGGATGATTCGCTTATTTTTATGGGGCAGAAAGAGTGGCTCTGTTAAATGGTCTGAATTTCTCCTCTCTAAAGACCAAGAAGGATTGAGACTTAGCAACATTGAGCTTATGAATGATGTAGCATTATTTGGGACATTTATATGGAGAAGAATTCATTGTGGCTGAGATGGATTCATGAAATTTACATTCATGGGGTGTCAGTTTGGGATGCTATCCCAACCAATGCTGCGTCTATTGTGTGGAAGGATTTGCTTAAGGCATTTGATCGTATACGAGCACAGATGCCAGGTGATCCTATTGATGCTTTTATCAAGTGTACTGAATTGGGCAACCTTGTTACTCGGAAACTTTATAATATGGTTGCTCCATCGGCTCCAAGAAGATTCTTCTTAGCAAAGATATGGTCTTCGTGTGTCCCTAGGAAGCATGTGTTTTGTATATGGATAGTAGCTAAGAATCGCTTAGCTACTTTGGATTGTTGGCATGCTGAGGGAGATTGCACGGAGTGCTGTTTTTGTGTGGGATTTCATGAATCAAGAGATCATTTGTTCTTTCAGTGTTCTTTTTCAAGTACTGTTTGGAACCAAGTGCGCTCTTTTATTGGGTGGCAAAGACGTATTTTTACCATCTTTGCAGGCGTCAAGTGGATTTCTAAGGATCGTGGCATTTGCAAAGCAGATCATAGATGGAGGGAACTTGCTCTTTTTGTTACGGTTTACTTTATTTGGAAAGCGAGGAATGATGCCATTTTTGATAATATTAGACTAACTGTTAGTAGTGTTGTAAATAATATTTTAATGCATGTAGCTAGCTAGGTTTCAGTTTCTCCTAGCTAGATGATTGTGTTCGGACCCTCTCGATGTTTGTATCGTTGGGGCTTAGTTTTCGACCTTAGTTGTTGAGGTTTGCTTTTGTACAATGTATCTGGCTTTGGCCTTTTTCTGAATATTAACATCTATATTCAGAGTCATAGTTACTCCTGCCGTTTACCCGCGCTTGGTTGAATTTCTTCACTTTGACATTCAGAGCACTGGGCAGAAATCACATTGTATGAGCATCCGCAGGGACCATCGCAATGCTTTGTTTTAATTAAACAGTGAGATTCCCGTTGTTTGTACCATTTCTGAGTCGACTGTTCGATGCCCGGGGAAGGCCCCCGAGGGAGCCGTTCCCAGTCCATCCCCTGGCTGGCACGCGACGACCCGCTCTCACCGTGCGAGGAGCTTGAGTAGTTCGCCAACAGCCGACGGGTTCAGGACTGGGACCCCTATGCCCAGCGGATTTTGACTAGGTCGCGCGCTTCAGCGCCATCCATTTTTAGGGCTAATTGATTCAGCAGGAGAGTTGTTACACACTCCTTAGCGGATTTTGACTTCCATGACCAATGTCCTGTTGTCTTAATCTACCAACACCCTTTGGGGGATCTAGGTTTGTATGAGTTGGGCACCGTAAATCGACTTCCGGTTCATCCCGCATCGCCAGTTCTGCTTACAAAAAATGGCCCACTTGGAGAGCACGATTCTCCGACGCAGCTCAATGGAGCAGCCGCGCCGTCCTACCTATTTAAAGTTTGAAAATAGGTCGAGGGCGTTGCGCCCCCGATGCCTCTAATCATTGGCTTTACCCAATAGAACTCGCACTAGAGCTCCAGCTATCCTGAGGAAAACTTCAGAGGGAACCAGCTACTAGACAGTTCGATTAGTCTTTCTCCCCTATACCCAAGTCAAACGAACAATTTACACGTCAAAATCACTGCAGGCATCCACCAGAGTTTCCTGTGGCTTCGCCCCGCTCAGGCATAGTTCACCATTTTTTGGGTCCTGACATGTATGTTCACTCGAACCCTTCTCAGAAGATCAAGGTCGGTCGGTGGTGCACCCCTCGGGTGGATCGCGCCTGTTAGCTTCCTTGCGCCTTACAAGTTTGATCGCCCATTGATTCGCACACATATCAGACTTCTTAGTCCGTGTTTCAAGACGCTACACCGTACAACTAGCATATCAACCGCCCGAGCTTTGAGCACCGCATCGATCCGTGCTGGTCCGCACCCCGAGTCAATCGGTGGACCAGCTCTCGCCATTCCACATTCGACTGGGATGCATCGCCGGCCCCCATCCACTTCCCTCTCGATAATTTCAAGCACTGTTTGACTCTCTTTTCAAAGTCCTTTTCATCTTTCTCTCTCGGTACCTATTCGCTATCGGCATCTCGCCCGTATTTAGCCTTGGACGGAACTTACCGCTCGATTGGGGCTGCATTCCCAAACAACCCGACTCGCTGATAGCGCCTCGTGGTGTGACAGGGTCCAGGAGAATGGGGCTCTCACCCTCTATGGCGCTCCATTCCAGGGGACTCAACCCTGGTCCGCCGCTGAGGACGCTTCTCCAGACCACAATTCGAACGGTGTGGCAGTTGATTCTAAAGTTGGGCTATTCCCGGTTCGCTCGCTGTTACTAGGGGAATCCTTGTAAGTTTCTTTTCCTCCACTTATTGATATGCTTAAACTCAGCGGGTGATCCCGCCTGACCTGGGGTCGCGGTCGAAGGCGACGTGCTCGAACGTGCCATTGGGTCTGATCATGCATCCTAACACGGTGCTGTTGTTGGATTGTATACTAAAAGTCTAGCTTTAGTATGAACAATGTTATAACAATATATGAAATGAGAATCATATGATCAAATGATTGCATCTTATAATTTATTTTATATGCATGATGCAATAGTCCATTTACTTTATACTGTAGATAATATGTTGTGCGACAATACGTGGAAGATCATATTATCGGTTTTCTTATAAAGTATAAACAGATGCTCACAACCGAGATAGACGGGGACTCTCTATCGGTATGGTTGTAGTGTGATTTGGTATTAGTTTGTCTTGACTATAAAATCACATTAGTATGCTTTGTGCATATTGAGTAGGATCGCCTGAGATCGTTCGTCTTATACTGACTATATAGTAGAACTTGATCTCTGTTATTATGGAAGTTTGTGCTCTTAATCCCTATACAATAACCTCGACACATAGGGCAGTATGTATTTCTTTGATTCATCAATGGGTGAGATTTATAAGTATTAAATCAACAAACTCGGTGAATTGGGAAATAATGCTTTATCTATGGTGTGCTGTTGATTGTAGAAGGAATCCATGTCCGACATAGGTTGTTGATGTCCCCTTGAGGAGCTCATAAGGTTTATCATGTAAATCTTGCAAGTGGATTAATCTCCGGCATGATAATAAGGTTGAGTGGTACTACTCTCGGATAAGATATTAATTAATTTGAGTTGTCAGTAACTTAATTAATTAATGGGCATTGTATATCTTAAACATGGGGAGACTTGGGGCTAATAATAAGAAGGAGCCCAAAATGTAATTTTGGGTTGGAGTGGGTAGTGCAGTAATAATAATTTAGTGGAATTTATTATTATTATTGGATTTAATATAAGCTTTGGGCTAAGCTTGGATATTTAATCCAATGGAGGCCCAACTCCAATTTTCCTCCTGGTCTCTGCTGTAGCACAGTATATAAGTGAACTCAGCTTCTTGGTACCTTAAGAATTTCCTGTGCCTCTTTTGACATATGATGAGGGTTGAGAGCAGATTGAGGAGGTCTTGTAGATCGTCGCCCACATGACGTCGAGATCGGACTTGGGACATACGGCAGAAGATCAGAAGGTAGTTTGCTGCTGCTATCTGCCGCCTTGAAAAATTTATATAAAATAGTACAGTACTTTGAATTTGATGATAAATATACTGACAGAAAGCCGTTGAAGAGAGGATCGTCTGAGCATAAAGATCATTCAATTCTAACATCAGACGAGGAAGTTATGGCCATTCTCGTGGGACTGCACAGTCTGCCAGCGAGAATCCTTCATCTTCTACATACCCTGGTGAACGGTAATCGTTTCTATGATTTATTGCTTCCGCTATGATAGAAACGCATGGTATCCTAATGGGTTACGTTAACCAAACCATCCAAATGCCAATAACTGGTATCAGAGCTTCAGTTTCGTGGTGAAGAGTGACACGTTAGGCTAGGGTTTATGTGATTAATTTTTCAAAATTAGGATCGCATGTTTAGGGTTTTGGTTTTACTGCTAAACCATGAATATCCCTATGTGAAATATACCCTATATCATATCTGTTCGTCGATGGTTGTGTGTGAGAGGATTCGACGAAAACTGTTCGTCAATTTCACATGGAAGGAAGAAATTGAGAGAAAATCCAGCGCAGTGATATTGCAGAGGCAATAACCGGAGTTTCAACCGTCGGATCAGGCTGAATTTTGGTCAGCACGTTCGGATTTTGTGGATGTACATTCTGAATGGTGTAGATCATATTTGGGGCTTTGTATTGTCGGTAATACACCGAAAATAGAAGCAGTTTTTGGGCATTTTTGTTCTGCGCAGTCGAGGGAATAGAGTCGTTTCTCAGAAACTAACCGTTGGATCGACCTGTAATTTGGACAGCATGTTCAAAACTGACAGGAGTAAATTCTGGACGGTGGAGATTGGAATCCCAAGTTCCTACAGTTGCGAACCCTGAATGACAGTTGGTGTAGTTTGATGTTGCGCGTTGGGCTGAACTTGGTTCCGTGCAAGTAGGTCCTTGGACGAGCGGATTTGAATCAGGTTCGATTGGTCTATATCAGGTTCGATTGATGCTGCACCAGGTTCGAGTGGATTTGCATCAGGTTCGATTGGTCTGCATCAGGTTCGATCGATGCTGCACCAGGTTTGAGTGGATTTGCATTAGGTTCGATTGGTCTGCATCAGGTTCGATCGATGCTGCACCAGGTTCGAGTGGATTTGCATCAGGTTCGATTGGTCTGCATCAGGTTCGATCGATGCTGCACCAGGTTCGAGTGGATTTGCATCAGGTTCGATTGGTCTGCACCAGGTTCAAGTGGATTTGCATCAGGCTCGATTGGTCTGCATCAGGTTCTATCGATGCTGCACCAGGTTCGAGTGGATTTGCATCAGGTTCGATTGGTCTGCACCAGGTTCGAGCGGATTTGCATCAGGTTTGATTGGTCTGCATCAGGTTCGATCAATGCTGCATCAAGTTCGAGCGGGTTTGCATCAAGTTCGACTGGTCTGCATCAGGTTCCGCGTGAGTCTTCACAATATGATCGCGCAGGGTGCCAGAGTGGTGGAGCAGACTGCGGGGAGGTCGATCCCCATCGCAGTTGTCCGCATTTGTGATTGGTAGCGAACAATCGAATTCGCTGTTATATAACTGTTATAATTGATTTATTAATTGATTATTGTTATATATGTATGCATGATTCTCTATGATTTATTGCCTTAAATAGAAGCATGCTAGATTGCGTATTATATTTGATATATTATATGCATGTATGTTGGAGTGTTGATCAAGTCAACTTATTTTTGGCAATTTATTTCCTTATATATAACTGATATAATTGTTTTATTGGTCAATTATTGTTATATATTTGGAAGTATGAGCATGCTAGGTTGTATATTTTATTATGGAATATTATATGCATGTTAAAAACTGTTTTAAATAACTAAGTGGGAGAGGGGGTGATAAATTAATTCCCGCGGCCTCCATTATTGGTTTGTAAGTGATGTGAGTAAACTTGCGCGTTGGCAATAGAGCCTTCCTCCCTAACGGATGAGTTTATTCACGGATCACTGGTACAAACTTCTTTAAATAATTATTGTTTGTAATGTGATGCATATGGACTTGCGCGTTGGCTATAGTGCCTTCCTCCCTAATGGATGAGCTTATATGCGGTTCACTAGTACAAACTTATATAATTGATGGTTGTAGAAAGTTATCTGAGCGCGTGTGTACTTCTCCAACAGTAAGGCACATAAGCTTGGGCAGCGGACTTGGAATCAAATAATGGTGCACACTTAGATGTAAATAATTAGTATCCTCCCCAACGGAGTCACTGCTATTATTTGCATGGCTAAAGAGGAACCGACTATTAATTATTTTGTCATAAAGTTAGGTTGACAAATGAAATTAATGGGTAAAACCTTCTCTTGTAAATGTTCGGGTTTGTAAACGTCCACACTAACGTGGCTTGCAGACTCACGGTGCTTGAGATGTCGGTGAATTTTATTTTTATATTGTTTTGAGGGAATCAATATAAAAGGATAAAATTTGAAGTTTTGATCGGTAAATTAATTTGTGATTCTCTGAATTTCAAATGGTTTTTTTTTCACTAGTTGTTAACTAAAAGAAATAATATTTACTTGTCCAAATTAGATGATTAGAAAAGAATCTTGGGTTTGAATTTTACTGCTTAAGAAAATACAAGTGTGTTCTCACAAAGGACGTCTCATGATGTTTTTCTAAAGTCTCTATTGAAGAGATGAGAGGTTCATAGAAATATGATGATCTCATGTAACTCTTCAGATACTTGAGTAATTTAAAAGATGATAGGTCATGATAGAATTTGATGAATGAATTGGAAATATATGGAATAGAAGTTGAAAGGAAAACCTAAGTCAATTTTATTCTCCATAATTGTCTAGATGTTTTGAGTGAGTTACACCTGAATTACAAGAGGATGTAAATGGTAGGAAACTTCTGACAAAACATGTGGTAAAGGAAAGCCATTTTCATCATGATGTGAACAAGTTTAATATCTTATTTATTAGTGGTTTAAACATGATTAGTGATGGCATCTACTGATACGAAGTGTGTAGATACTGGAATCACTAAATGTTTATCACCAACTAAGAATAAGATTGTTATGACATGGGTAAAACTACAAAGGTAGTGACTATTGTAGTGGGAGTTGTTTATTTATCTCATGATAAGAATAAACGATTGATTATGAGAAATTATCTTTACGTACGTTTCATAGAAAGAATTTGATTTCGGTTTCTATGCATTATCGGATGGATACTTCATTTCATTTAAATGACATAGTCATAGTGATTAGCAATGGGGCTATAATCTGTAATAGTATGTTGGTGGATAATGTGTACTCTTGAATCATGTACATCCCACAGATGTAACAAATAGTAATTAATAATGCATCTTCTAATATTAGTAAGAGAAAGGACCTTCAAAGATGAACTAAACATACATTTGGCGTCTAAGATTAGTTCATTTTACTTGAGTAGGATTCAAAAGTTGATAGCCGATAGACCGTAAGGTTTATCTGAAGTGGAAACTATCGAACTTGCGTGTCTTGCTTAGAAGTAAAAATGATTAACTGCCTTTTCAAGGCTGTGGGGTGTATAGCCAAAGATATATATGTTGGAATTAGTTCATTCTGATTTAAGCAAACCTAATATTATCCAGGCGAGAGATGGTTATGAATATTCGAAGATTATTCTAGATACCAATATATTTATTTGATGCACTGCATGTCTAAGTTCTTTGATTAATTCAAGAATTGCAAGGCTGGTACAGTGAAGCGTCATGGAAAATATATTAAGTCATTACGATTTAATCATGATGGCGAATACCTCTTGAGATAGTTAGGAGCTATTGATCAGAAGTTGAGATTAAATCTCAAATTGACTATACCAGGCATGCCCCAACTGAATGGTGTGGTGGATAGAAGGAATAAGGCTCTTATGGTTATGATTAGATAGATGATGAATTATTTGGAATAATTAAATTCATTTTATGGATATGCCCTCGATACAGTAATTCGTAAAACGTTTTGTCTATTTGTGGGATATCCTAGAAAAATGAAGAGTGATTTATGTTGTTCAAAAGATCGAAGGGTGATTATCAACACAAACACTGGATTTTTTGGAAAAGGACTATGTAATAAATCACAAACCCATGTATGAGTTGTTCTAAAGGTAGTGAGAAGAAAAAACAAAGTATAAGTACCAAGTGTACAAGAGGATATACCACAAGGTAAACTGCAACGCATGTCACGTCTGATACACAATTACATGTAGTGCCTTGTCGCAGTGGGAGGGTTATTCGACAAACCGTGAGATACATGTTTTGGGAAAGTCGTAAGACTTGATCCCTAGTAAACATGGTATTATCCCAGGGATACGACGTTGCACTACAAGATTAAAATGCGGAATCTTAGTAAGTTGCAATGAATGTTGAAATAGAATCTACGGATTCCAAATTAAGTCTGGGAACTTGAAAGACCACTAAATAGTGTAAAAGCCATTGGGAGTGGTCATAGGAAATAAAAGAGGATCATACGGTAAGGTGAAAACCTTGAAAGCAAAGTTTATTCTGAAATGGTGTACCCAAAAAGAAATGGTTCGATTATGAGGAAACATGTTCGCTGGTAGCTATGCTAATGTTGATCCGGATTCTTTTATTTATTGCTGCTCATATTGAATTATGAGGAACAACAAATAGATGTCAAGACAGCTTTCCTGAAAGAAAGTCTTGAGGAAAACATCTATGTGAAGCAACCAGAGTGATTCATTGCAAAGTGCTAATAGCATTTTGATAGTAAGCTTTAAAGTATCCAGCAATGGGCTAAAAGCAAGCTTTGAGATCATGAAGCATCTATTTTGATTAGGTAATCCAGTGGCATGGATTTAAATCAATGAGCGGATGAGTCTTGTGTGTTGTAAAGAGTGACAGAAATGTGGTGGTGTTTCTTGTACTATATGTAGATAGTATCTTGCTCATTGGAGACAATGAAAGAGTATTATCGGGCGTATAGGTACGGTTAATAAAGCGGTAGAGATGGAGGACTTAAGAAGGGCAAAATATATCCTTTTGATCACGGTAATACGAATCATAAGAAAGGATGTTATGCTATGCTTATCTCAAGTTGTAAAATGATACAGACAAATACTCGTTTAGCATGTGAATTTATCTAAGTGAATGTGTCTTTGAGACACAAAAAGAAGATAAAGAAGATGAAAGCGGTTCCTTATGCTTCGGCGAATAAGGAAGCTTAATCTAAGGAATGTTATGCACGAAAATGGATAACTGTATTGCCAATGGCATAGACAGTTGGTATCAAACGTAACCCGGAACAAGAATGATGAACTGTAGTAAGACATATATAAAGTGCCTGAGAAGGACTAGAAATTATATGTGGACTTACTAAACAGATTCACTGCTTCTTGTGGATTACGTAGATTTGGATTTTTTAGTCAGATTGGACGACAGTAAATTCACCTCAAAGGTTATGTGTTTAATTTTAGGAAGTAGAGTCATAATGTGGAGGAGTGCTATATAGAAATATATTTCAGACTCCGGACTCCATCATGGAAAGATGATAAATTGGAGCCTATGAGGCCTCCAAAGTATCTATATGACTCTAGAGACTTCATGATGGACTTTGAAGTGTTTCTAAGTTTGCCCAAGGTTATCACAATTTACATTGATGATAATGGTGCAGTTGCAAACTTGAAGGAATCACGAGTCCATAAGGCAATTAAACACATGGAGCGCGAGTACTACCTGTTACGAGAAATCGTATGATGAGGGGAAGGTTGTTGTCGCCTAGATTGCATCAGATGATGACCTATTAAATCCATTTACAAGGACCTTAAGGCGAGAGTTTTTAATGGTCGTGTAGTTGGAGTAGGAATCAGATGTATGGCAAAAGACATGACAGAATAGTCTTTTAGTATAAGTGGGAGATTGTTAGATTGTATACTAAAAGTCTAGCTTTAGTATGAACAATGTTATAACAATATATGAAATGAGAATCATATGATCAAATGATTGCATCTTATAATTTATTTTATATGCATGATGCAATAGTCCATTTACTTTATACTATAGATAATATGTTGTGCGACAACACGTGGAAGATCATATTATCGGTTTTCTTATAAAGTATAAACAGATGCTCACAACCGAGATAGACGGGGACTCTCTATCGGTATGGTTGTAGTGTGATTTGGTATTAGTTTGTCTTGACTATAAAATCACATTAGTATGCTTTGTGCATATTGAGTAGGATCGCCTGAGATCGTTCGTCTTATACTGACTATATAGTAGAACTTGGTCTCTGTTATTATGGAAGTTTGTGCTCTTAATCCCTATACAATAACCTCGACACGTAGGGCAGTATGTATTTCTTTGATTCATCAATGGGTAGATTTATAAGTATTAAATCGAGTTTAGAAGGAATCCATGTCCGACATAGGTTGATGATGTCCCCTTGAGGAGCTCATAAGGTTTATCATGTAAATCTTGCAAGTGGATTAATCTCCGGCATGATAATAAGGTTGAGTGGTACTACTCTCGGATAAGATATTAATTAATTTGAGTTGTCAGTAACTAAATTAATTAATGGGCATTATATATCTTAAACATGGGGAGACTTCGGGCTCATGATAAGAAGGAGCCCAAAACGTAATTTTGGGTTGGAGTGGCTAGTGCAGTAATAATAATTTAGTGGACTTTATTATTATTATTGGATTAAATATAAGCTTTGGGCTAAGCTTGGATATTTTATCCAATGGAGGCCCAACGCCAATTCTCCTCCTGATCCCTGCTGTAGCCCAGTATATAAGTGAACTCAGTTTCTTGGAACCTTAAGAATTTCCTGCGCCTCTTTTGACGTGTGATGAGGGTTGAGAGCAGATTGAGGAGGTCTCGTAGATCATCGCCCACACGACGTCGAGATCGGACTTGGGACATATGGCAGAAGATCAGAAGGTAGTTTGTTGCTGCTGTCTGCCATCTTGCGAAATTTATATAAAATCGTATATTGCTCAGAATTTGATGATCAATATACTGACGGAAAGCCTTTGAAGAGAGATCATCTGAGCATAAAGATCATTCAATTCTGACATCAGACGAGGAAGTTATGGCCATTCTTGTGGGTCTACACAGTCTGCTAGCGAGAATCCTTCATCTTCTACATACCCTGGTGAACGGTAATCATTTCTATGATTTATTGCTTCTGCTATGATAGAAACGCATGGTATCCTAAAGGGTTATGTTAACCAAATGATCCAAATGCCAACAGCTGTATGACAAAGCGCATTGAGGGTTCAACCACCACTTGTCATGAGGAGTGTCGCCGGGGATCACATTTGGGCCGACCGCGCGGCACCGCGCACGGGGGACCACTTTCCTCCCCGGCCGCACATTTGGGCACGGGGAGGGGGCGACGCGATGCGTGACACCCAGGCAGGCGTGCCCTTGGCCAAGTGGCTTCGCGCAACTTGCGTTCAAAGACTCGATGGTTGATAGGGGTTTTCTCAACACACAAATTAATCCTCAAGTATAAGGATATCAATTGTAGTCGCGAAGATGACCAAGTTACAATATCGAACCCACGGGACAGTTAAATATCAATTTTGTTATATTCTAGTATACTTTAGACTATGTTTGGTAATTGTAAAGGTTTAAGGAATAATGACTTCTAATCGAAATAGCAAAAAGAAATAGTAAGAGTAAAGAAAAATGAGTTGTGATCAATAAGAATAGTAGGTAGTTCGTCGGGTCATCCAGTTTCACTAGTAATTCGTATTTTTATGTGATGGTGTCCGACTCTGCCCTGTGGTTTGTGGACGCATCACTAGACCATGCAAGTTTACTCTATAGACACAAGTAAATATGCGCTTGACACGTGTGAATAATCTCGGAGCAAGAGATATACTTCACCCCCCTTTCTAGGTACTATCATAATCAATTATCTTCTACGTCTAGAATCTAACCCGATTTGATCTCCCTTTTTAGGTACTATAAAGTTATACTCTTCATCCTATTCATTAACCCGAATTTAATTCAATTCATGAATATTCATATAAGACGGTTCTAATAAGACTTCGGAATCCCTTCACTTAGAATTATAACAATAAACACTGCTCAGTAGTGAACGCACTCAATCAATAACCATGTTATGTATTCAGACTCTACACAACGATCATTGATGCACAAAACGACTATGAGTATGGATTAAATATGCAATCTTATATAAAACAAACCACAGGTAGTGTTGTACGGAGTTTTACACACGAAATAAGAATTACATCATGAAACTTTCATAACCCTAGAACTACCAAGGCGGTTCTAGCCCATGATTGATCTAGGAACAATCATGGTTAGATTGATCATTCTTACTTGAACCTTCAGCGAACTTCTGTCACAGCCCTACGGATGGATCACCACCTCTACTCTTGTCTCTATTATGATTGATGATCTAAAGCTCTATTTATTCTCTGTATGAGCCTCCTTTTATACTTGTAATCACGTCTCTAGGGCTTGGAATGGGCTTTCTAAGTAATCTCATGCGTTTCGGCCTCGAAAATCCAGATAAGGTAAGTTCTCGCACGTAGGTTCGACCTCGTCAAACAGGTCGAACAACTGGCCACAGGTCGAACCCCAAGTCGAACCCCGCTACTGGAAGAATTCTGCACTGGTTCGACCTCTTGAACAGGTCGAACAACTTAGGACTTGGTCGAACCCCAGGTCGAACCTCATCACTGGACAATTCCCGCTCCCGATTTGACCAACTGGCAAGTCGAACTCAAACGTCGTGGTTGAATCCTCTTTTCTGCGAACTGGTTCGACCATGGTTCGACCTGATGGACAGGTCGAACCACTTGAGTCGTGGTCGAATCCTCTTCTGTAAGCTCAGCAATGCTGGTTCGACTTGCTGGAGAGGTCGAACCCTCCTCCAACCAGGTCGAACCCTCCTAATTCTTGGGCGGTTCGCATGGCTTCGACTCCGTCTCTTCGATTCTTGGCACTTTCACTCCGTTTTTGCTAAGAAAACACTCAAATAGCTCCACTAACACCTGATTCATGCTAATTCACAATATATATAGGTTTTCCACCTATTTCCACATCAAAACTCTCCAAAACTAGCACAAAACATAGTGCCAAACTTGTGAATTTACACACTCATCAAACCCCCAAACTTGCATGTTGCTCGTCCCAAGGCAACTAATTTAAACCACAGGAGTCGTGTATAATTCAACAAGATCAAGTACAACACATATTACACATGCCACTTCATTGAATCAAACAAGAATTACTTGCATCATATATTTCACTCATGTAAAATCAATCCAATCACACACCATTCTGAGTACTAAGTAATCTCGCTGACAAGATAAGTCTTTACTCTCTTTCGCTCACGTGCGTGAGGCACTATAGGCTAGTAGAAACACACATATCAATTCATATTCACGTGTAACCATAAGCTTGGCAAAGGTCTCAAAAAGCAACTCACATCAAATTAATACTAGGATCACAAAGGACTTGTTTCTAGGTTGTAATGTTGGCTCTTTGGAAAGGGTAGGAAAATTTGGACATAGTGACTTAAGACACTAGTAGAGAGTTACCTTGGAGGTTCTTGATTTCTCATTTGGCTTCATATTCTCCTCCAATTCTTCTCTTGCACTTGCAATTTTAGATTTTTCTTCTCTTCCTTGCATCAACATCATTCTTCTTTTGATCGCTCGGATACCAGTTGTAGGCACTACCCTTCTCGAACATCATTCGGCTGCTTCTTAAAACTTCAAGCCCCATGTATAAACAATTCGTGGTACCAGTTTCAGGCACTACCCCCAACAAGATTTAACCATGTACTTTTCTTACTAAACCTCATTCAATCTTCTTTTTCTTCTTACACACTTATTCACCTTACTCTCTCTACCAATGAATAGGGTATTTTCAAAGCTCAAATAAGGTAATTAAGGCTCTTTTATTTGGCTTGCCAAAGAAAAAGCTTTTAAAAGGCTCAAACAGGGCTACCAAAGGTTTATAAAATCATTAGGAAAGGTAAAATTTGGCTAAGTGACTCAATTAATCAAAAATGGCCTAAGATCATGTCCTAATATTTCATCAATTGTAAGTTTTACACAAGACTCCAAGCCAAGTTCTAGACGTATTCTCTCAAAAATAAACTATCATGATCAATCATGATAGAGGCTCAAATCCTCACATAGGTAATCAATTCCTAGTACTCCTCATAGCACATAATCAAGATCAATTCCTCATGAATTCCATATACTTAACAAATTATGCATGCTCTTTCCAATGAAAATAAACACGTAAACACATGAATGCACAGAATCAATAACTCATATACAAATCAATGATACAAGATCAACTATATCAAGTACATGCCACTCACACATGAATCACACCCCAATCTATAAGAATAAAAAGAAGAATGGGAGATAAGATGAATCGGAGAAGCCAAAAGAAAACCTGAAACTACTCCCTAGGAGCATCATCATCCTCATCATCATCTTTGTCATCCTCATCCATCCTATTCTCCACAGCTCGGCACAGACTGGTAATGTGCCTATCCATCATATCCACTCGACTACTCACTCTACCAACACGCTCATCCAAAGCAGAGTACCTCTCATTCAGCGTGGCGTAGTTGTCGTTAGCGAGCGCGAGCTGCTTGTTCATCTCCTGCTGTGCAGCTAGCTGCTCCTGGGTACCTGGAACTGCTCGCCGCTACTGCGGTACTGGATCATGCTAAGGCGCATCATGCTGCTCTTCTTCCGGAATCTCCATCTCCGGCTGCTCATCTACCTGATCCTCCTCTTCAGGCTGCTGTGGCTGAGGTGGACGGAACTTTCCTTGATCAATGATCTGCTGTAACTCAGCCATCCTCCCCTCAGCACACATCTGCGCTACCGCTCTCCAATCACCACCCGACTTCACTGCCACGGATAAGGCGGTATGTTCGAGAGAATTCATCAACTTATTCCTTGCTTCCCGAATAGTTGTCAAGTTGCTCACGTCGAAGGGGAACATAAATTTGAAAGGCTTGAGACCCCTCGTGAAAAACCAATCTCCATCTCTAAAATGGGCAAATCCTCCCTTCACGCACGTGCTCATCATCAAATCGGGTTCTCCTTCTACTGGTGTAAAGCCGGTGAGATCCAAGTTGTAATGCTCAGCCACGATCGTCAGTAACCCTCCAATATTCACCTTTTGAAATCCAATGGTCTTGAATAGATGCAGCTGCACAATGAAATAAGCTCCAACATTGAACTGCACCCCATTCAGCATACACCACAGAGCGTAAAGCTCTCCTCTAGGTACAACACTCCCCTCCGAGCGGGCGAATAACGTGTTGCTCAGGACACGGTCCATGTACCTCAAGACTAGGTTATTTATTGCGGAAGCACGAGCCTGTCTGATTTTATAATCTCGAATCTCCCCGGTGATCTCCCTCCAAAACCGATTTGCACCAAATGCAGCATTTTCTAATCGAGGGATCTCTAAAGGCGTCTCAAACAACTCATTGAAATCCTCAGACATCCTCTCCTACTCACTCCGCCAAGCTGAAATGTACACCGATATGGGTACCCAAGCGGGTCCTTCTCCATCTCAAATGAGCAAACTACTTCCGCTGTAATGTGGAAGTACGTCGGCCTCTTCAACTCCATGAATCTTCGGATCCCTACTTGATCGAACATCCAAAATATGTCATTCCCTATTCTCATTATCCTCATCGCTTCATCATCTTGGTATCGAGTGCGAGCTATCTTGTCTGAAACTTCTTCCCACTTCTCTTTGATCTTATCCTAATCTTGCATATGAATCTTGAAATTTTCGGGTAAACGATCTTGCAGCCTCAGTTTCCTTGTCACTTTGTCCAAATTTGAAGGCCTGTCATGCCTCTTCTTCGATCTTTCCTCCTTTGCCTTTCCTTTACCTTTACTTGATTCTTGTCCCTTTCCTGAAAACAAATACTTCAATCCAACCAACAAGACAAGAAAGCAAGTATTTTACTAGCACATCACATACTCTACTCAAGACTTCAAGCATCAATGCATAATCACTCCAACTATCGTCTCAACACCACTTGATTATTCAACATGCTCAAAAACATTTTCAATCACACTTCTTTAAATAACCAACAAGCATGCATCAACAATCCAAGCAATTCAATCAAAAATTCAACATGTTTCCCTTAATGAACTACTTCAATTTCATCAATTTCAAACCAAATCAACATGCTCATTCTATTAGATGCTCTATATTCCTGATCAATCCTCATAAAAATTCAAGTTCTATCAATAATCAAACAACCTAAAACCAAGAAACAAGAATCCATATGAAACAAGTCACAATATCAACATTCAACATGAAATTCAACCATACTCAACATCAATCCTCTTATTCAAATCGAATTTCATACCTAAACCTTCAATCATAGAGTAATTGAGTTGGAAAAACATACCTTTTGACTTGCCCATGGTGAACAACCGATCAAGAACACACAACAACCAAAAATCGCGATTTTAGCCCTAACCCGCAACGAAACACGCCCAAATCCGTGACTAAATCGAAAATTCAAGGTGTAGTGTTGTGTAATCGGTGTGCAATCAAGTGTAATCGAAGAATTTGTGTAATGGTGTAGAGGTTCGAAGAGGGTTCGAGATTTGGTGTTTTGAAAAAGTGATCAAACCCTCCGAAAAATTGAACTTAAGTTGCATACCTGGCTTGGTTCGACCTCAGATTCGACCTCCTGAATAGGTCGAACAATGGATAACGTGGTCGAACCTACCTTCTGGACAAATGCTCTTCTCGGTTCGACCTGGGTTCGACTTTCTGATCAGGTCGAACAATCCTTGAATTGGTCGAACCCATTTTCTGGAAAATAGAGTGCCTTGAACTGACTGGTTCGACCTCAGGTTCGACCTCCTGGACAAGTCGAACAAATATGGCTTAGGTCGAACCACCTCACTGGACAACTTTTGACTCCGATTCGACTTCCTCTGCTTCTGTTTGACCTCCGGCACTGGTCGAACCACCTCCAATGTTGGTCGAACCATCCTTCTGACTTTCAAAACTGAGTGTTCTTCATTCACTACACACTTCAAGCTTCAACACAACTCATTAGATACAATCTAGAGCACAACTTCAGAAATTATTCCACAAAACATCATTCATGAGTAACTCCGTAAAAGAAAACACAACCAAAAACCACTGAACATTAGGAAAGTTGTAAAAAATCATCACATCAAAATGAATTAAAATTTCAATATGGCCGCAAAAACCAACTCCCCTAACAAACAATAAAAAGAAAAGATTATACTCTTAATGCTTCAATGAGGTAATAACATCACACCCCCCAAACTTAGTAAAAATGTAAGTCGAAACTAAGTTTGAAAAGAGATGTAATTGCCGATTAGTAAGCACCTTAAATATAAAAATTTCTTACTCACACAAAAGAAATAAAGCAATAAAACGGAAGAGTAAGCTCTCAACAAGTACTCATATTTAATGTCGGAGAGTCACGACGGTACCAAATCAGATCAAGGTATCATAAAAAATGACACACGCATCATCCGGCGACTTATAATGCTTCAACCAATGCCCATTCGCCGCGATAATGTCTCCATCTTTGTCAATAAGCTCAAAACTCCCCCCTCCTAAGGCTCGATGAATCATGAATGGACCCGTCCACTTAGACTTCAACTTGCCTGCAAAAAGCTTCAATCGAGAGTTAAAAAGTAGTACCTCATCTCCTTGCTTGAACTCCTTGTATGAGATCTTAGAATCATGCCACCTCTTCATTCTTTCCTTATAAATCTCTGAATTCTTGTAAGCACGACTCCTAAATTCATCCAATTGATTCATGTGAGTTATCCTCAACTCCTTCACATCCTTGAGGGTCAAGTTCAAGTGTCGCAAAGCCCAAAACGCTTTGTGTTGAATCTCTACAGGTAAATGGCATGGCTTCCCATAGACAATTTGATACGGTGACATATCTAACACCATCTTGTAAGCAGTTCGGAACCCCCATAACACATCATCGAGCTTCATAGCCCAATCCTTTCTATTAGTTCCTACCATTTTCTCCAGAATCTATTTGACTTGATGGTTGGAGACCTCTGCTTGCCCATTCGCTTGCGGATGATAGGGTGTAGTAACCCTATGCTTAACACCATAATCCTTAAGCACCTTCTCAAGAAATTTATTGACAAAGTGGGAACCTCCATCACTAACTAGTGCTCTAGGAACTCCATAACGGGCAAAAATATGCTTATTCAAGAAAGATAAAACAATTTTCGAGTCATTTACACGAGTAGGAATTGCTTCCACCCACTTTGAAACATAATCCACAGCAAGAAGAATGTAGTGAAACCCATTCGACGGGAGAAAAGGCCCAATAAAATCGATCTCCCATACATCAAATATCTCCACAACTATGCTAGGCTGCAGTGGCATCTCATCTCTCCTACCTATATTTCCCATGCGCTGACATCTATCGCAAGACGCCACATAGCTCTCACTATCTCTAAACAATGTAGGCCAATAGAGAGCGGATTGAAGTACCTTAGCTGCAGTCTTTTGCGCTCCGAAATGCCCCCCATTTGGTTGTGCATGGCAGAACTCAAGCACACTCTCCATTTCCATCTTGGGTACACATCTTTGGACAATAGAATCTGTACATATCTTGTAAACAAATAGAGAGCGGATTGAAGTACCTTAGCTGCAGTCTTTTGCGCTCCGAAATGCCCCCCATTTGGTTGTGCATGGCAGAACTCAAGCACACTCTCCATTTCCATCTTGGGTACACATCTTTGGACAATAGAATCTGTACATATCTTGTAAACAAACGTATCATACCATATAAATGTCTCAACTTCCCTCCTATATTTTGCAAGTTGATATCGGTTGAGATCCCTTAGAATTTCTCCAATGACAATGTAATTAACATAATCCGCGTACCATGAATCCATACCTTGCGCTGCGACCACACATGCTCGCTCAGTCCCTTCAACAGCCACAGCCATGATCTTCTCATTAGGGAACATCTCTTCAATATACTCAAAAGAATTATCACAATGCTCCCTAGTCTCCAACCTTGACAAGTGATCTGCCAACACATTTTCTGTTCCTTTCTTATCCCGAATCTCCATGTCAAATTCCTGAAGTAGTAGAATCCACCTTATAATTCTAGGCTTCGTCTCCATCTTCTCCATCAAATATCGAATCGCTGAATGATCCGTATATACAATCGTCTTCATGCCAACCAAATATTGACGAAACTTATCGAATGCATACACTACAGCCAAAAACTCCTTTTCAGTCACCGTGTAATTCTTCTGTGCCGCATCGAAAGTCTTACTCGCGTAGTAAATGGCGCAGAACTTCTTCTCCCTTAGCTGCCCGAGCACCACACCCAGTGCTACATCACTTGCATCACACATAAGTACAAACGGTTGAGTCCAGTCCGGTGTGATCAAGATGGGGGCAGTAATTAGCGCCTCCTTCAAAACTTGAAAAGCTGTTAGACACTCATCATTAAACACAAAAGGAATATCCTTTTCAAGTAAATGAGATAAGAGCTTAGAGTATTTTGAGAAGTCTTTTATGAATCTCCTGTAAAAACCGGAGTGTCCAAGGAAGGACCGCACTCCTCTTTCATTGGTCGGTGGTGGAAGCTTCTCAATTGCCACCACTTTAGCACGATCTACTTGCAATCCCTTGGCGGAAACATGATGCCCAAGAACAATCCCATCCTTCACCATGAAGTGGCACTTCTCCCAATTCAAGACAAGATTAGTTTCTTGACACCTCTTCAAAACAATAGCAAGGTTAGACAAACAAATATCAAAAGAAGAACCAAAAACTGAAAAATCGTCCATGAATACTTCCATGATCTTTTCTATCAAACCATCAAAAATTGCCATCATGCATCTCTAAAAAGTAGCAGGCGCATTACACAATCCAAACGGCATCTTCCTAAAAGCAAAGGTCCCGTAGGGGCAAGTAAAAGTGATCTTTTCTTGATCCTCGGGAGCAATCATGATTTGGTTGTACCCCGAGTATCCATCCAAGAAACAATAAAACTCATACCCTGCAAGACGATCTAACATTTGATCCATAAAAGGAAGAGGAAAATGGTCCTTACACGTGTTCTCATTTTATTTCCTGTAATCCACACATGTACGCCATCCCGTAGGAATCCTCGTGGCTATAGATTCTCCATCCTCAGCTTTCACTACAGTCATGCCCCCCTTTTTAGCAACTACATGCAATGGACTCACATGGGGACTATCACTAATAGGATATATAATTCCAGCATCCAACCACGTAAGGATTTGTTTTCTTATCACCTCTTGAATTGCGGGATTCACCCTACGCTGATTTTGACCACTCGCCTTAGCTTCATCCAACAACCTAATCCGATGCATACAATACGAAGGGCTAATACCTTTCAAATCATCAATTGACCACCCTATTGCAGACTTGTACTTCCTTAAGACATCTAATAACTCCTCAAGTTGATCATCATTAAGGGAAGAAGATACAATTACCGGATATTTGTCATTATCACCAAGAAAAGCGTACTTCAAGTGTTCCGGCAATGGTTTCAACTCCTCTTTTCTTTCTTCCACTGGAGCACTTTCGTTATCCAAAGGCAAGTACCTCCTGGTCCATTTGACTTCTTCCACCTTAGTTCTTTCCAAATCAAACCTGACATCACCCAAAGCAAGTAAGTTTTCAAGAAATTCAATACATACCTCGTTAGAAAGTCCTTCAAGCTCCGTAGTGGGATAAGTAAGAGACTCCATCAAACATGTCTCAAGAGGATCCTTTGACAAGATCAGAGACATATCCTCCTTCACAATCTCCTCCACCACGTCAATACTATAACACTGGGACTTCATTGGCATCTTCATTGCTTTGTCCAAGTTGAAAAGTACTTCTTCTTTGTCCATTCACAGCTTAAGTTCTCCCTTCCGAACATCTATCATAGCTCTAGCCGTAGCAAGGAATGGCCTCCCCAAGATTAAAGGAACATTATCCTTGTCATCATCCATTTCTAGTACAAGGAAATCCACAGGAAAGACTAGCTTCTCCACCTTTACAAGAACATCTTCAACAATACTTTTCGGAAACATCATTGATCTATCTGCCAATTGGAGAGCCACAGTTGTCGGGGTCAACTCCCCCAAACCAAGCTTCTGAAAGATGGACAACGGCATCAAATTGATGCTTGCCCCTAGATCGCACAAAGCTCGCCGTGCTGGCCCTTTCCAGATCTCACATAGAATAGTAAAGCTCCCCGGATCTTTCATCTTTGGTGGCAACTTCTTTTGAATAATTGAGCTACAATTCTCAGATAAGTTTACCGTTTCAACTCCGGTTAAGCTTCGGTTCTTCATCAATATGTCTTTAAGGAATCGAGAATAATATGCCATCTCCATGATTGCCTCTGAAAAAGGGATGTCCAAGGCTATCTTGTTCATTATCTCTGAAAACTTCTTGAACTTTTCTTCCAATCCCTTCTTTACTAGCTTGTAGGGAAACGGTGGAGGTATCTTTGTTTTGGGAATCCCCCATTCATCACGATCAACCTTCTCCGCTTTCTCCTTTTCGGCTCTTAATCACTTAGCTCTTTCCTATTTTTTTTATCAGCTATTATATCTGTACTTTGCTCATTCCGTACCACTGGAGTTGCATCGACATCAAAAGGAACATCAGGTGCATCAATCAAAACATCTTGGCGAGGTTCGACTAGGGTTCGACCAGTTTCAGAGGTCGAACCAGGTTTGTATTGGTCGAACCTCTCTCCTGGTAGACTGATCTCATTATGCTCTTGAGGTTCGACTTGGGTTCGACCAACATTGGAGGTCGAACAATTGCCCCCGAGGTCGAACCGCTTCACTGTATAGTTTCTATCCTCCGGTTCGACCTGGGTTCGACCTGATAGGTTGGTCGAACAATTACGATCGTGGTCGAACCATTCCTGCGACAAAACAGAGTGCTCTTGCTGATGAGGTTCGACCATGGTTCGACTTGTATGCCAGGTCGAACAATTACGATCGTGGTCGAACTGTTCCTGCGACAAAACAGAGTGCTCTTGCTGATGAGGTTCAACCATGGTTCGACCTGTATGCCAGGTCGAACCCTCTGAGTGTTGGTCGAACCGAGGCTTAGAAAATTCCAACTTTGATTCCGACCTCATCGGTCCCTCGTGCTGCATTCCCGACCTCAGTGTGATGGCATTACACGACTTCAGATTCTCTATACTCTGAGACGGAAACTTCCCTTTGCCTACAGATTGAGTCAATGTGTTCACATTCTCTGCAATTGTACCCATCAACAACGTGAGATCTTTCACTTGAGTGGACAAATCTCTGTGGTGATCATCAATCTTTTTCTCAAGTTTGGCCTCAAGGCGGTTCACTCTTTCATCATTCTTTACCATGTACAGGTTCACAGTATCCTCAAAACCAAGCTTCCCTTCTTCCACCTTTTCTCCCGGATCAACACCCATCTGAAGTTGCACTGCATTGTTCGTATTACTCCATGAAAATTCGGGCCTCCTTGGTTGCTGTTGATAACTACCAGAGGGACCACGATTGTTAAAGTTTCCTCGATAGTTCCCTTGGTAATTCCGGTTTCCTTGATTTGGGTACCTCGTTCCTTGAATACTTTGACCCATGACATAATTTGCTTCCTCCAATTCTTCTTGGATGGTTCCAGTATTCATCATCTCTTGCTGCATGATTGGCACTCGTTGAGATATCTCGCTGATCTGCTTCTGTTGAGACTCAAGTAGCTTGTTGATATTAGACAAGCTCGAAACGATCTCATCCTCTCTCTTTGTTTTCACAATTGCTTGTTCAACCTGAGCTACCTTTCCAAGAACATACGTACCTCTAACTCTATCAGTAGGCCAATCCCTCGAATTCATCGATATGTCTTCAAACAATTTCTCGGCCTCAACGGATGACTTTGTAAGCAATGCTCCATTAGAAGAAGCATCAAGTAACACTCTTGATTCACAGTCTAATCCATTATAGAATATACTGATATATTGGGCTTTAGATAAGCCATGTTGAGGGCACTTCCTGAGCATGTCCTTGAATCTATCCCACGCTTCATGAAATTTCTCACCTCCACTGATAGCAAATCGGTTAATATCTTGCTTCATCTTAAACACCTTCGAAGGTGGCATATACCTTTCCAAGAAGCTTAACTTCAATTGCTCCCACGTGGTGCACTCAACTGCGTTAATAGTATCATACCAATCCCTCGCCTTTTCAGTAAGCAAGAATTTGAACAAAAGGATCTTCCTAGCATCTTCATGTTCTCCTACGTCTTTTTGAGAACTTGCATAATCCAAGAACTTGTTCAGATGCTGCTGCGGATCCTCAAAAGACCCTTCTGAAAAGGAGTTTCTTTCAATCATGCTAATAAGAGCGGGATGAAGATCGAAAGCTGTGTTAGTTCCCCTTGCTCCTAAAAGCTCATAATTTCCAGCCCCATTATTTCTGAAAACCTCTCGGATGGCTAGATTATCCGGATTCGCTGCCATGTTGACTGTTTCTACTTCCAAATTAACTTCAGTTGTAGCCTCAATCGTCTGCGAAATCTGCTCGTCAACCTTGACTCCAAAATTCAGAGCTTCAGTTGGGTCAATTGTCTTTGCCTTGCTCTTATTCTTCTTCTTCTTTCTTGATGATGCTCCAATCTCAGGATTATACGGTTCAAGATTACCTTTCTTTGATCTTGTGAGCATACACCTAAGACGAATAAGAAAGAAAACAACAAAACAAGGTAAATAGTCCTAATAAACTAGAAATAATACAAAAAAGATATTTTACACTGTCCCCGGCAGCGGCGCCAAGAATTTGATAGGGGTTTTCTCAACACACAAATTAATCCTCAAGTATAAGGATATCAATTGTAGTCGCGAAGATGACCAAGTTACAATATCGAACCCACGGGACGGTTAAATATCAATTTCGTTATATTCTAGTATACTTTAGACTATGTTTGGTAATTGTAAAGGTTTAAGGAATAATGACTTCTAATCGAAATAGCAAAAAGAAATAGTAAGAGTAAAGAAAAGTGAGTTGTGATCAATAAGAATAGTAGGTAGTTCGTCGGGTCATCCAGTTTCACTAGTAATTCGTATTTTCATGTGATGGTGTCCGACTCTGCCCTGTGGTTTGTGGACGCATCACTAGACCATGCAAGTATACTCTATAGACACAAGTAAATATGCGCTTGACACGTGTGAATAATCTCGGAGCAAGAGATATACTTCACCTCCCTTTCTAGGTACTATCATAATCAATTATCTTCTACGTCTAGAATCTAACCCGATTTAATCTCCCTTTTTAGGTACTATAAAGTTATACTCTTCATCCTATTAATTAACCCGAATTTAATTCAATTCATGAATATTTATATAAGACGGTTCTAATAAGACTTCGAAATCCCTTCAATTAGAATTATAACAATAAACCCTGCTCAGTAGTGAACGCACTCAATCAATAACCATGTTATGTATTCAGACTCTACACAACGATCATTGATGCACAAAACGACTATCAGTATGGATTAAATATGCAATCTTATATAAAACAAACCACAGGTAGTGTTGTACGGAGTTTTACACACGAAATATGAATTACATCATGAAACTTTCATAACCCTAGAACTACCAAGGCGGTTCTAGCCCATGATTGATCTAGGAACAATCATGGTTAGATTGATCATTCTTACTTGAACCTTCAGCGAACTTCTGTCACAGCCCTCCGGATGGATCACCACCTCTACTCTTGTCTCTATTATGATTGATGAACTAAAGCTCTATTTATTCTCTGTATGAGCCTCCTTTTATACTTGTAATCACGTCTCTAGGGCTTGGAATGGGCTTTCTAAGTAATCTCACGCGTTTCGGCCTCGAAAATCCAGATAAGGTAAGTTCTCGTACGTAGGTTCGACCTCGTCAAACAAGTCGAACAACTGGCCAGAGGTCGAACCCCAAGTCGAACCCTGCTACTGGAAGAATTCTGCACTGGTTCGACCTCTTGAATAGGTCGAACAACTTAGGACTTGGTCGAACCCCAGGTCGAACCTCATCACTGGACAATTCTCGCTCCCGATTCGACCAACTGGCAAGTCGAACTCAAACGTCGTGGTCGAATCCTCTTTTCTGGGAACTGGTTCGACCATGGTTCGACCTGATGGACAGGTCGAACCACTTGAGTCGTGGTCGAATCCTCTTCTGTAAGCTCAGCAATGCTGGTTCGACCTGCTGGAGAGGTCGAACCCTCCTCCAACCAGGTCAAACCCTCCTAATTCTTGGGCGGTTCGCATGGCTTCGACTCCGTCTCTTCGATTCTTGGCACTTTCACTCCATTTTTGCTAAGAAAACACTCAAATAGCTCCACTAACACCTGATTCATGCTAATTCACAATATATATAGGTTTTCCACCTATTTCCACATCAAAACTCTCCAAAACTAGCACAAAACATAGTGTCAAACTTGTGAATTTACACACTCATCAATGGTTCACGGGATTCTGCAATTCACACCAAGTATCACATTTCACTACGTTCATCATCGATGAGAGAGCCAAAATATCCATTGTCGAGAGTCGTTCAGACATTCAATGGGCGTCCCGATCCCCGAAGCACCCCATGGATGGGGCGTTCGACAGGGGACGCTCGTGTTTGTATTCCTTGGTGCATCCCGCGCCCGAGTTTGTTAGGCCCGAACAGCGCGAGCGCCATCGGGTCCAAGCACGTGGTGTGGGGGTTAGCCGACGATGCTGAACCCAGGTGTTTCTGAACGTGTTCGCGGTCTACTTTGCAGTTTCGACAATGATCCTTCCATAGGTTCACCTACGGAAACCTTATTACGACTTTTCCTTCCGCTAAATGATAAGGTTCAGTGTACTTCTCGCTACGTCGCGGGCGGCAAACTGCCCACGTCGTCTCGATCCGAACACTTTACTGGACCATTCAATTAGTAGGAGCGACGGGCGGTGTGTACAAAGGGCAGAAACATAGTCAACGTGAGCTGATGACTCACGCTTACTAGGAATTCCTCGTTGAAGACCAACAATTGCAATGATCTATCCCCATCACGATGAAATTTCAATGATTACCCAGGCCTATTGACCAAGGCTATAAACTCGTTGAATACATCAGTGTAGCACACGTGCGGCCCAGAACATCTAAGGGCATCACATACCTGTTATTGCCTCAAACTTCCGCGGCCTAAAAGGCCGTAGTCCCTCTAAGAAGCTAGCCGCGGAGAGATACCTCCACATAGCTAGTTAGTAGGCTGAGGTCTCATTCGTTAATGGAATTAACCAGACAAATCGCTCCACCAACTAAGAACGGCCATGCACCACTACCCATAGAATCAAGAAAGAGCTCTCAGTAGTGGGGTTAGAGTATTTCTCTCTCTATAAAGATTTATCTCTTGAGACGCCTCCCCTATGCTCCCTCCTTCTTGGGATTTTGGCTCTCCTAGTGCTTAATCCATTTATGTTTTGGATTTTTCCACTATTGGATTATTGTTGGTTCCTTAGTTGATTATCCTTAATGTAATTTGACTCTTATTTCATTTCATTTGGTCATCTGTTGTGCATCGACTTGGGTCCCCATTTGGGGGTTTCGCCATTTGGACGTGTCTCTACCTAGTTTTGGTAGCCGGCGGTCTAGTTGGCCATCAACCTTCGCCGGCTGGGCACTTTTTCGGTGGTGCCTTATTCTCTCCCTATGGCGGAGCACCTAGGGTTCGCAAATTCGAAGTGTATTTTGGCGACTCTTCGGCTCCGGAGGCGGAGTTCAGTGGGTTGCTGCATGCGCCTCTTGTCGGCTGGGGTCATATTTCGTCGGCATTTTGGTCTCTTCCTACGGCGGCGTAACTAGGGCTGCTATTTCAAGTGTAGTGCAGTGACAGTTCTGTTCCCGAGGTAGAGTTCAGTGCCTATGGCGGTGCTTCTAGGGCTGCGAGCGAAGTTTCTGTTTCCAAGGTGGAGTTCAGTGGTTACTACGAGGCGCCCCTTGGTTTGCGGACAAGGGCCACGCATCTTAGGGTTGCGGTCAGCGGTGGAGTATAGTTAGGTTGGTGGCGGCGCGTGGTATTGCTATTCTGCTTCTAAGTTCGTGGCCGTGACGACGACCCTGCTCCTCCTGCTCAGACTCCCGTTCAGACTCCCTCGTTCCCATCTATAGATTCTTGTCCATCTCCGATTGATGATGTTGACTGCAATATCAAGTGAACTTGTTCCTTTCATTTCAACCTGACTCACCTGGAACTGCTACTCTGCTCCCGAGTTTGCTGTCTGCGGCGGCGACCCTTCTCCACTAGTTCAGGCTCCTGTTCAGACTCCCTCGTTCCCGTCTACTATTTCTTATCCTTTCCTATTTATGATGGTGACTCCAGTTTCAGGTGAACTCGTTCCTTTCATTTAACATGTCTAGTTTGTGTCCCCCTCTTTCCTTCTTCTCATTTCGTCGTTGTTTTTGCACTATTGTTTACCTCTCCTTGCTTCTCTTTGTGTTAGCTGTGTCTGTAACCTTGTCTTGGCTTGTCTTTCGGTTGGTTGTCCTTTTCTGCTCTTGTCTCATCTCCTGTGTGTGCCTTTCGCTTGCTCTGTGCTTGTTTCTGTCTTACTGCGCTGTGTGTTTTTTCTTGCTATTCCGTTTTACTCTCCGGCATGTTGTGATTGCTGTTTTGTGTGCTGGTTGCTTGTTGTTCAGTGCTGCTCTTCTGGCATGTTGTGTGTGTGGCTTGCTGTCTGCTGTGTGTGTGTGGTTTAGTTACACTTTGTTGGTTCTTGTAGTGTTTAAGTGTGTTGTTGTTTGCTTTTCCGTTCCTCCTTATTGTCTTGCTGCTGTGTTTTGTGTCATTTTCCCTTTGCTTTAGTTGTTGTTCCCTTTTTGTTGTGTTTTATTTTTCCTCTCTGTGAGTCTTGTTTTAGTTTGATGTGTCTAGCTTTAGGTTTGTGCTTAGCTTTGGTTGTTGTGCTTTATCCCCTTTTTGTTGCTGCTGTGGGTCGTGCTTTGTTTGTAGGTTGTTATGGCTAAGAAGAAATCTCACTCACCTCCGGTTAAGGAAAAAAAGCCCGTTCACATCCACCCGGCTCACCGTGGGAAGAATAAAGCTGCAAATACTAATCCTTTGGAGGCTGATTCGTCTAGAACCTTGGGGGATTTTGATTCTTCCTCGGACGAGGAATCTAACTGTGGTAGTTCAACCTTCTGCCCGTCTGCTGCTAGTGCTGATTTGCCTCAAATTCAGACTGCCCTCAATCATTCTAAGGCATATTCTAGCAGCCAGGAAACCTCTTGCTTAGTTCACTACCGGAGAACCTTGACATCGCTTGTTCCACATACGCCCCACACCACTTTGATGAGGGTTCTTCCAGTACTCAGATTGTCCCTGACAAAGATGCTGTTAATGCTGTTAATGGTGTATCTAATGCTATTGTTTATGCTACACAACATGTCCCCACAGGCCACTATGGTGCCCCTAAAGCCAATGGTCATAATGCCCCCCATGATAAGATCCAAAATGCAGCCAGCCTGTTTAAGAACTGCAAAGACTTGTTGGAGGATTGCAAGTTGGATCTCTTTCCAGCTTTCGATAGGCCAGTAGTTCTCACCAATGAGGACGTTTATAATATTGACGATGAATGGAGATTCTCGCTTATTGGTGGGTTTGCGAACAAATTTCCAGGGCTCAAGGCCATCGTAGCTTATGTCGAATCTTGGCAGGTTCCATGTAGGATGTCCCCCCACGATGATGCTTGGGTGATCATCAAATTCACCAAGCAAGAAGATGTTGAGATTCTGTTTGGAGGCCCTCACTTCGTTTTCGCCAAACCGTTCATGCTGCAAAAACTTCCTAAATTCTTTAATTTTAGAAGTCTAAACTGGACAGTTCCGGTGTGGGTGAAACTTCTGGGGCTGCCTCTTGTTTGTTGGCACTCTAATTCTCTTGGAAAAATTTGCTCTCGCCTTGGTAAGCCCCTTGCACTGACAGAAACACAAAGGAAGTAAAGAAAATATCCTTTTCTAGAGTGTTGGTGGAGGTGGACGCTTCTAAGTAACTCCCAAGCAATATTCTCATCACGCTGCTGAATAATACTATTCTCGAGCAGCCCCTCATCTTCGAGCAAAATCCCAAATTCTGTAAGTCATGCTCTCGATTTGGTCATCTTTCTACTAACTGCCCTCCCCTATCTTTTGCTCCTAAAAGGCAGGCTCCTGTGAACCCTAAGGAGGGTGGTGTGCAAGAAGACCATGCTGCAAATCAACAAATAGGTACCTCTGCTCCACAGGTCATTAAAGGTAACAATATTAAATTTCGGGTGGTGGAAAAAAACAAAGGTACTTTTGCGAAAAACTCTCTTTTTGCGAACCTTGCCGATTCTAGATTTGCTATCTTAGATGCTGATGATCCTAGTTCTTCTATTAATCCTGCATCAAAAAACGATATGGTTGGAAATGGGCTGATTGCCTCTGACTTACATAATAATGGGCCTGTGGCCAACTTTATTAATACTGGTATTGCTGATATCTCTGTTTCTTCTGATAAATGTATAATGGTGATTCTGGTATTGTTCCCAATGAGGGTTTAGGTTCATCTGGTTTGCACAATAGTGCTTCTGAGTCTGTGAGAATTGGGGACATTAACTTGGTGAGTGGTGGTTTATCTATGCCTTCCATCCCGTCTGCTCCTAATATCCCTTCTGACTCGACACCTATTGAAAAGGAGTTTACTTTGGTGACTTCTAAAAATAATAGGAAGTATAACCCCAAAGTTCCTGGAGTGGTCCAAGGTTCGAAATACCTTCCTTCCACTTCTTCTGCCTTCCCTACGGCTAGGATCCCCTACATTCCCCTAAATGCTAGGCCCCCCCTTTGCCATTAGTTGTCTCTTTCCCTTTGTTTTCCAATGCGTTTTGCATCCTGGTATATCCGAGGTTGTAATAAACCTCTCAAGCTTAAAGGTGTGTATAGTTTTCAAAAAAATCATAACCTAAACATTGTGGGTATCTTAGATTCTAAACTAAAGACTCCTAAGTTGGACCTATTGATGAGAAATTATTTCCCCTCTTGGAACTAAGTTAACAATTTTGATTCTTTTAGTGGTGGGTGTATCCTCATTATTTGGAATCCCTCTGAAGTCGATTTAGTTACCCTCTCTTCCACCCTTCAAGTCATCCGTTGTGGGGTTTTTTGTAAAGAGACTCATGTTTCTTTCAATATCTCTTTTGTTTATGGCTTATATACAGTTGTTAACTGTAGGGCCCTTTGAAATTTTCTTCTTCAATTTGGCCACCCTCTCTCGAGTCCTTGGATTGTTCTTGGTGATTTCAACTGCATCAAAAACCCGGAGAAAAAAATGGGTGCGCCAGTCACTGCCTATGATCTCAAGGATTTTCAGGTTTGTGCCTTTCTCTTGGTCTTTCTGATGTCCAGTCCTCTGGTTGTTTTTTCACTTGGAATAAAAATAGTACTTGGTGTAAGCTTGATCGGGCTCTCATTAACCCTAGTTGGCAATCTAATGGCTTCCATTGTACTGTTGACTTCCCCCCTGCAGGGTGTCTCTCTGATCATTCGCCTGCTATTGTGTCCTTATTCTCCCAACTGCGTTCCACCCAGAAACAGTTTAAATTTTTTAACATGTGGACTCTTCATCCTGATTACCATTCTCTAGTATCCTCTACTTGGGATTCTTACTTCAGTGGAACATCTCAATACGTTTTTTGTCAGAAATTAAAGGTGTTGAAGTCTAGTCTCAAAAACCTAAACTGTCAACATTTCTCCCACATTTCTTTGAGGTCTAAAGCAGCGATTGATGAGTTGACGCAAAACCAGTTGCTTCTTAACCGTAACCCTTCGGATATGAACTTATCTGAGCATGTTAAACATCTTCATTTCAAAGCTCTTTTTCTCTCTGAAGCCGAAAGAAGTTTCTTGGCCCAAAAAGATAAATGCAACTTTCTCACTTTAAATGATAAGAACTCCAAATTCTTCCATAGCATTATTAAGAGGAATGCTTCTAGGAACTACATTGCTTCTATTATTGGAAGTAATGGTTTGCCTACCACTTCTACTGACCATGTTGCTAATGAATTTGTGAATTTCTATACCAACTTGTTTGGTGTGGATTCCCCGAGAACTCCTATTGATTCTCATGTGTTTGATTGGGGTCCTCCTTTATCCCCTGAGCTTGCCTTCGACCTCACTAAACCCATTCTCCCTTGTGAGATAAAAGATGCTATTTTCTCTATTAGTAAGGATAAGGCTCCTGGCCCTGATGGCTATTCTACGGGGTTCTTTAAAAACTCTTGGCATACTGTGGGCAAACTTGTCACTGAGACTATTTCTAAATTCTTCCAAAATGGTTTGATCCTTAAACAACTAAATCATACCATTATCTCCCTCGTGCCCAAATCTACTCATGCTGCTTCTGTCTCTGACTTTATGCCCATTGCTTATTGTAATGTTGTTTATAAGACCATCACCAAGATCATTTCTAACCGGCTTGCTCCTATTCTCCCTATCCTTATTGATAAAGCCCAAGCAGCCTTTGTTAGTGGTAGGAATATCACTGATAATATTTTTCTTGCCCAAGAGTTAATGCGGGGATATGCTAGATCGCGCACTTCTCCTAGATGCACTATCAAAGTTGATCTTCAAAAAGACTACGATACTATGTCCTGGTCCTTCCTTGCTGACGTCCTCTAGGGATTTGGCTTTCCCCCTCTTTTTATCTCCTGTATCATGCAATGTGTTTCCACCCCTTCTTTCTCTATCTCTGTGAATGGTTCTTGGAAGGGTTTCTTTGCTGGCAAGAGAGGCCTCAGACAGGGTGACCTGATGTCCCCGTCTCTCTTTATTCTTTGCATGGAGTACCTGTCTAGGTTACTGAGATCCAAAACCTTTAACTCTAATTTCAATTTCCATCCCAAATGTACTGATCTTAGTATTTCTCACCTGGTATTTGCTGATGATCTTATGTTTTTTCTCGTGGTGACCCCACTTCTGTCAAGATTCTAGTCGATTGCCTTGAGTACTTCAAAAGCACCTCTGGCCTCGGTATCAATCCCCAAAAATCTTGTATTTATATGGCCAGTATCAATGGAACGGACTTGGATGATATTCTTGGCCTTTTGAACTTTCCTGTTGGTTCTCTCCCTGTCCATTACCTGGGTGTCCCTTTGGCTTCTCAAAAGCTCAATGTTGTCCACTATGCCCCACTCTTTGAGCGCATATCAAACTATATCAATTCTTGGTCTTCTAACACTCTATCTTATATAGGTAAAATTGAGCTCATCCGCTCAGTCTTCCAAGGTGTGGAGTGTTTCTGGCTTCAAGTTTTCCCCTCCACGGTGCTGTTATTGACCGTATTCATAAGCTTTGTAGAGCTTTTTTTTGGGAGGGAAAATACCACTTGTTAGTTGGGCCAATATTTGTAAGCCCTATGAGGAAGGGGGATTGGGTATTCGGGATATTAAAGCATGGAATAATGCCCTTTTATCTCGTATCCTGTTGAACCTTCACCTTAAATCTGATTCCCTATGGATTCGTTGGGTTCATCATTATTATATCAAAAATTCTACTATTTGGGATTGGAAACCTAACTTGAGAGACTCCCCCCTCCTCAAACGGGTTATTGATATTAGGGATGATCTAGTTGTGAGGCTTGGTAATATGAGTAGTGTCAATGATAAGTTCTCAGAGTGGAGTACTCCAAAGGGCATTGATACTTCTACCGTCTATGATATTTTCAGGTTGAAAGGCAAAAAGAATGTTTGGAAGAATATGATTTGGAAAAATTATATTCCTCCAAAATTCTCCTTCATCACATGGTTGGCCATACTTGGGAGGCTCCAAACCGGA